>JAOUZG010035454.1:1950715-1971264 GCA_026289955.1 Argiope argentata | reverse complement strand
CACACACACACACACACACACACACACACACACACACACACACACACTACAAATTTAAAATTGAGTCAAGATAAGATCAAAACATTTACCACAAAAATACAACAAGTATAAGAATGGCCATTAATATACGAAATTGCAGATTAAAATTATTTTTTTAACCACATTTGACATCCCATTTCTTCGAATGATGACATTAATAATTACTCAAGGACAGTTTTTTTAAAAAATAAAAAGAATTATTATGAAGATAATTTTTGGAGTTAATGCTAAACTTTTATTTTCTGAGAAGAGATAGCTATTGCACGACCCTCTGCAATATGTAGGAATGGAGCAAAATTACCTTATAATTGTGAAATTTTAATATTTTTCTAAGTTTTTCATTTCTGTTTTGCAAAAACTTTGTAATTAGCATTTGGAATATTTAATACCGATATTTACAGAACTTGTTTTCTCGAATGGATTGGAAAGTTGTGGTGTTGATTTTAGCGATTTAAACATTTTGCTGCCTTAAACAATCAAGTTTTGAGGCTCTTTTTTTAATCTAATTATTACCACATTTCAACACATTTTCAAAACTCAAAAACATGTTAATGATTAATTGCACACTTCTCCAACTGTCTGTATATACAAACAGGTAACACAGGATTTCCCTTCGATTGATTTCTTTCAAATTTTTATAGAAATCTACAGATTTTGTTTTAAGATTAGATAACCAAATTTCCTTGCTCCAATTCAATGCCAGACAGACGGACCGAACAACGCATAGAATAATAATTCCAAAAATATGTTTTCACGGACACGGAGAAGCTCCAAAACATTGAAAATCGTCAAAATCTCAATGCCATTTTTTTTTACGGGAACATTTTTAAAAAGTTTGTATCAAGAAAATACAAATAGTTAAGATCAGAATAGTTTAAAATAATACTTCTTTTAGCCACCTCATAAATAATACCTTGAATTCCATTAGTTTTTGGAATTTATTTGAAATTCAAAGCATATATCTTTCCATATTCTGATTAGAATCGAATTTCACGGCCTTCACTAGAACTTCGATTTCAGAGAAATAACTGACAATTACGATAAAACGGCCATAGAACTTTAAACCGACTCTATCTAATATCGGAAACAAGCGGATTTAAAAATAGCAATGCCGCAAAAGTTCGTAGAAATCTTCAGATATCAGTATATATATATATAAAAGAAATGAATATCTAAATAATAGCCAGGGGCAAGTTGCAATTGATAAAACGGTCGTGTCGCACTCACTGCACAGGCAGCCAAGTGTGCTTTCGCCGCTTGTTTTCCCGATCGGGAACAGGATGCCAATTGAACTGAAGATTCCAGTCGAATCCGCCGACGTTCAGTCCCCTCGAGTCCCGGTAGTGGTACTGGAAGGTGTCGTCGCTGATGACATCGATGACGGGACACACCACATTGCTGGGGTCCTGATAGATGCGATGAAGAAGGGGTTCCAGCCAACCTGTTGGTGAAAGTTCGTTACATACAGTTATATATAAATATGACATTGTAGAAGGAATTGAAGAAAATATGTTAAAAACACACTTATGAGAACATTAAACAGCATCCCTTATTTTAATTATTACCTACATATGCTGAAATTTACTGTTTTCTAAAGCCCTATGAAATAATGCCACTAGCAAAGAATCAAATTATAATAAATGACTAATTAATCGTTGAGTATTTAATTGGCATAACTGCACAAAATTCCAAACAACGCATCAAAAAGTAAATGGAAAATCGATTACAAATAATGGTCGATTCCCATCTAGGCAAATGCTTAATAGCTAAAACATAAAGACACAGATTAAAAAATATGTTATTAATCTAGTAGCGTAATAAATATTTATAAAACATAATTTTTTGCCTTTCCATTTTTTTTGAAAAAAAAAAATGGTCTTAAATACTTGTTTATCCTCAAAACATTATTCTAAATTGGTTTCTGAGGTATCTATACCCTTTCTGCTCCCTTCAACTCCTCGGGGGACACCTCGAAATGAGGATGAGATGCTTCCGGCATGGTGGTTGGATCTCGTCACCTTGGTGAGTACACTGATAGGTGGGCGTAGGCTCCTCCCATCGATGACGGGACGTATTTCCTACTGGAAGGGTTGTACTGTGGCCGAAGATGGATATTAGGACTCAACCACAGTTCCCGCCAGTATTGCTGTTGCGAAGGTCCGATAATTCAGCATTAGTGGTTTAAATCTGTATACCTTTGGGTAGGTCAGAGAGTCTAGTATATCTACCACCTTCCTCCCCGGCCATTATCCACTGCCAAATCTAAATTTTAATGTACATTCTTTTGGCCAAATCGACCTTAAAGCGTCTAGGTTCTGTCCTCCAATGCCCTTTTCCCCTTTATACTTTCTTGGGGGATTTTCAAGAGAAATCACCTCTTATGTATCGTCATGCCCTTTTGTCGTTATTATCGTTGGAAAATAGGAAAAATCTCCGATGATTAATAATAGTGCGATAAGCACTTTATTGAGGAAACACATGCACATAAGTCTATCAGTTTCTATATTGTTGGAAAAATACACAGACATTAATTAATTTCTAGACAATTCTGGTTAAGAGCGTAACCATAACACAGGACCCATATCATTCCTCTAATTTATATTCCTCAGCAAGCAGGTTGGGGAAAAAAGAAAAAAAGGATGTAAAATAAGCGTTTTTAATTGTTCGCAATCAAATAGTTCTTCAGATTTTTATTAACATTTTAGCATGATCATATGCGTATTAGTTACACCGATTAGTAAACCGATTTAAAGTTATATTCTATTCTACATTCAGTGAATGGATTTAGAAAATTTGCAACCTAAGAGTGGGATTCTTTAAATAATTGGTCTATTTGATTTCCATAAAGCAAAACAATTCCGATAATTTATAATAATGCTATAAAAAGAAAATCTGCGATTGCAAATTTCAAGTTATCACGTGCGAACATTCTTATTTTTAAGTCATTATTTGTCTTAATTAATTTAAGTCATTGAACATTTTAAACCAGTTTGAAAAAAAAAAACAATATTGGTAAAAGCAGGTTAACCTTTAAAAAAAAATTCTCTGTTTTCAAAGAAGCACGCATAATAATAATGCAATACTGTTAAAAGCAGGTAAAAAATTTATGCGATTAAAAGATGTTGATGAATATTGCCATTTATGCTTTATTCATTGTATACGCGATTCCAAGCTTCAAATATACGTTGCCTTTAATTATTAAACGTCCTCTAATGAAAAAATCATGTTCTCACATTATAAATATAAGTCTTTAACCCTTTCAATGGCCATTTCTGTTTAGTCATGGTATATTAAAATATTTTCAGAATAAAGATTAACTTAAAGTGATTCATTTGGCGTATTAAATAAATTTAATTGGATTAATTAATTAATTTGGCAATTAGTATTTAAGTAGCAAATCAAGATACACCAAAATAAGGAATTGAAACATTTACGTTTTTGTCTAATTGCAAAATTCGTCATTACTTGGGCCAATCTACATAATTACATGCAAAAACCGAAAGCTTTGGAGGGAAGCATACTTCCCATGGTCCATGAAAGGGTTAATGCATTGGCTCATTAAAGACTTAGTTTAGGAAATTAAAAATGTATTGAAATGAAAGGCTAAATCAATCAGTTTCTTAAAAGAAAACCCTCATAATGCTCACTGTGCCTATTACACAAAAATTCTCAAGTGCATGCAATTATGGTACGACAACGATGTTAACAGATGGGAAAACACGCATTTTAGATATAAATGACAAGTAAATGGCTTGACAATAGCACCGCTACAAAATTAATCATATCGAAATAAAACAAATCGATTATTGAAAAAAAGATGCTACAATGCCAATTCTCGCCTAAAATTTCCGAATACAGAATCCATACCTTTTTATACAAACTTAAAATATTTATTTCTAAAAAAATATAATAACCGAAAGCTACATTTGATTTATAGACATGGATCCAATTTTCAAAACAATAAAGTCATTAGCGTCGGGGCATGACTTGACGGACTTGCAGCCACCAGGAGTGGGCACATACAGAAACGCGCGCGTAGAATTGAATCTATGATCCGAATGTACAAGTGTAATGGTCACCTATTCAAATAAAAATTACTAATAATGCGTTTTCGAATGAGAATAGATGATGGCAAATGGACAGCGCACAACCGATGCCGTTCTCTCAGAGAGATATAACTCACGACGAATTCCCATCCATTTTTAATCTCCCGCCTTTTAGTCCTTTTTAAAGGCAATTAGAATCGGAACAATTCGCAGTTACGCTTCGGAAGTTATCCGAACGCGTTAATCATTTCGGTAACGCCCACCAGAGAGGGTTGCCAGGGTCTGGAGCTGCGAAGGAAAACAGCTGACTTTTTAAGTTTAACTTCGACTGTGGGATTTTTCGGGAGAGGGTTTCTTTAATTGATGATCGCGCCTAGGTTGGGGAGGGGGTGCTTAGGAAAATATTAAGGAGAAAATACAATGGTTGAAGTTTCCTATCTTCTGAATTATTAGAAGATTGTAAACCTAAGAGTTAGAAAAATCGTTTCAATTCAATGATTTCTGTAAAATTAGTTTAAAAGCTATTTTTAATTAGTTTTCTATTTCTTTCTTTTTTTTTTAGGGATTACAAATTAATGCTTTCTTTTGTGGTTGTGTAATTTTTATATAAATACGGAGCGGCGTCTTTGAAAATATACCGTAGTATTAAAAATGTTTAAAAAAATTGTTCTTAAAATCAAAGCAAATCTAAGGAGTCTGGAGTATTTCCCAACTCATTTAACCCATTAATAATGGGTTAAATGAGTATACGTAAATAGTGTACTAATACGTAATATAATTTAGTAATAGTATACTAAATATTTATAGTATAATATTTATAATACTATATATTATTTTATTACATACTAATATATATAGTATAATATTTACATAAATAGTATACTAAATATGTGTAATATAATTTAGTTTAATTATATTATGTATATCAGAACGGACGAAATTTGGTATACGAAATCCCGTTCATCCTATATTTATATCAAAGTTGCAGATTTCTATCAAATTCTGAGCAAAATCCGCCCAGAGGAAATCTATATCTGTTCAAACATGAACTAAAACGATAATAACAAATGAAAGAGAGCTAGACATTTAAAATTCACTGTATAGTATTATTAACATCTATAATTTAGACACTTGTCGAATTTTGAGCAAAATCCAGTTTCCAAAAGATTTGTCGTCTGCCTGTCCATTTAGAAGCATGTAAACACGATCATTTTATAAATGTAATAGTTTATCAAATTTGGTATATTATCTTGCGATTACAAGTGTAACCTTGAATCAAAGTTTTATTCAGTCGGTTAGGGAAAAAAACGCAACTAAAATGCAAATTCGCCTATCGGATACTGTTAACGGCAAAAAACTTGCCCAAGACCATGCAATTGGTTCAGAAAAAATTCTCAATTCATGCTAAAGGTTAATATCCCAAACATATTATACGTTTCTATATGAGGTGTTCTTCGGGTTAGCACATTTATTAGAGAGTATGCTAGAAAGTTTCAAGGAGACCTCTCCCGCTGGTTTAAAACTAACAAATAACTAACTGTACATATATAAAATTCACCAAAAAGATGAAATTCGAATGCATCAACATACAATATCATTATCACTGAAGCATTTTCACTAGTCTGTTGTTGTTACTTATGGCACTTTACAGACCTGTCAACGATTTAAGCCGACTGAGCGCCTCTTGTTTTTCAGTAGCACCAACTAGGTCCAAGAATATGACTTAGCTATACACATGTCACAAACCCTTTTTACGGGGGGGGACTTACTCTATGAATTTGATTCATCCACAAATCGTTATTCAGATCCAGAAACAGAGAACTATCACCTCTGACCCAGTATCCCCAGTGGTATTACTCTCTAGATGGAGGTCTTTGAGACCAGTTACCACTCACACACGAGGAGTCTTCGACTGGCGGGTTCGAACTCGAAGCCCAAGGGATGCGAATCCAACGCCCTACTATCCTAGTCCCAACTAGGCTATCCTAGTCCCATTAGTTCTTAATCTTACTTCCCACAAAAAAAAACAGCATTATGACATCTTAAACATGACAATCAAATCATGCCGCATATTAAATAAATATTAACAACTACCCCACAGAGACAGAAATAAAAAAGCGCCACCCAGTAGCAAAACATTCGAATCACGTCCCGCTGGAACTATTTAGTTCTGGATGAAGAATGACGACATTTCATTTTTTTTTCAAGTATTTTTTTCTTCCACTCCTCCTAATAGAACAATGAGGATAAAAGCCCTTACGCTACAAGCACAACACCCGGTTATCATTAAATAAATAATTTCCCAACTTAATACAAGCGGCGGAGCAACGAGCCACGATATTGGGGCCGCTCCTTGTGACTGATGTGCCGCAATCACATCGTCTGCCTCATTTCCTTTTTCTGCCAGAAACACAATTGGGACACGGGCCGCTGGCTCCTCATTTCTTCAATTGGCGAATTTCATTAACAGCCTCACTGCGCTTTTGGCTGCTTTTTTTCATTATTTAGTTGGCGAGCGAGAGGATACCTCTTGATTTGAGCATTTTAAGGACCTGTTGTGTGTTATTAGGTTTACCGGAGTGGGGAGTGGCAGTTCAGAAGAGAAACATATAATGGAAAAGTATGTGATTCGACTCGTTGGAATTAATTCATTACGTTCCTTACAATATAATCTTCAGCTTCAGTGCAATTGAAGCTAATTTTTTCGATACTCGAAACATTTTTTTCAAGTTCACACTCTCCCTATATATATCTTATTCACATTTTCAGGCGTTAATAAAACACTTTTTATTCATTCACTCAAGTTTAAATATATATTTTCAAATATTAATTCGTTAAAAATAAAATTAAAAAAGTTTACAATATTTTCTAAGTGAGCAGTTCGGTTTCGAACCTACAGATGGCACCATGAAACTTTTGTTCAATTTTTTTCAATTACAACTGTTAGTTCACTCTCCCTATGTATTGTTCAAATTTTAAATCATTAATAAAATACTTTTATTCATCCACTTAAGCTCAAATACATTTTTTAGAATTCCTAGAGGATAACGATATTAATACAGTTTTTTCAAATATTAATTCATTAACTAAATTTAATTGATTCTTAATTCCTTAAATAGAGTTTTAGCAATTTGCAAGGAAAATTGAAAAAAAAAAAAAAAACAGGCAGTATCTTAATCGATAAAATACGAGGATTTCAGTATTATTTCACGCGAAGGTGAAGAAAGCGAGTTCAATTTTTTCGAAATTCGATAATTTTTTGATAACTTATTTATAATAATTCTAATTATTTAATAAATAGTAATTAAAATAGCATTTTTTTTTTGTAGACCTAAGTAGGAAATGACTTTATAAAATATTTATTTATATTATTTGTTTAAATTTTTTTCCAATGTCTTATTTTTTGTACCAACATAATATTCATGCCAAGTGATTAGTGATGAAAATGCATGATAAACTCTCAATAATCTGCAAGTGATTTGGCAATGATGATAATGCTTAGAATGATAATTTATCAGTATGAAATTGATATTTTGATTAGTTTAGTGAAAGGGCTGTAAATACAGACATAATTTAACAAATGATACGTTTTTGTATTCAAAAATAAGTTGGTATATTTTACATAAGATCAGATCATTAAAACATGAACAAATAAGTTAACAGTAGGAAATATATTCAACAATCCGGCAAATTTTGATCCGGCAGTGTGAATGAGTGGTTGCAGATTAAGAGAGTTTAGGTACATTAATATTTCTTTCCAAAACAACATGAATGCTGTATTGGGATATATCTCTTAATTTTGAACCTTGCTCAGAGGACGGTAACGGCATTTGAATAGGCATTTCCTTCGGGAAAAGCATTCCACCAGAATTCTTTTGGGGGAAGAAACACGATAATCAGTTAAAAGGTATTTATATCTCGATTCGTAGCAAAATGTTGATTATTTTGGAATGAATCTCGATTTTGAACCATTCTCAGATGATGATGAGGAAACATCAGTCGACAATTCTACTTTAATCTTCAGCTTCTCAGAAATGGGAGGTCATTTGAGCTCGACAGATTTAAAGTGGATTATAGTGACTTAAATGGTGTTTTTAATAAATCTGGTTTCGTACCGGGTACACTGCAATTACGAAATCGAGACCTCCACAAAAAAAGACCGTGACGCTTCTGGGAATGAAAAGTGAGAAAGAACAAGTAATATAAAATTTTTTTTTAAATCAATTCCTACTTAAGTTAATAAATGCTTTTGTTTTATTTTAGTTGCTTTTCATTAAATCATTACAATTGATATCAATATGACAGAATCACAATACTAAGCGGCAAAATAGAAAGCGAATTTATTGGCAATTTCCATTCTTCTTTCTATATATGGTGTTCGAGCTCGCAGCCTAAGGGATGCGAATTCAACGCCATACCAACAAGCTATCCTGGTCTGACAATTACAATTACTATAAATAATTAAAAATTATACTAGCGTTGAATTTTGAACACCAATTGAGGATTCAAAGCCAATTGTGACAACGCAAAATGCATGATTTTTCTATACCAGTTGGGGAACTCAATACAGATTAAAATTTTTAATTTTCTTTATTCCGTATTATTTTAATTCGAAAGTACTTCAAAATGGATCCGAAAAACCGATTCATTAACAATGTTTAGTTTTAAATGCATCAAACATTATGAAAATAAATAGAATCGTTTAAAATAATCGGCCAAAAGCATGTTAAGCCTATCCTCATTAGTGTGCGGAAAAAAACGGAATTCGTTACTTATCAGGCGGCGGACAGAGACATGAAGATTTTTGGCGAGAAATTTAGTTTTTAATTAATTAATAAAAAATTAATGCATTAATATGTGAAAAACTGTATTAACATTGAGTGTGGTTAACTACAATTTTTAAAAAATTTACTTGAACCTGAAAATAAGAATAAAAAGTATTTTATTAACGACTGAAAACTAAACAAGCTATATATAAATGTATATAGGGAAAGCGTGAGCTAATAGTAATAATTGAAAAAGGATTAGTTAATTACAAATTTTAGTTATATCCATTTACAGATTTACGAAATAATTGATAGAGTTTTAGTAGACATGCAGCTCCAATAATAATAATAATAATAATAATAATAATAAAATAAAAGGTTTCCACTACAAATAAAAAAACGAGAATACAGACGCAAAAAAACAGGAGTGAAAAATCCACCCACCCCAGACATATTTATTATTCTATTGAAAAAGATGAACCGAAATGATATGCAACATTCTTCTCCAGTCCTTCGGGAGAGAACAGGGTGGCAACATTTCATTCCTGAGACTGAAGGAATTTCATGAATGCGAAATTTCTCAGCTTTTCTCTTGAGGTTAAAAGGAGGATAAATTTTTCGTTCAACCAGTTCGCAATGTCTATGTTCAAGTATTTTTAAAAATTTTCAACGCCTGAAAGTAGTTCTCGGATACCGTCTTTCAAGAGGATTCCAAATACCGAAAGATAAAAAATAATAATGTGTTGAATATTGATTAATGGAAAAGGCATGCAGTTTCAATTATACAATAAATTTTAGTGAAACTTACAGGACCTAAAGGAATAAAGCGTCAAGATTAAAATGGTCAGATTTTCCCACTCAATCCAGGGCATAATAACTTCATGACATCTTGTCTAATTTGAAAGATGGTCATGATTGTAGTAGAATTCAAATTGTAGAATGATTCTCGAACAACTGAACTTTAAACTTCTTACTACACTTTATATACTTATGAGTATATAACTTACCCTAAGTAAATGAGCTGGATTTAAAAACAAGTAATATAAAAAAATTAAAATCGACTCCTACTTAGGCCAACAAAGAATTTTTTTTAAAATTTTAGTTACTTTTTATTAAATCACTGAAATTAATATGAATAAGTTATCAAAAACTTATTGTTTTTCGCAAAAATTGAAATTTTCATCCTTCATCTTCAGGTGAAAAATACTAAAATCCTTGCATTTTACAGATAGGGGTACTGCCTGTTGATTTTAATTTTCTTTATAAATTGTTAAAACTCTATTTAAGGTATTAAGAATGAATTAAATTTAGTTAATGAATTAATATTTGAAAAAACTGTATTAACATCGAGTGTTATTCACTACAAGTTTTTAAAAAAATTATTTGAACTCGAGTGGATGAATAAAAAAGTATTTTATTAACGATTGAAAATTTGAACAAGATATGTATAGGAAGAGTGTGAACCAATAGTAGGAATTGAATAGAATTGCATTTTTAAAACTTTTAAATAAGTTACGGAATTATTTCTCACTCTTTCTCGATTATAAATAAATGGCGAATAAAACCAGCGAGAGGGTCAGAGGTGATCGTTCTATATTCCAGATATAAATTACGATCTGTGGATGAATGAATGAAATTCATGAATGAAGTCCACCCCGTAAAAAGGGTTGGTACGTATGTGAGCTAGAAGTTAAACTTCTGACTTCGGGTGCTCTTAGGACCATACCCTTAGAAGCTACTGCACCCCTCCTTCCGTTGTAAAGAGGAACACGACAACAGAAACATTTATTTTCTCTTTTTCTCTGGAGGTATTTTAACTTATTTTTATTCATCTTTGAAACTGATAATAATATATACACAGTAATAAGAAGTGCCATTATTTTACTTTCATCAATGGAAGAAAATTACGCGATTAAACATTTGATGAAACAATGAAACGATTTGAATTTCAAGGTAGCAATATAATTTATTGTTTGAAATAAAAAGTCAAAATTAAGCAAAAATCAGCTCTACTATTAAACTGGTTAAAAAACAATTTTTGAAAAATTCTATAAGTAATATTTTGGAAGTTAAGGTAAAGAAACACTTAATTTAGTTTCTGCCATTATGGAAGTTATGGTGAAAATTTAGTTTAATTTTTTTAATTAATTAAAATTCTAATTAAAATTTCAAAAAGAAAAACTGCTTCGTGATGCATATTTTCACTAGTCTAAATATATACTCAAAGTTTGGTAGTTCAATAAAACAGTCGAGTCTAGTCTGGTCTGTAGATCGTTTGATTATGTGGATTAACCAGATAGTTTGTATCTGTGTACACTGACAAAGACATATATACATCCACGCTTTCATATTTATTATTATTAGATGTTTCTCCACCTATATACACACTTTCTTGAAAAAGCTTTAATAATTAATTATTCAAAAAATATCCTGGATTTTATCCATGAAATATAATTGCCTTAAAATATTGAAATTAATTAGAATATTTTTTAATGTATGATTAATATTTCATCAATTAGTATTGGTTAAATTATTTCGAATAGAGGGCAATTTAAGTCCAAAGTTGCGACGAAAGAAAAATTTTCGACGCCTAAAAAAGTTGCAATTTAAATTCGGTTTTTCTAACATTCGACGAGAAACTTAATTTGCAGCACCCACGCATCGAATACTTTATCACAATTAACATGTCTTTTAATTAATGGGAAAAGCAATCTCAAGAGATTTTCATTAACTCTTTTCTATGCATCAAATGAGCTGTGAAATGTTTCGTAACATTTTGCAACTGCATCAATGAATGACAAGATTCAAATATGTTTCATATGTCGACGAACATCCGTTTTCTTCCGTCATCTTGAATAACAAGGCTCATTTAAATGAGAATGTTTCGAAAACATAATTTCGTAATAGAAACAAAAGGAGAGAAAAAATAAATATTGCTGCAGATGTTTTAATCATGTATCGGCTTTCAGGAGTGAAAAAATTACACGGAGAAAAACAAATCAAGGACAAAGATAAATTTCATATACGTCACCTGAATAACCTGTATATCTACTATGGATTGGTCGGGCTTCTTTTTATTTTATTTGTTTATTCAATTCCCAATTCCTACTATTAGTTCTCTCTCTCTCTCATATATATATATATATATATATATATATATATATCTTGTTCTAATATTTTTAATGTGAAAATTATTTTTGTATAAAATATTTTAAACCACTAAATAATTTTATCGTCTGAAACATTTCAATTATCATAGAGAATACCAATTGAATCGAATGATTTTTAAAAAGCCACCAATAATTATTTCCCCCTTAATATTAATGTTTAATAATTATTATAATTGTATCTGTGAAATTTTTTTTCACAGATACAGATGTATACGATAGGTCTTAATGAATGATTTGCCGCAATTAAACTTCTAATTTTTCATTAATATAAAACATGAAAATAAAATAAAATCAATAGTTTTTCCAGATATAAATCATTAACCAAATGTATTTTTTTAAAGTTAATGTTCTTAATTATAAAAATAATAAGGCGCGATATCCAAAAAAATAAAACTGAAGAATCGAAAAATATAAGAGAGGCTTAAAAACTTCTTTGTAAAAAAAATTTGCCTTTTATTTATTTAATGGTGGATTTTTAAAAACAAACTGATAAAAGTTGAAGTAAACTACATGAAAGTAAAGTAACCATAATTAAAAAATAAAATTTTGAATTTTAAGTTAATCTAACAACTATTTCTTGTGCAATAATTTGTATTGTATAAAATCAGCAAAATTCTGATATATTTTTAGTAGAATATTTCATCGTTTTGTGATTCGGAAAAGTGCTAATATTCTTTATCTTGTCACAACTAATAAGTGTCCAAATTTGGTTGAATTGTGGAGATGAGGAATATACATAAATACAAACATAATAGCCTTATTTATATTTAAAACTTATAATTTTTAATAAGCATTTTTGATTTTATTATGATATTTAATGTGGCTTAATTTTATTAAAATAATGTTTTCAGTGATTCTTATTTTTTTTTACTTCCAAATTTTAATAATTTAATTATAAATACTTATGATAGGTCCATCCATCCATTCTTCTACTTCAATATTATGATAATTAATAATAAAAAATGTTTTTAAAAGATTAGATTTTTCATACAATTAAAAGTCTACGAATGAATTGGAAAGCTTTAAAAATCACTCAAATATGAGACAAACGAAGAGAATTCAGAAAAATATTTAGAATTCTCAGTTCCAAAGTAATCTAAACTTCGAATTAACCAAAATAAATTTGAATTAACTACGATAGTTTAACAATCTTTTAATAGGAAACCTTAACTAGAAGAGAAAAATTCGAATAATTGACAAATTTGAATAACCAAACTTCTACTATAGAATTCTCAACTGAGCTCAAATAAGTTAAAATAAGTGCCAAAGAGAAAAGAATTCAAATTTCGCGAAAAGAACAAAATAAGTGAGATTCGAATCAGCCTACATTCAGACAGAATGCTATATTTACGTCTCCTATGGAGACAATAAAAGAGTATTTATAGTTCTTTTGTAGAAAAAGAACTTCCCGGAAATGCTCCAAAAACCGAAAATTCAAGCATTTCGAGCCAGGAAATTTTTCTCGTAACTTTTATTTCAACAGTGCAGACTTGAAAAAAAAAACACATTTATATCCAAACATTTAGATTTGCAAAAATTCTTCCAATAATTCTTGTAGTTTGGAACGACGGAATTAAACGATTTTTTTTACCAATAACTTTGTTTATAAGATTTCGAATTCGATTTTTTTTTTTACTTTGAAAGCGAGCGTTTTCTTATTTTATTTCTAGAAATTCCAAAAATAAAATATATGGGAAATGTGCAAAGTAAATTTAGTTTTATATTCGTAATTTTTTCTTGAGTGATCAAATTTTTTTAAGTAACAAACATCTAAAAAACTTTCCATTAATTGCTAGTTTATCACGCTTAAAAATTTGAAATCGCAATAATTTTAATATCCCTATTGTTTCATTTGTTATCCCAGAAATGATGTAGAACTTTAGTGGCCGATTAAAAATCACGAGATAAGAATGGCATTTTGATGAAAATCAAATGTACAATTACAATATCTGTATTAGTTACTCGGAATTGTTGGACAGAAAGAGCATGATTATTCCATTAAAAAAAAATACGGTATTAGAGTCAAATGTTTTGCAATAATGAAACCGCCCTATCATTTCCCCTTTTTTGGCCAGGATGAAACCATAAATTAAAAAACAAAACAAAGAAGAAATGGCAACAAATAATTAGAAGTACTTAAATATCTTTTATTTAGGAATAATTAATTATTTATAATGTTATTTAAACTAAAAATAAAAAAAAAACTATCCAATAAGTTTCGTAATCCTTTTGCTATTATCAGGTTATACAATAGAACCATTTTTTTTTACTGGAAAGTTACCATATCCCTAAGTAGCACACAAATATTGTACAATATTGATCAATATTCGCAATATTATATAATATTGTGGAATATTATTTAATAACATATAATATATCGCACAATATTGTACAATATTATATAACAGGATGTGTTAGTTGGGATAAGAAATATGAGTAAGAATTTAAAGAAAAAGTAATATTTAAACGTTAGTTATGAGGGATATAAAATGGAGAAAACTATTTCTATATTTAAAAAAAAGATATTAAATGTTTTTAATTTATTATGTCAACTTGGAGCCACATAAACGCTATTGAGAACACACCATAAAATTCTAAACCATGCTTTTATGGAAGACTGAGTTTTCTCTGTATTATGCTATATTCAGAGTTCCTTTCAGTAAATTTTTATATCATTTCAACAAGTGGCCATATAATAAGACGTTTTAATTTACTTAAATCCAATACATACTGTATTTTAAGTGGAATCTAGCGTTTAGAATTAAATGTTGTATCTTATCAAAGCAAAAAATCATTTCCAAAAAACAACAACAACGAAAGTTAAAAACTATTTAAATATAGTCTGTGATTCTAAAATAACAAAATACTCACAATTTTTATTCTTTATATTAATCATTATTTTTTTTATCAGAATTTCTGAAAATGTGATGGCAACGTATTATTAAAAGCTGATTTTTTTGAGATCCTCGTGAATATAAAATTTTATTTTTATATTATGCGAAATAAATTGTTGAAAAATACAATTAAATTTAATGTTTAAAAATTCATTAAAAATAGAATTTTAATTTATCGATCAAAACATCAGTATCATTGAAAAGCTTATTTTTTGAGCTTTGATGCAAAATTCAATTTTGTGCTGAAATATTTTCAGAAGTTATAGCGAAAAAACTTCATAATTTCGCTTACTTTATAATTAATTAAAAATTCAAAAAAGGGCTCCGAGGTGCATATTCCCGGCACCCAAGGTATACACGTATCAAATTTGGTAGCTGTAAGTCGAACGGGCTGGCCTGTACAGCGCCAACAACAACACACACACATTGTGCTTTATTATAAGTAAAGTTATAAACTGTTTTAAATGTCACAATATTTTAACTTGTGAAAGACTCAGACTTTTCTATTTTAAGATCACGAATTTCAGAACTGGGCCGATTAAGAACCGCTCAATTTTGTCCGCCCATCACACGCTATCTCATATCGAGAAAAATACATATTTTAGACTTCAATGCACACCACGAATTCCATTTCAGCTGTTCCACACGCTCGCGCAAATAAAACATACCTTAGGACCGCTTTTATGCGAAAGATCGTCCAAATCGATTTGTGATTACAGGCTTATCAGGAGAATCTCCGCTAACAACAGATTTTGAAAAAAAAATCTTTATTTCCATATCCAAAACTGCGGTTCGACAGCAAAAGACCTGCTTAAAAGTGGATATGTTTTATAAACTTATGAGATTTAAATTATATCCTTTATGGAACTTAGAAAAATTAGAATGATGCTCCTTAAATCTTTTCAATAATGTTATTGATTTTTGTTCAATTTATTACTGACTGTAAAATTATAGAATGTAATAAGGCTATGCCATTAAGGATGAATGTTCGTATGTTTTCATACAAATCCCAATTTTTGTCCAATCTTGATGCAATCTGGAAAAGATGTTTGAAACAGTAAGGCCACTGTTAATTTATTAATACCAAAAAGTTCCTTAAGTTATAAATTTATATAAATAGAAATCAAGTTTTTAGAATTTTTCAGCTACACCTTTCGTATATAATATAAACGATAATATAAAATATATTTTTATATTATCGTAAAATTGAAAAAATTGCTTCAAATGATACCCATTTTTTAGCAGATTTTTTTTCTTTAAATTTAATAATTTTCTTTAAAAGTTAGTTGGACAGACACAGTGCAACAATGTTTATATTGTTACGATACAATTCAAACTAAATTTATCGTCCCGTCAAACAATTTTTTCGCGTGATTTTATTAAAATTAAAATGAAGGTTTAAAAAAAATGATCGCTTCCGATATTAACTCCAAAGTATGCATTTAATTCTTACTTTCTAATCTTATCAAAAAAAGCAAAGGTGAAATTATAAATAGAAAGCATTCCATACAAATAGTTTAGCAGCCAAATAAAGCAATAATATGATCAAACAAGCCGGTTATTAAGCATGAATAGTTTATAAATAAAAGAAGGAAGAATTGGTATTCGGATAATGAAGGAATCAAATGATAATGAATGAAACGATTTTACTAAATAATAATGGAAACAATTAACTTTTTTGGCAATCTACTTTACTGAAATGATACTAAAAAGTTGAAATTATTAAAGGCTTATATGTAAATAAATTTTATATAATACTCAACTTCCCCTATTCATTGGCATATATAAAGGGTGTATCTGTCTTGTTTTAAATAATTTTTCTGGAGTCATCAGACTACTTCGGTGTATGATTTCCCATGGGTTGAACTTAATATATTTTCAAGTCATCTCAAAGATGGCGAAATAACGTTGGCCAGAGGGTTGACATCATTCAATATGCTTATGACTCCCATTAGGGAACTACGTTGTGAAGGACTCAAAGAATATTAGAATGTTATTGAAATTAAAATTAAGTATCAGCTCAATTTCAAAACACTTTAAGGATATTTTTAAATTTTATTTACAGACATCGTTGGTGATTTATTATATATTTTTTCTCTTACTTTAAAAAAAGAAAATATTATTTTTATGATTTCCCACATTTCAGTCTTCCCAAGTCTGAAAAAAAGACTTTTTATAACTATGTCTACACATTTGAGCATAATTACTCACAACATTAGGTATATGAATATAAGAGGGTGGTTTTAACACAATAAGACCATCAAATTTGTTTGGATTTCTCATCTCATTTTAAACAAAATTCCTCAGCAGAAAATTTGTTGATCTTTACGTAATACAAATATAACTTAAAATCCAAAGCTAGAAAAATTAAATTTGGTATACAGTTGTTATCTATCGTGAAATTTTAACACATATCTGTTAGAAAGTTTGAAGTTTATTTGGTTTTTAAGTCGAATTTATTGAAATGGGAGAATCAACGACTGAAAGAAATGAAATTTGTAATGGATTTTAATGCTGAAATTGCTGTTGTTTTTCAAAAAAACTCGGAAAGGTTTAAATGAGTACTATGGATGTATTTTCCCCCTTCCCCCCTTGATCCAATATCCGGCCTAAGAATAGTAAAAAATATGAATACACATTGTGTTCAGTGGTATTGGCCAAGATCCATAATTTTCATACAGGTTTAAAGAACATTACGACGGCTGTATGTGCATCTTTTTCTCACCTTAATAGTTTTAACTATATTTTATGCATTTTTCAACTTATTACCTTCAGGCGCTAAGAATATTAAGCTGTAACATTAAAAAACAAATTGAAATTTCTTTGTGCAGAATAAAAACATGTGATTATATGAATTAAAAAAACTTTTATTGAACCTTAACCCTTCTTTACATGATGATGGAAATCTCCATCACAACATTTACGAAACTCAAAATTGTACTCCAAACAGATGTACTATAAACTGGTTGATGCTGCAACTTCTTCCAAGAGTATTGCGTAATAAGGAGTGTAGCAGTAAAAAAAAAGATGTCATCAGCGGGTTTGAACTAGTCATTATTATGCTGCTTGTTGTGATTGAAAAAAAAGTGCGATTTCTTAAATTTTTTTTTTATAACTAATCTGAGATTTTTTTAAAAAATAAAAATGATAATGAGAGTAGAAATTTAGAAGAGAGGGACATTGAAGATTTTGTGCCGAGTTTAAAATGTAAATTTGCATGATGATGAATATTTCTAATTATTTTATATTATATATTTAAACTAGGATTTTTAATTTTTTAAAAAAGTCTAAAGTATGGATATTATCACCCAGCTTTATTTCACACAAAAAAATCATGCCAAGAAGGGTTCATTGTTTTATGTGTGCAAATGTAATCAGTTTCACACACGTTTCCAAATTTGTTAGATTTATACACTTGTGTATTCTTGATGACAATAGATAGTTGATTTTTCAAAGAAATATTTATTTGTTAATCGTTTAATGAAACTAAAGTTCTATAGCTCTATTCCACCGAACAATTTTGCAGTGTGACTGTGACAAGAGATCACAAAAATAAAAAAACTGGAAATAGTTTTTAAAAATAATGTTGTATAAAAATACGTTTTTATATACCATAAAAAACGTATTTTTAAATCTGTTTACAATTCAATTTGTTTCGCCCTCTCAAGCCTTTCTGTAAAGATCCTAAAAATGAATCTATCTGAGAGCAACTTTCTTACAGATTTTTAATCTTTCCAAAAGGAGTGCATACATAAAAACGACCCGATAGTTTATTTTTGAAAGGAATCAAATAAGATTTTCGGTGCATCTCATACAAAATCTATTCCATGCGGAATGCAAATATTTACCTTTGCAGAAACCTGTCGACAACGCATTGTAAATCAGAAAGCAAACAGTTTTCTGCCGTAACATTTTATCAATGAATGCAGGGATATTTTGGATGGATGTTTGTTTAGTGAACGATAGAAGAATAGGAAGATACACAAAGTCTTTTCTTCAGTAAAATTTATACATATCCCAATCAGGTTTTCAAAAATTCAATGATTTGCGTGCCTTTTATTAAACTAAATTATGTCTAATCACATAATTAAATAAAATACCTCCAACATTGAACTGCTGTGTAAGAAGATCAGCCCAACAATTGGATTGGATACTAATCGGTTTAAAACTAAACAACTTTGAGAATAAAAACAACAACGATAAACTAGTAATGCTATCTATACATTAAGAAATAAAGGTCACAAATTAATATACTTTCCAAACATTTGCTATAAGTATTAGAGAGATATTCTGTTAGTAACACAAAACCGGCTTGAAAGTGAGTACTACGGTTTAAGTTTAGTTTAGTTAAATTAACATCTCGTTTTAAAGCTAAACTGGGCCTATTTTGGGATAAATCTCTTGATTCTGAGCCACATTCATACGATAAGGATGACAACTGAGCCGACAAAGGAAATGGTTATGTTTATTCAAGCAATATTTCTTTTGGAGAGCTCGGAGGAAGTCTGTGATAAAGTGAAATTGAACAAAATTCACAGAAAAAAAAGAGAAACTGAACATAGCATTATGGAAAATAGAGGACAAAATAATGCAAAAGAAAGTGTTAAGGGCTGCTGCGAATTTATAATTTAAGTAATTTACTTTCTGAAACTTTTTAAATGATTCATTAATTCATTAAAAATATTTAAAAAACTGTACAGAAATGAGAATATATCATCTCTCCAAATTAACTTGAAAAAAAATTGATTGATGAATCTTACCTTCTGTGCATTCGCAATGCGAATCCAAGTAAGTGAGAACGGGACCGGAAGCAACAGATGCTCCGAGAAGTCGGGCTCGGATCAGACCTTCTCGTTTCTGAGCCCTCACCAGCTGCACTTTCGGAAGCTGAGCGATGTAGTTCTCAAGCCTCTGCTTCAAGTGGGCTGGAAATAAAAATAAATAAATAAGTTAAACCAACACAACGCATGTTCTCATATGATAAAAGCATTTTAACAACAAAAAAAAAATGTAACAATGCTGCCACTAACTTAAACTCTTGAATTAAGAATTAGTTTTCTATTTTTAAACGATTTTTTGATGATAAATCGCCAATTTGATGTCTGCGCATTTTGAGGTTTCAAAAACTTCAAACCAAAACAAAACATGTTCTCACATGATAATTACTCCAATTACTATAATTAATGTAACAAAATCATACAGCTCTAATATACTATTCCTATATTTAAAATGATCAAGGGAAAAAAATTCTGTTTCTAATAGGATATAGGATTTCTAGTCTCATCGGAGATACCCAAATTTGCACCTACAGTTTAGCCATCATTAAAATAACTACTTTAAAAAAAGTTCTTTTTAAAGTACTAAGTAAGTCTAAGTAAGATCGATAGTGAATGATTTAATAAGCATAATTAAAGTTATTAGCTTTAACCAAGTCTAAAGTTAATACCTTAAACTGTGATTTATTTAAACTCTTATTTGGATGCTACATTTTCTTTTGGACCATATATTATATACATATATTTTTGTTTTCAAACATGTAAGTACAGTAAGGACATCTAATCAAGAGTAAGTAAATGATTATTATTATTATTTAAATTGCTACCTTTATTTAAAAACAAATTTATATTTATATAT
>JAOUZG010035454.1:1937832-1950315 GCA_026289955.1 Argiope argentata | reverse complement strand
TAAATTTTTCCCAGTTTTCCGGTTGTTTCAAATAAATTTTCACAAAGAAAAATGCGTAAAGTGGTAATACGAATGGAATAATCCTTTCATATGAGCTACCAAATAAATTTCTGTTTTTAGATATATTTTCTTTAATTAGCGTTAAAAAAATAAAATTTTTAAATCCTAATTACAAATGAGAAAATAAAATTTCTGAATATATATTCAGTTTCTATTGAAATAAAGGCAATGTTTTTATTTAACTATCAAAGCATACTATATAAGACTCTTTAAAAATCATCTCAAACTCCACGATTAGATGAATGATCTGCACATCTTATCGAATAAACAAAATAAAAATTGATATTTATTTAAGATATATGTAAATTTTTGTGTATGGATTGTTTAGTTTTTAAATCATGCAAAATCGGCAAGTGCATTTCAGTGTTGGAAGGTTGATCACTGGTGCTGACCCTGCGCGACGAAAACGTTTACAATGGTTCGGAAACCGCCAATTGTGACAATCCGGCAATGGTGTAATCCGTTGATCTTCATCGCCAAATTTAAATCCGTCGCCAATGAGTTACTAAATCATTGGCGATCGTATAATACGTAAGTACACGAGGTATCCCACGGGGCTTACAGAAGTAGACAACGTATTAAATAAAGACATCGCATACAAAACAGGTTCTCATGCATCACGTTCACTCGCACAGCCTCTTTTTACAGGGGACACATTCAATCGTATCACAGATAGTACAGAATAACAACCATGCCCGAACCGCGACTCGAACCCAGGACGCACAGATCACGGGGAAGACGAGCTACCTCTGTGCCAGGACGTCGTCTCAATGTTTCATTAGGCGCGTTTTTCTTTCAGCTACCTTTTTCAGTCATCGTATTATTTTGTTTTAATTACAAGTTTGTATAATAATTTCTTATAAAATCTCATTCTCATTACATTATTTAAAATCTCAATCTTATTTTAGTGAAATAAGAACCAATTGGGGCATGCCCAAAAGATAAATCGATTTTAATTTTTGAACAAAACACAGTTTTGCATTGACAAATATAATAAAATGAATCTATTATAAATTAGGAATTTATTACTTAGAACATTATTCTTATTTTAAGTTATTTTAACTATATAATTTAAATCCTAATTTAATTCCAAATTTTTATTTTAATTTCTAAATATTCTTTTACTTCCTAATCTAATGGTTATTTTTTATTTATTTAATTCAACAAGCACTTCATAAATCAACATTTTCTCACTCTTAGAATGAAGGAATAAAAATCTATGATGCTTACAACTTTTCTTTACAAATTTGTATAATAATGCTTAAATATATCTAAATTTCCCTTTCTACAAGTCTACAGGTGTCAAAGAAATCCCCATCAAAATATCTTTGTAAAAATCACTGAAGGGAAACATTTTAGTCATTTCTACACTTGTATCGTGATGTATTCAGACGTCAATTTTATCAACGCTTCTTGTACATGAAATGCTCCAGGTAGTAAAATACATTGGAATTAAAATTTTAAAGTTTCTACTTTTACTAAAACACGTTTTAAATATATGAGTTTAAAAATAAAAGTCAAACATATACTAACAATAATACTTGAATAAAATTTATGAGAAAACACATAGACGTTAGAGATAATACGAAGATATCCTTACGCTGATCCGAGTAGTCATCGACGAGAATGATCTCCTTCAGCAGGTGGTCAGGAGATCGCTCCAGAACGCTGTGAACTGTTCTCATGAGGACACTCCAGGCCTCGTTGTGGAAGCAGATGATGACGCTCGTCGGAGGCAGATTGGACGGATACTTGATGTCCCGACATCTGAACAATAAGAAAGAAACATTCTTATTAAGAAAAGTCTTTAATTTATAAAGAGGAATGCATCTATTGAAATTTCTCCATTCCACATTTTAAAAATTATGTACTTACATTTCTAGTTAACTGTATATATTATCTATTCTTTCATTATTAGGTAACTTCATTATGAAATTCAAATTTTTTTTTGTTAAATCCTTTACCCCACCTTCCAATTTAGATAATTTTTCAAAAACATGACTTCATTAAATTTTCTATGTGGTAAAAAGTCACGATTAATTACTCGAATTACATCCATTGCATCGAAGTTGAAAGTTTTTATTTTCACGTGAAAACTTTTGACACACAAATTAATCATTAAAGGATTTCAAGAAATCCATTCTTTTGGGTCTCTGATTGGTTCATCTTTCAGTTACGGGAAGCATTGCGAAATAAATTTTGGCAGAACTTTCAATCATAACAATTGATTGGATTTCGCCATTTGATAGCTACTGTAAACCAATAGGGAATGCTCTATATCAGGGGTTCTCAAATGGTGGGTCGCGAGATGTAGAAGAAAAGTTTAAAGAAAATTTTATTGCTGTAATTTTTATTTTAAAAAATGCAATAAAGAAATGAACATATAAGTCGGTTTTTGTGTTCTATTAGTTAATGGGATACATGAGCTTGTTTGGAATTAACCATTTTTTTAATATCTGGAATGAGCTTTGTAACATGCAAAACAATGCTATTTTCCAATGTCAAACGATTTATTGATTTTATTTTTAAATTTATCATTATGGAGAATCCTTGTTCACAGTTGTAAGATGTAGAAAATGGCATCAAAGTTTTAATGCTGTTGTGGACAGTTCTTGGTATTCCTTTTTTAATACGTATCCAAAATTTGTCAATATAAGCTATGTTTAAAGTTACTTTAGCTGACTGATCAATTGAAATCTCTATTAGTTGATCATGATGAAGGGCACTTAGCTTAGCTTTTGTTACGGCTTGTTCACTGAACGGATTGACTAACCACACAATCCCCACTCATATCCTTAACTGGAATGCAATGTGTAAACTGTTCAATCAAAGTTTCGAGATGAGATGATACTAGTAAAGAGAGAGATGAAGTGTCAAGGGATGTGGTGCCAATACCCGACACACACTATACAAACTCTTGAATAATTGTAAAATTTTTCAAAATCTTCTTTCTTAACTCTTGTTTTCCAAACATTAAGCTTTTTTTTACAAAAGCATTTATCCTGTCTGGAACATACAGAACAGTTTTGTCTGGTTCTTGAAGGGATAAATTCAAAACATTAAGATGAGAGAAGATGTCTGCTAAATAAGCAAGCTTTACCAACCACTTTTCATCACTGAAAAAAGTTGAAAGTTTGGGTTTACTATCAACCAAAAATATCAACATTTCTGACTTTAGCTCAAGCTTCCCGCTCAGCACATTACCACGGGATAGATCGCCGTACTTCAGCGTGAAAAAGAAGATGTTTATGCAAAACTCCTGTCTTTTCATATAATTTCTTAAGCAACCTACTCTGCAGCGGACGACTTTTGATTTAGTTCACCATCTTGACAGCTTCATTTAAAACTTGTCGTATTTCATCTGGCACGTTCTCAGTTGCCAAAGCTTGACTGTGTAAAAAGCAGAGGATCCAGCTTGCGTTCGGTATTAAAAATGATTTCCACCTAATAATCAACCCACTCTTCTTTCCAGTAAAGGCCTTTGCTCCATCACTACAAGTTGAAACACGCAGTTCTTCCCATCAATTTCAAAAGGTTCAGTTGCTTCAACCAACACCTTATAAAGACTTTCACCTGTTGTATTATTGGGCAGGGGCTTACAAAAGAATACGTTTTCCTGAATAGAATCATCGCAATCATAACGGATGTAGCACAAAAATTGAGCACAGTTGGTCACATCTGTTGACTCATCCAACAGAATTGCAGAAAAAATACTTTCTTTTATGTGCTTCTTTAGCCGACTCTGAACACCTCCGACCATGTCTGATATCCGTCTTGCTATAGTAAGGATATAACGTAACCATGTGTGCAGTTTTTAGCTATTGTTTTAGGGTTTAGACAGAGTTAAAACTTTGGGGGGTCGCCAAAAATACTTATTCTAAAAAGGGGGTCGCAATGTCTAAAAGTTTGAGAACCCCTGCTCTATACTATATCTGTTATTCAATTTAAAACATTTTTTATAGTAATAAGAAAAAACTCATGAAACTTGATTGGCATGAATATAATGTTATTAATATAGTTGACCAATAGTTGATAATGTTTATTTTATATTGCCTTAACAAGTATTATTATATTACATTGTGAATATGTTGTTACTTTTATGTTTATATAATTACTGTTATGTTTACTTCATATTATTTATTATGTATAGTCTGTAAGGAATCAAGATATTCTTTCCGCATGGATCTTTTGGACAAGCATGGTCGGTGTGATGATAAATAGATATCTTAAATATCCCTTCTGATTATCAATTATCGTAATATCTGAATTATGTATTCCTTTGTATGGAGTTTTTATTTTTTGAATTCCTAACTTTTATTTTATCTCATCATAATAAACAAATATATTTAAGGAAATATATCTTATCAATGCAAGTTTTATGTTTACATTTGAATTCTAAGGGTGGAGGTCTGTGCCAATTTTCGATTTATCGAAAAAAATCGATTTTTCGATGCCAATTTTCGAAAAATATCGATCTAACGAAATCATGATCATGAATAATAGTTCACGATAAATGGCGATACAATATATCAGAATTTACAATTAATTAACGTTTTTTTATTCCGTTTTAGTTATAGATTGGTGTTTATTTTTGCTGCTCTTCCTTTTTAGATCTTCATACAGAATTTTCAATATTTCTGTTAATACGATCATATTATAATACATAAAAACACTTGTTTTAAACACAATGTTATCAATTGTAACATTCAGACATTCGTTTGGTATTGATACATTTCAAAAGCGGGGTTTTAACAAAATTATTTTCTAACTGTTTGTTAAATTAAAGGAAACGAATATTTTTGTAAAATAAATTAAAACCTCCTTTTATTTGGAGTTTTTCTGATCAGTCAATATCTTAAGAGAAACTATTTATAACTCATAATGGCTATAAATAAATAATGATATCACGATATATCGAAAAATATCGACGATGTGTTGGACGATATGTCGGGATGACCCAGCCGTAGTGGGGAGCATACTTCCTAGCAGGACCAGTTACGGTTAGGAAAAGAATTCAATTGAATGGCGATTATTTGCCATAGAAAGATGAGAAGCATGTGTCGATGAACAAGGGTATAACACCTTCTACAGATATATAGTGGGTTCTCTTTTCCTGGGCATTTGTCTTACATTTCCTGTATTTGTACTACTATAATAAATGTGAAAGTTTGGATGGATGGATGGGGTTCAATCACGCCAGAACGGCTGAAGGAAATTGGATGAAATTTAGCACAGAGGTAGATTATAGTCTAGAATAGAACATAGGCTACTATTTATTCCGATTAATTTAGCGGTTAATTTTTTATTAATCAAAAACTAACTTTCTCGGCAAAATTTTTCATTTCCCCACCGCCAAATGAATAAGACTTAACATGTTTTCGACCGGTAATTTCAAACGATACTGTTTATTTTCTTAGTGTTTGGTGCATTTAAAACTAAACAATGTCAATATATTGATCTTTCGGATTCATTCTGAAGTACTTTTGAATTAAAATAAAGGTACTTTTCTCATGAGCCGAAAGTAAGCAAAAAACTGCCAAAGAAATTTGGCGGATTTTTACATTATTTGGCGATTTTTCGCTTTAAAATTTTTCAGAATTCTATAATTTTTGGCTATTTTTTTCTTACACTCGGCTAAAATAAAACTACCAAAATAAAACAATAAAGGAAATACACACTGTAAATAAATTGTTTTTAGGTTAGTTGTGTGGGCTAAGCTTTGGTATACCACCATTTGCTGCTTTGCGAGGTTGGTAATTTTTCGGTAGTGCTTCATTTGGGTTTACATTGTCTTCAATTTTTATGTTATTGTAATTCGAGCTTTGCTGTTCATTTCTCTTGATTATTTCGTGCTAACGTATTCCTCTCGCCTACATTCATTATTTTCGATTAAATTTTTTTGTAAGTATTTCATTTTTCTGCATTTATTGATTTTCTTTCCTACATTTCCGTTAATTTACATCAGCGTTCATCGAAATCTTACAATTGAAAACATTGCTGAAGTTTGTGGTACATTCGGCCGTTTCGCTAAAATTTGGCGACAAACTATTTTGTTGGCGAAAACTATTTTCAACAGCACCATAATGATATAGTTTGATAAAATTTTACATTGTGATCCAATCACCAGTTTTCATGCATACACATCAAAATTTTCACGCGTACGAAGTCGCGGGTAAAAGCTACTCATATATAATTTTAAATTAACTTTGGCATACGATTTCCCATATTGGCTATACACACATCATCTGGAGCTGCAAATTTGTAACTAGTAAGATGGCCTTTCCTTTTACTGGAGAAATGTTCATAAATTGCTGACGATCAAATGCTGTGCTAAATGATGGTTGACGTAAACGTTTTTTTTTTTTTTTGTTCTTTTGCCACGACATAAAATTACTTACGATACAAAGGTAAATAAATAAATAAATAAAGATACGGTGTCATCATTCGAAAGATCTTCCTATTTGTATCTTTTTTGTCTTTAGTCGAAGAGACCAATCATCCTATGATATCGTTGTTTACAACAGATTTGGGGCAAGGGAATTATCTTTTATGGCGATCGTTTTTAGACAGCTTTACAGATGTCATAATGACTGGTTTATCTCCAGTTATCAACCTTATTGTCCATACACTTTATTATAACAACGCCTTCACACCTTCCTTAGTAACATTGATTCACTTCTTTGTAATTTGTGGGAATGACTGTTCTCAATGACACAATAGCTAGGCCAATAAGATTGTGGGATTTGGGCTTCCTTTAGATGTACTTTGTAAGATCACGTAAGTGGGAAGTAATCTTCTCAATGCTCGTGAAAGTGTTAGGAAACGCGAAATCCTCCTTTTCAAAACAATAAATATCTTAAAATAATAATAAAAAAATAATGACATGCCGATATGCATATTTTTTTCCATGTTCTAATATTTGCTTAAGTTTTTTTATAATATGATAAAAACTAGATTCATGAGAATAACATTTAAAAATTTCTTTTAAAAAAAATGACCCTTTTGTTATTCCAGTAAAGCTTCGAATTTTGGAATATTTTTATTTGGAAACTAGCTTTTACCCGTGATTTCGTACCCATGGAAGAGCACATAACTAACTTAAAAACAATTTATTTACAGTGCGTATCTTAAATAAAGCAAAACCTCAAATCAAGTCCGTATTTCTTTAAAATCAAGTCAAATCTATTTTATTTATCGATCGATATTGAGATAGCTACACAGTATTATACACATATTTTTTAAAATTTTAATTAAAATGAAAACATAGTTGTCAGCAATTAAAATAAACTGCACATGCATGAATTTTCAACGCCAGTTGGGATAAAGCAATACAGAGTAGAAATTTTTAATTTCCTTTATTCTGTTTTATTTTAATTCAAAAGTACTTCAGAATGAATCCGAAAAATCGATTCATTCTGAAGTACTTTTGAATTCAGACAACGGAAAATACTTGATTTTTCTACATCAGTTGGGGTAATGCAATACACATGAGAGATTTCTCATTTTCTTTATCGTGTTTTATTTTAATTCGAAAGTAGTTGAAAATGACTTGGAAAAATCGATTAATTAACAGTGTTTAGTTTTAAATGCATCAAACACTAAGAGCATAAACAGAATCGTTTGCAATAATCGGTCGAAATCATGTTAAGCCTCACTTCCTTACCGTGGGAAAAACAAACTGAAATCTTACTCATTTGGTGGGAAAGTAAGAAAGTGGTCCTTTTACTATTTTCCTTTGATATTTTTCCGTTTTTTTTTCTGTATAAGAACCCCCATAGTATCTGAAAGATTCTATCAATCTATATTGTCACGAAGTCTGAATTGAAGACACGGATAGCTAGAAACTGTTGCGTTTATTACCACCAAGCAACTCGCGGGAGAACAGAATGAAGAACTGAGCAGAACTCGGCTTTTATACATCCGGAGAACATTCGAGAATCATCTCGTTCGAATGGTAAAGAATCTTCTAGAATCATCTCGATTTTAGAGAAATAACGAGATCAATTTTAAATTAAAATTTTAGTCTTTGGATAAAATGCGCTGGCCTGGAATCGAACCAGGGACCAAAGGATTTTCAGTCCAATGCTCTGCCAATCGAGCCGTGGGAAATCATAACAGTCTTTCTTTTTGCGGCATTGCAGACAGACAGACAAACAGACAGATAGATATAGATAGAATAAGTCGAGCCGTTCTCGAGTGTTGTGTTTAGCAACACATTTGGCGATACATTTTTATTTATATAGATTCTATGGAAGTACTGATAACGAAGGAAATTTCTTTTTTGAATGATAGCAAACATCCTCTCCCCTTCCTATTTAGAAATCTAATTCCGGAATTCTTATATGAGCAGAAGTAATTTTCAAAAATTTTATTTTAAAATAATCCTAGAAAAAAGTATTATCTCTCTTAAAAAACTGTCTAGATTATGAGCCAGCTCAAAATATTTACTGCCATATTGAGGTAATAAAAAATGTAATGCCTTTTGACATCCCAACGGTCTAGATAAGAGTTCAAAAACAGGCACTTTAAAAGTTATCAGTTCTGCATGTCTCTCAACCTTGATTTACAACGGAGAGCAGGAAGTAATATTTCTTTATCAGCATATTATGCAAAGATAAGTTTAAAATAGAAAATATCTCCATAGTATTGGTAATGTGTTTCCGAATAGTCACTTTAAAAAAAGACAATCGATTTTACTAAAACGAATAGACATTTTGAACTAACTTTATATAACAGCATCTTAATTACACGTCAAACATTTATTCCATGAACAAAAGTAAAAAAAATATTACACCGATATCCACTTTCATTGAAAGGATGTACAAATCACTGTACGATTAATGCGTTTGTTAGACAGTCTAGTTCTCTTAATGAACATAACGCAGAAACAGGAAATTTTGTTGACAAGAACGTTTATCAAGCCGACTAATGAAACTCTAAGGACCTTTTATTTCCTCTACTAGCAGGTGTTTGGTGTTATTCTCAATAATCCAGACAATAGATCTCAGAAGTGACAGCAGAACATCGTAAAATATACCAAGATAAAAATTAGAAAGATTTATACAAAAATGCCACGAAAAATAGGTTAATCAAAGAATAACAATCAAGCAAAAGTTTATAGCACTCACACTGCACTGATGGCACTTTAAAAATTACTATGCTTTTACTATCCACTGGTGTAGCATGGCCAATTATGGCTACTGCGCCCAAACGCCCAAACCAACCAACCAACCAACCAGCCAGTCAGCCAATGGTTCACAGTTTGAATTTAAAAAAATAAATAAAAATAATCCATGAATCAAAAAATTATAGAGTATTTCTATGGAGTAAATCAGACCTCTTGTGATTTCAATATCAGAAATCTATTTTACACTATAGGAATATTTGAAGACTGATCAATTATTCATTTTTACTTTCTTGTATAAAAAGTGTAAAAAAAGTATAGTGTCAACCCCCCTCCCCTAGATTTCGACGAATTTTCACCTTTTAGAACTCCATGAGCTGGAAAATGTCCATCCGTCTGTTTCTGGAAAAACGATATGAGCTAGACGGATGAAATTTGGTAAAGAGTCTTTACACCAAATTTGCAGATTTTTATCAAATTTTGAGTTAAATCTATTCAGTTGATGCCCGGATATTCGAATACAAATTAATCCAAGAAACTTCAAAATGAAGAAAGCTAGATAGTTAAATTCGATATATGTATTTAGCCTCGATAGGCTAGACCAGTGGTCGCCAAGATGCGGGTCTTTGGCACATGCGCATTGGCACATTGTTCGCATTAATAAATATTTATTAAAGCAAAATTTAGTATTATTTAGTGTACTACTTATTTAGTGTAATAAAAGTTTACTAAACAAGCAGATTTGGCTCTCAATTTTTTGTAAAAATTGTTGTAATGTTCATATTTGGTTTTTTGGCTAATAAGTTTACTGACCACTGGGCTGGACACATGCCAATTTGGAACTAAATTCAAATACAGGTGAATTGTCAGTTTGTATATCTGTTATTTACATGTAAACGCGATCCTTCAAATGCGCAATGAGTTAAATATACCAAATTTGGTATTGAGTTTTGTGACTACAACTGCAGTTTTGTGTGAAATTTTTGTTTCAATTAATTGAGATGGACCGCGTTGTATTTACCAAGGATAACACGGCAAATTCAGTAAAAATGTCAAATTCTCGCCAATAGTTAACTATTGTCCGTCACTATTGTGTAAGGCGTTCTCTGGCTTGACAAGTTCATTAGAATATGCGTAAAATTTTTGGGGATATCACTTTCGCAGTCCAACTCGTCTTTAACACTAGAACTACGAACCGGTCAAAATGACCGGTTGCATCATTTATTTATACCATTTCCCCTTTAAATCTTGTTTAATATTTTACGATAATGTCATGATTTTTATTAAATTTGAATATAAAGTAATGTTATAAATTATTTTGTTCTTACGTTTCTAATTTTCAGAAATGACTATGTGTTATACCTAAATATACGAACCGGTCATGAGAATATCATGAATACATGTTGTGTATTCCCAGGAATTTTTTATGTTTATATGGAAAATTCCCGGAATTCAAAAATTCTAAGTTTTCTGTATATTATGTATATGTAATATATTGGTAAACATTAAATCTGTAATAGGAAGACACTTTCTACACTCAGTCTGTAACCTCTATACCGATAAATTATCAGAAATAGTTATCTATATAAAATTTCAGTTTAGAATCACACATTATTCTTGCACACATTGTAAGTGGTTTGTGATTGGATATTTTTTCATTATTAGAAAGGGAAATAAAATGTTAAGACTTTTCAATTAGAAGTTTTTACCCTGAAAATGCCGAGACGTTCGAAAAGAACAAAATTTCTTGGAGATATAGCAGATATATGCGAAGATGTATCCGAAGTTGACTGTAAATCAACAAATGTTTCAGAGGTCCAGTTTGAGACAGGGAAAGTCTATGTATCCTTAAAATTAAATTATCTTAAGAATTTATAGTTTTATTTCTAGAATTCTACTATTTTATTTAGTTAAAGAAACCAACCGGTCATTTTGACCGGTTGGTAGAAATAGGTATATGGTAAATCTTCGTAGTTCTAGTGTTAATAAGCACTTATTTCTTTTAAGAGATTTTTTTCCAAGATTTAATAGTGACAAACCAGCTATATTTAACTGAATTTAAAGCAGAACCGAAAATATATATGGGGAAAAAATCACATTTAAGATTTTAAGAAATCATCACTTACTCTTTGTCTCTTGGATCTGGAAGCGACCTGTGGAGCGATATCAAATCACTGATATATTGATTGAAGGCGTTATTCTTCCAGCCCAACTTGACCAGTTTCTGCTGATCATCGGTGAGGTTGGTCAGCTTGACGGGCTTACCCATCTCGCCGTAACCGTCTGGTTCGCGTGGCGGCTGGAGGACCCCTCCATCCTGGTCGTTGTGTTGGTAATCGGGTTCTTTAGATTTAGATTTAGAGTCCACTAAGTTTTCTACATGTCCTACTAAAGGTTGTTGTTGGAGTGATCGCTCGGCCTTGTGTTTGGACTCGGAACCTTTGTCCACTAGATTATCTTCGGCGGAGTGGCTTGATGTGACCGCCAAGATATAAGTGACTAAAATCCAAGTGGCCGGTATAAGAATAAGTCCTTTCAACACTACGTTTCTGCGCCTGAGCATCATTTTGACTGTTAAATTCATTGAAATGCCGCTGTTTCAACTTGATATCACACAACAAAATAAATTCAATGTTCGTTTGAAGTTCAAACTTATAAATAAAGCTAATTAAATAATAAATAAGGAATGGAATAAAAATACACTGACTACACTATCCAAATAAAGAGGTCTCACGTCATATTTGTAAAGTAAAAAAAAAGATGTAGAAAGTCTTTATGGCAGTTAACGGGATTGATTTAAAGCATTTCCGTTTTCAGTGATGTTAAAAAGAAGACTTATTTTGACGGGTTAGTCAAGTTATCGATACATGATGAACTGCTTCAAAAATCTGAAGTTTGACTTTCTTTGTCGTTGGACAGGTTCGATGTGAGCTACTGGATTTCCTCTTTTAAAATCTGAAATAAAATAAAATTTGTTTAGAGCGCAAGAAATGAAAGCATTAAAGGTTTGTGATAGAGAACAGAAACCATCTAATCTACGGCTGTGTCATGAGAGCCAATTATAAAGAAAACAAATCACAAGGCTTGACAGGTTCGTAAAAGCTGTCAAAGCCGGAAAAGAAAACATCTGTTGGCAAGCAGTAATTGACTGAAAATAAGAGTTATTGCCCATTATTTCTTTAAGCGGAAGTAAAATATTTAATGTGCAAGATGTCAGATGAACAAGATTTTAAAAAAGTGCACATCCAAGGAAAATAACCATTGGAATATAACGAAGAGAATACATACATACATACTAT
>JAOUZG010035454.1:1904001-1922832 GCA_026289955.1 Argiope argentata | reverse complement strand
AATAAAATTCTAATTCCCAGAAACAAATATTCGACATTAGAAATGAAAGCAAGCAATCCACGTGTCGTAATTGACGACGATTGCAGAAGATCATTGACGTGAATGAAATAAGGCGACTATCCCACGCATGACTGGGCGTCTGCTGAAGTGTGCGTGTGTAGGAACGTGCGTGCGAGTGAGGCCCATTTGAATACTTCCGCGGAACAGAATGTCTTAAGCCAATGCACGATACATTCACATAATCCTTGTAATATTATCGATTGGTCAAAATACATAGGATATTCTGATGGCTGTGAACTAATTTCATAATGAATATGCTAAGGGGGAAAAAAGTTCTTCTAAAAGATGAAATTTTGACTGTGAGTTTTGTGGAATGATTGAAAATGATGGTTACTTTTTTTTTCTGCTTTGAATACACGCAGATCTTTTTAAGTGGAAATTCGAAACGGCATTCTGAGTAAGGTACACGCAATAAGAGTATAATTAATCAGAAAAGGCTGTTTTCAGTTTTTATGAGGATTACTTTTATTGAATTATCGATACATTATTGATATCCAAAATATATTAGCAATAAAAACATAAGTTGTTTGTCCCATTGTAAATAATCCTCTTTTTTTAGTTTCAATTAAAAATAATAAAAACGGTTTGAATTTCTAATTTCATGGTCTTGGAATAATCAGCCCATTATTTTTGAATATTTACTTTTATTTACATGAGTTAAAATGGTAGAATGCTGAAAAATTCTTTACATTTCTATCTCAAATAATTATATCGACTCCATGAAAAAATATTTTTTTGTCAAAAAGTACCTAAGTTTTACTCTGTTATCGTTTTATGAAAATAGAACACTCGCAATTTAATTATGCCTTTTCACCCACTTGCACAAAAGTGAGGTTATTTCAAAATGTCATAAAATCATAGACATTTTGCTTTTGCGTTTTATTATTGCTAAATATATATTTTATGGATTAAAATAATTTGAATTATTTTATAATATTTAATTTGGAAAAAAATGGAATCAAAACTTTAATGCCATATATGGACCCATATGCAGTAAAGGGTTAATACTAACTTCTGATCAATAACGATAAGGATTTAAATAACAGAATACTAAAAAAAAATCACCATCAACAAAGCATGTCAATTATAAAAACATAAAAATAATTGATGAACAACAAGAAAAATTCAAAAGGGACAATTGAATGCACATTTTATATTACAGCAAAAGATTAATATTTCCAGCATTTACTACCAAAACGCCGTCGTCTTTGCACAGAGGTAGAGCGTCTTTTCCGTGATCTGGGCGTCCCGGGTTCGAGTCCCGGTTAGAGCATGGTCCTTCTGTGTGCTATCTGTGTGATGTGTGACTGTGCTCCCCTGTAAAAAGGGACTGTGCAAGCGAATCTGATGAGTGTGTAGCTAAGTCGTACTCTTGGCCCTAGTTGGCGCTATTTCAAAAACAAGAGACGCTCATTCGGCTTAAAATAGGCGGGCTTGTTCATGGCAAGTGCCATTAGTAACCACCACCATCCAAAAACTGTTGATTCTATTTGTTACCAATTATAGCACTGAGAAATACATTCTTATCCTATTAATTTAAACATAAAAATATCATTAGTCTTTTACACTCAGAATTGATTTATTGATATATTATTTTATAAAATACAAAGTCACCCAGAAGATAAGTCGATCCAATGTGAATATTTTTATCAGCAGGATTTATCAAGTAATTGCCAATCATTTTTTTCGGGTATAGGTCAAAAAGCAAGTTTAGGGGCGATCACGAGAATAAGCCATCTTTATTAAAATTTAAATAATTCCACTTAAAACGAATCGAAACCTGATTTATGCAGATTAATCATTCAATAAGGAACATGCAATGAAACAAAAATGACCCGATCGTCCTATTGACCTAACATTAAAAAAAATAAGCGGAAACAACAATAAAAAAATGACTCTCCCTACCAGAATTTAATTAAAATAAACGTGGTCAGTTCGGTTATTTCGGACATAAGTGTCCCTGATCCTAGGGATTGAGCAAATGCCAGGATATGCGCATCAGCAGATAATTCGAACGAGGATCGGTCAGTCAGTCCATTTCATTTGTTGGTGTAACGCTAAAGGGCGACGAAAACGGCATTGCCAACAACAGCGAGAAAAAAAAAAGAGTTGCTGAACGACCTTAATTTCTTCCTTCCTGATTTCCCGGATCACAACGATACGAAACGTTGACTCTGGTGAGAATGACGTCAGATTTTTTTTTTACAAAAATGTCCTTATTCTTTAAAGCCTCGAAACAGCCACTTTTTTTATTTAATTCTTTTGTTGGCTGGAGGTAAAATTCTGTTTGCGAAAGTGATGATTTCAGGTGTTTTAATAATGGAAAGTGTCGTCAGTATACTGGAATCAGAGATGATGCAAGCTGATGGGTAAAACACTTTTGAAGGTCTAGCCAGAAATGTGCGAGTATCGACAGAACATCTAAATGATGTTTAAAGCAATTAATTTTACAGAAATCATTCGTCCTTCAACTCTCTTTTTTATTATTGATGTTTACTTAAAAGAGTTCTTAATCATCTTTAAGATTTAGTTTACTTGAAATATTATTGGAAAAATAAGCGTTATCAAAGAAAATGTATTGATTGAACAAATAATGATGGGAAAAATATTCGAGGCAGATTGCGCATTTTCTTTAAAATTTTGATTAGTTGAAATGCTAAAAATTTAAGTTTTTTAAAATTTTGAAACTAACAAACAAAAAATAAGATGACACAAATCGAAACAGACTTATGTCCACTCTATCGCACAATTCAGAGTATGTTTTAACCCCTTCCAGAAAAATAATGAGTAAAGCTCGTCAATAGTTTTCATGCCATATGCATATAAAAGGACGACTATATTCATGCGAGTACAGTTACTGTTGAAACTATATAAATAAAAATGAATCGCCAAAGAAGCTAAGCGCAAAAATCGAGAACGGCTAAGAAAATTTGGCTAATGTTTAAAAAATATTTTCGTTATGACACGAAGTAGGATCTTATAGGAAGAAAAAAAAAACGAAAAAATTACTAGAACAATAGTAAAAACGACCCTTTTCTCACTTTCTCGACAAAAATCTTGTTTTCTCAACCTCCAATGTGTAAGGTTAGACTTAACATGTTTTCGACTGATTTTTCAAACGATTCTGTTTATTTTCTTAGTGTTTTAAAATTAATCATTGTTAAATAAACGATAATAGATTTTTCGAATTCATTTAAAAGCACTTTTGAATAAAAATAAATCAGAATAAAGAAAATTTAATTTGTATTGCTTTACCCTATCTGGTGTAGGAAATTCACACAATTGCATTGCCCTTAATAGCGTTGAAAATTCACGCGTTGCAATAATTGGCAACTGTGTTTTCATTTTAGTTAAAAGTTTAAAAAATATGTGTATAATACTGTTGTAGCTATCTCAATCTCGATCGATAAATAAAACAGACTTGACTTGCGGTTTCGTTTTATTTCAGGTATGCACTGTAAATAAATTAATTTTAGGTTAATTGTGTGCTTTTTTATGAGTACGAAGTCACCGGTAAAAGCTAGTATGTTAATAAATTCTCTATAAAAATTTTCAGTGTACTGAATTCAACAACACTTTTATTAGTTATATTGATACCATAGATGAGTATTACATGTTCGCCTTTAAATTGCCCTAACAGAAGTTACGGACAAATTGTGGTTAGACAATGGATTTTATTCTTATAAATATTTAACATGAATATTTATAAGAATGAATGGATTATTTAATTCATGCTGTGGAATAAACACCATAATGAACAAGAGTGATGGAAGCAATCTTGGATCAACTTCCTAGTCAGAATGAAGTGCAAGATGATGGGAGGGATTCAGAAAAATCGGAAGAAATAAAACATGCATTTACCTGATGTAGTGAAATATTAACAAGGATAGGAAAACGTGATGAGAGACTAATAAGCGATTTTAAAAAATATTCTGGAGTCAGACACATAATGTGCAGGAAATAATTAAATAATAAATTAATAAAATAATTCCAAATTAGTGGAGATTCTGAAGTCAGAGTCAGAGTGTCGAACATGAACTAACGAATTACAGTTATATCCATATCAGTAATATAATTTTAATAACCAGCATGTGAGAATTATAAAATAAACCGCGCTTTCTTAAATAAAAAATTAAATAGTAATTTCATGCACAATTTTTAATTACTAAATCTTACTGGAATGGTTTAGTTAAATATAATGTCCCATTAAAGCAATACATGACGCATTTGGGAACGAACTCCATTATTCTGAACTGTTCTCCGATGACGATGTCATTTGAATGGCAACTCTTGTTCCGAAATTTCTGCATAACACCACAGTGATGACGTTTGATCCACGAAGGTTAATTAAACATGCATTAGTGCCACTCGAATGATGGATCGCCGAACAATCGGACGGATCGGGTTCTAATACACTTCATTCTGACCGGGAAGTTGATCCAAGATTGCTTCCAGGTCTTCGCAGCCCTCGTACAATTCAGAAATTAATAAACGGAACCATCTATAATATTATATTATTATCATGTCAGAACATGATGTTTGTGGATGAGGTTTTTGGCGACAACACAAATCAGTAAGCGAAAAATAAAAATTTTATTACCTGCACGAGCATCTCAAAAAAATAAGTTTTTAATAACGCGATGTCATTGCATTTACAAAAGCTCTGATTTTAAAAAAATTAGTTAATGACTATAGCAAATAAAGCCTAGATAATTGTCACTTTGAGAACGTGATTATATGAAATGAAATAAATAGGAAATGGGATATTTTTTTTTCAACAATAAAGGCAAGACAAAGTTTTTTTTTTTGATCGTTTGCAATGCTAAAGTGATTCCTTCGATGAAACGATTAAAATGAATAAAAGTATAATTTAACTTGCACGAGCACGTGGTGCTTGGCCGCTCAAGAAATGATGTTCCGACAGATACATTGAAACATGCATAGCAGATTTCATTTTAATCTTTTATTTATATTATCGATGGAACTTAATATGATAAACGGAATTAATATAATAAACAAAACCGTCTATAATATTATATTAATAAAACGGATTTCAATGTAAATTTTGTTTTGATTCAAATTAAATCCGTTGGGTGCTTAGAGGGGAAAAAATTCAAAACCAACCAACCAAGTTAGTTAATTTCAAATCAGACCAAAATTTAAATGTATTAAAAAATAATGATTTAATTTACAATAAATATTTCAACGTAATATGGTACTTGACAAGTACTGTTCGTTTCAGCATTCCGTGATGTGCCACTTTTCGACGATTCTGTCTCATTAAGGGGAGAGACGAGGAAGGATGAGTGCAGTTTCAGAATTCTTTCGCCCTGCTAGACTTCGTCCTTTTTCTTCACGTGTATGTGAGTATCGTGTCTTTATTTACCATATTATTTTAATTCAGTCGGCGAATAATCCACTTTTATTTAATTATTAAATATAAGCATCCCCTCCTTTCATCTTTCCTCTCACCCCTAATTTGAATGATTAAACCCATCGTAACGCATGCGCAAAAACAGAGAGTGTTCTAGAATCCGTTGTCAAACATTACTTTTCGTGTCATGTGACAATGCGATAATCGAAAAGCTTTTTCTTAGAACAAATATTTATCCAATGAATGAATACACTTTTTAAAAGTTGAACGTTCGGCCCAGGATAATATTTTCCAATCCAGTCTAATAAATAATAAAAGGAAATTTAATTTAAACACAGTATTGTTGAAAGGAGGGGGAGGGGTAGAAAAGTTATTTTAAAAAAGGGATGGGAATTTCAAAATATCTATAGTTATAAACTATTCTCAATTACTAAATGGGGTAGAACTAAGATCCGTAAAATTGTGTCCTTATGCAAATAAGAGTACAAAGGGGAATTGCGGAGTTGCTAAAACGTGTTTTTATTAGATCGTTTATGACAAGAGGTTAAAGGTGATTTGGATTGACAGTTCACAGAAAGTTATCAACGATCGCATCATCATTGAATGCTTTAAAAATACATTGGGACAAATATTTGGTTTCTTTTAATAAAGAGTTAAATATACTACCTGGCAGTATGACAATGTTTTTAATCCTAATTGACAGCTTAGAAACTATTGATTCTAAACATAAATTTTTTTTTAATTAGATCAGTGGTTCATTTTAAAACAATAAGATCTCTATTATAACTAATCATTTATTTTTGCAGATCGCAAACATAGGCAACTTCGAAAGTTTTTTTAAAAAAAACAAATTTTAAAATTAAGGCAGACACATTAAAATTAATATATATTATAAGTGAACATACTATTTATAATATAATAAATAGCTTGATGGGGGACTTTTTTAAATCTCTAGTAACAGCAGGAGCAACCAACATTCCAATTAAAGATGGCATGGGTTGAGTTTCAATCAAAGTAAGATTTCCAAATAAGCAAGAGTACCCTCTTGAATTATCTGAATCTAAAATTATGTGAAGTTCAATCTTTCATGATTCTTTATAATAAGCACTCGTCGTACATTGTTGTATTCCGATGACCAATAGCATATAAGACACACATCACTATCGAAATTAATAAGAAAAAAAAAAGATAATGTTTGAATTTGGGTATTGATGGAAAAGTAGGCCTTCTATAAGATACACTATTTAAGCTACAGTTACCAAATTTAGCACATATATACTTTGGAGGATCAGAATGCAAACCTTGATGTTCTTGAAATTTTAATCAATTTAAAATTAACCTTTTCTACAGCAGGGGGAAATATGCTTCCCACCAAATTCATCAATCTTTGTATGAAGCTATGTAAGCTGGCAAAGTTCTGACAGTTTTTTCAAAAAGATAGAAACTTATATGCTTCAGTTCCTTATCTCACACAAAATAATGTGTCTTTACTGTTACATAAATAATTATTAACCAAATTAATTAATCAAATTAAATTCATTTATTAAGTTGAATGAATCAGTTTTCTTAAGTCAACCTCAATCGTAAAAATATTTTAACATGTTGAAACTAGGAAAAAAAATTGCCTTTTGAAGGGTTAAATGAGTTTTTGGTGCCTTCCAGAGATAATTCCGAAAATATTATAGACCCCAAAATTTTAACATTTTACAAATTATCTTTTTAATTATACTTAGTCAATTGTTGTGCAAACTTTCCCGAAATTCTGCTGATTTTATTTTTTAAAAATTTGTTTTGCTTAATTTCCAACAATATCTTTCATTGTTGCTCAGAAATTCAAACCACTTTTATAGTTTCATCAAATATTCGATCTTGAAATTTTTATTATATCATTATTGGAAAAAAAAAAAGTGAATTCCTGTAAAATATTTGAGAAAATTACAGAAATAATTCCATGCCAAAAGTAGAAACTCCACACAAAATAAAACAAAAACAGATATTTCAAAACTTTTGAATTCTGTATCAAGAATTGGTTCTCTCCAATTACGAATTAGCCTCAAGTAAAATAACACGAGAATAAATCTAATGGATATAATCCCAATCTTAAATTTCCAAGTGATTAATTTGATTCTACAATTCCAATTAGTTCCGCTCTACGAAACGGAACATTCCCCTTCACGTGCAAATTACAAACACAAACATTAAAAAAAAGTTCCCCGACGTTTGTTTCTTTTTTAAAACGGCCTTGAAGTAGGGAAGCATGTACGAGAGAAGGCTACACAGTTTACCTTTTCCCCAGCTTTTTTGAATACGAATTTGTATAAAGAATTCGTAAATAAAAACACAGACATCACTCCTGTGCAGCATCATTTTTTTTTCCCAATGCGCGCTCCTGCAAAACTCTTTCGAAACAATGAATTATTTCACTTCGTTTCGACAACCCGTGACGTTCGGCTTGGTCAGCAGTGCGCTGCCAATTCTGCGGCGCGAAATTCTGCCTGGGAAATTTATCCCCCCCCTCTCCCCCAATTCTGACGGATCAGCTTTTGTCAAGGACGATTCTTTGAACAAAATGCTCGCCGTTGCCTGAAGTATTCGCGTTCCCTTTTTATTTATTTTTTCCAATGTCCTTATTATGATAGTTAATGTGTCTTCTTATTTGATTATGCGATGAAAGATCTTTATGCTAGAATCTAGAGGAAAATCAAACTGTCTCCCTTCAATGATTTTTTTTTAAAGAAAAAAAGATTAAACTGCTCGTTCTTTTTACTTTCTTGCATACGATATACGCAAATAGGAAAAATCCGAGTGCGAGAGTTTTGACGAATATCCACGTATAAGAACCTCTTTGGGGGCAGAAAACACGTAGTTGGAATTGTGTTGGTATATCGCGCGATAACTTAAAAACATGTTGAGATAGAAGGCTGGGAATTGGTAAACAAACTTAACACAATATTTGTAAATATCTATGAGAATTTGAGTAAAATCTATTCATAGGTTGTATCTCCGGTTGCTCGAGTGCTTTTAAGTGAATTCAATTACGAGTTCGAGTGAATGCGATTACTGTTGTTGTTACTAATGTCACCTGTCATAGACAATCACGCTGAGGTAGCCAGCGATTTAAGCCTAATCAGCGTCTCTTATTTTTTAGTAGCGCCAACTAGGACCAAGAGTACGACTTTTGCTACTCACTCATCACATTCGCTAACACAACCTCTTTTTACATGGGGGAACATCCACACAACTCACAAATAGCACACAGAAGAACAACCATGCCCGAACCAGGACTCGAACTCGGGACGCCCAGATCACGTGAAAGACGTGCTGCCCCTATTCCAGGAAGCCAGCAATACGATTACTACAAAACGTAAAAAACTAGGATAAAAATTTGGTACTCATATTTAGCAATTAAAATGTTAATTCTTATCAAATTTTGGACAAATTTGTCGAGCGGTCAACCGTCAATCTGTCTTTGAACACAAAAGTGCAAGAACGCTTTGAGCTAGACCGCTGAAATTTGGTATATGCAATGACATCTACATTTGTTGATTTCTATCAAATTTTGAAATCCATTCTTTGTCTATTTAGATGTTATATTATACAAGTGAATTCGATAATTAGAGTATGCAAGGAACTAGGTAGATGTATTTTGATATACAGGTTTAGAATGGAAATTACAGACGCTTATCAAATTTTGAGTCAAATTCATCAAATGGCCAGCATCTGTCGGTCAGTACTGTCGTATGCATGTAAATGCAATAACCCAATAAGTCAATGAAATTCAGAATGTGATATTGTGACCGTAATTGTGATTCTGCTTCAAATCTTAAAATTCCGGCATATTAGCTGGATAGATTCAATAAAAATTGCAGAATCATATTAAAGGTCTATATTTAGTAATTATTGTTCGCCAATGCCATTGTAAGACATTTACGGCATTACCTAAAGTCAACAAATTTAACATCTTTGATTAGAGATATGCGAGAAAGTTCTGCGGATACCACTCTTGTTGTTTTGAAAGTGCGATGTTACCATCAGGTTAACATTTTTAATGGATCTGTGAAGACTTTAATATATTGCTGAAGTAAGTTGATGATCAATAAAATTAGGGCTTTCTTTAAAAATTATCTGCTCCCAAGTTGAAACTTTTTACCGGAAAATATTTTTCTTTATTCCATTAACGTCCCGAAAAAGCCGAAGGATTTATTAATTTTAAAAGGAATAGTCGTTTTCAATGACCAGCCGTTCATTTACTTTATAAATAGTATTAATAAAGTAATGACATCTAACTACATTTCCATCATACCAAATGAAAGTACCATTAAAAATTATATTTTAACAACTGAGTATTTTGTTAGAGCAAGTAAAGTGGCGAAATCCGTAGTTGTTGTTCCGCTAAAGTTATATTGTTATGACTTTTGTGTAAATATTGTAAATATTTTTAAATAGTTTAATTGCATAAAATTAATTGTAATGGAATGTCTCGTCAGTGAGAAAAGACTGTTCTAAGGTTATTTACAACAGATCATCACAATTTGGCGATCATAATTTGATGATGTAGTCGCGTTGGCTACATAATGAGGTCGCTAACGGTTTTTATTACACGCTAAAGTGTGTAGTAGAAGCTAAGAAATAAATATTTGTTCTTAGAGAATATTGGAGAAAGTTCCACAGTTGCCTAGAACGGGCACACCGTTCTGTTTTTGCCTCGCCCACTTTAGTGGGACGCTATTTAAAAGGCATGGCCTAAGGAGGAAGATAAAATCAGTTCGGACAACGAGCTACGTTGGTTGACTTAGCTTGAAAGAGCGCTTTTTCTCTCGTTAACGTGCATTCTGTAGCTTTGCTGTTATCTGAAATTAGTGGATTAAATAGAGTTCATTCTCTGTGTATTTGTAAATTTGTGTTGCGAAAATTTTCTAGTTTCCCTAGACAATGAAATTCGGCATTTTCGCATCGTTCTTTAGTGAAAATTTTCGTAACAATATTTTATGAAATATCGTATACAAACAGCAAAGAATTGCAAGTGACAGTTTATGATATATCTAAACGTCATGAGCTTTCAAATGAAATAAAAATTGATGAAATCGGTAAAGGGATTGGAACTAAGATTTTTGTCGCGATTTTCCTTATCCACTGAGAAGGACAGTTTCTTAAATTTCTCTAGTAAATGAAGTGCTGAAAAAGGAAGGGTGGGGGCCAGCAATCATTCATATTGTGTCTATAATAACACGATTTTTCAAATGATTAAAAAATTGTATAAATCGGACATGTGCTTCAGTTCTGGCAAAAGTTTTTTTGATTCTGAAATTATTTTATATATATAGATAAGTTTAACAAAATTTAATTATTTAAGAATTTCAGAATAATTATAGAAATAAAATCGATTATCATTTTCTTCACGTAATTTCTTATTACGTGCAGTTCCTAGAATTAAACTCACTTTTGGTTTCGCGATATGGAAGCTACAGTTCTATTTCTTATTCAACTAAAATCTGCCATATATGTGGATCTGAGATATGAGAACACCGATGTTAAAGAACCGAATATCCTCCTATTATTGCGGCTGTTAAGTTTGTGGGAGGACATTGTGGCTAAGAAATAGTTTTTATCTTTAGACAATGAGTCAGAAAATGTTCCGATCAATAATCTAATTTGAAGTTTTACAAAAATTCTTCCAGAAACTGTCATGTTGTCATCAGACCGAAGAGATAACGGAATAGAGTGATATATGGACTTGTAAATTAAGTTTTTGTGTGCACTAAAATGAAAACGTTTGTTTTGCAAGTTCCAAATATGGGTATACCACAAGTATGAAGTGAAACGGAACGAGATCTTGATTCTAAGCTTCAAAAACCAAATTAAATAGGTATGAAAGTAATGTTTTTAAACTAGTTTCCTCAATTTATATTACTAAGAAATGTAAGGGTGATTTAATTTATACATTTATTTATAAAAATTGCAATACTACATATAAAAAAATACACACTCTATGTTATCTTTTAATAACTGCATAATAAAATTTGGAACTGAATGGAAAACGATTGATTTGGAAGACGTACTGTGAAATGTTTTAAAAGGAACAGCAACACTCTAAAATATAAAAAACTATACAATCCATCACCAAATTCAATAAATTTTGTTTTGCGTGTTTCAGACATTTTTTACGGAATAAAATATCCAACTTAAAAGAAACAAACATAAAATTCAATAAAAACTAACTAAAATAATGCAAACAAGATTATTAGAGTTTTCCTGGAAATCAATGAACTGCTTTGGCTCACGCAATTACATACTTGAATGTTATTTTTCAATTCCCCGTAAATTGCGAGTCAAGTTGTTAAATTTTTTATACAAATAAAAATAATTATAAAAAGAAACTGAAAACCCTCTAATATCAAAAATTACTAAATCTGAGAATCGGCTACCTAATTCGACTAAAAATGCGAATCTATCATTTCGATGGCGAAATCAAAATAGTAAAGGCTGAATAAGAAAATATCAACTTTTTTACAATATTTTTTTCCTCTCCAGTATAGCATTAGAAAGCAGACATTTTGTAAATTAAAAAAAAGTGCATATGATAATAGTAATAAATTATCGGATGATTTATTTCTTGCTGATATTCTTGAATTCATATAATTATTCTACAAAAGATAAAATTTAAAATGCAAAAAGCGAATTTAATCCTAATTAATCAATAATTTAATTCCCTATAAAAATTCAATGCAAGTTATAGTAAGTTTTCGTTGGAATAATATGCTTTAGTATGCAAAAAGAACAAATAATGTTAAAGAACAAACAAATTTTGATGATGAAATTCAGAGACATTATATACATATAATAGAAATCGGCCTTATTACTTATTGTTGAATGGCGACAGTCAAATGTAAACAAATCGTTATATCAACATTTAAGACTACTTTCCTCTATAGCAGTATTTAATTCAATGCTTCGTTTAAACTAATAAATAAAGCTGAAAAACCTTATTAAAAACATTCGGAAAAGAATTCACTGTGTTATTGAAACTGCCATTCAGTCAGAGGAAAAAAATGTTAACAAAATTATGATTCAAACAGAAAACTGCGCGAGTTGAAATTTAACAATTGCTAGCTAGCTAATCGCTAAATCATGTATCATTCAAGTGCAAAATCCATTATGTCGTACAATATGATGTTATGCCATGAAATGTTTAAAATTTCTGTGGAGTAAATGAATAATGCACTTTAAACAATATCATATATGCATCTTAATTTGCCTTAGAAATATATAAATTGTAAACAAATTCCCTTTATATTCTCCAGTCTTATTAAACAACAAAGTGAAATTTTATAAAATGTATTTCATATTAATAATTTAACAGACAGAAATTGTAATATTTTGATAGAATAAACTAGCCAGCAAAGATGGCTCGTTATCAGAAGCAGTAATGGCCATTTATATGTGAGAATTTTAAAACCTAAATTTTATGACAATTTATTAACGTCTAATAAGCAATAATGCCTATTCTAATTTTTAAAATAATGCAGATAGAAAAAAAATGGATTTTTTTCAGCAAATAAGAAACAACGCATATTCTTTATACCTATATTAATCAAATATATGTTTTCGTGTTTATAGTAACCCCTTAATAAGTTTATTTTCTTTGCTAACTAATAAGATGACACCTTCTTTTTTGGGAGTATTTTCTTATTTTGATTTAAATGGAAATCCATCGAATAAACTTGACTTATCTACGTATTCGAAGTCATTTTACTATTGAATTATGATCGTTATAAACGGTTTATTTTTTTGTTTACAAATATCAAAATTTGATAAATCGATGCACGTACGGCATACGTGCAAACCAGTTAAGTGGTTAAATACGGAAAAGAAAAAAAAATCGTCTATTTTAAATGTCAATTACGACAAAATATGGAAAGAAAATAGTGTCTAACATTCAAACTAGAAAAGCAATTAGAAAAGTTCGTTATTGATTGCAAAAATATCAATTTTCCTCAAACTTGCTTCGATCTGGATAGTTTTTTTTTTTTTTTTTTTTTTTTTTGTAAGCGATTATATACTTTATCGTTAGATAGTTTGCAAATTTCCAACAATTTAACGGATTTATCAAAATGAAAAAACATGCAACTTACGTGAACACTTTTCTACCCCAAGGGAAGGTGAAACAAAATCATGACTAGCGAAAATTCACTGCAGGAACGCATTCATGAAAAGAAGGAAAAAAAAATCAATTCAGAAAACGAGCGTACACCACCATAACAACGCATCGATCTACCGGATATGGCATGGCACGTTTTTCCAGCAACGATATCGACTGTTCGACCTTATTTTATTCAACGTCAGACGGATAAAACACCACCACTTCTTGGAGAAGAATCCGCATCCCGATAATTGTGCAATGCGCGGGGAAAAAGGTGGAATTTCTAGGGAGGAAATGCTGAAAAAGAAGATGAGACGCTGCTGCTGTTGCTGTTGCCGAAAGACGCAGTCATTGAATATCTTAGCCATGTCCATCTGACCTATGGGGTGGACGGAACCGGTTGCAAGCTTGCAACAATTATAAAAAGAAGCTTTGGTAAGGGTTGTAATACCACTTACTGAAGCAGCAGCGGTCCGAAAGTAAAGCTCTTCCCTGTGGAATCGCAGCAGCAAAAACAAGTGTGCTATTGTCAGAAACAGAACTCCTTTACCGTTGGTTTTTATTTTGTGCTGAATAAGACCACATTGCCGAGTAACAGTTCTTCCTAAAGGAAAGTATGTCAAAAATCCAAAAGGGAAACAATATTAGATTGTGGAATAAATTTTATTTTCAAATTATACATCATCATTTACTTTAACGAACCTGTCTTAAATATGGTTTGTTACGGTGTTCCCGATTTGTGGGGGTTTAAATGAAATTCGTTTTCATTCAAAGTTTCATGCAGATTTACTGCCCAAATTGTTTTTTAAAAATAATTTCATCTTTATTTTAGAATTCTATTACACAATTCATGTGTCTAATAAGAATAAGTAATAGACTGGTTAATTTTATATTTAAAATTGATCTTCACTAAACAAGAACATTGATGTACATTATACTAAAAGAAAATTACGGAAAAACCACTTTCGCTGGTTCGTCTGGAAAATTTCTGAGATATTAAATAGGATCCTTCTTTTATGATTTTGAACAATAGGAGCAAAACAAAAAATTGAAGAGAATAAATATTTAATGAAACAATGAAAGCAGCATGAAATATGGAATAACAATGTAATCTATTGTTGAAAATTAGTCAAAAAAAAATATTTTAAAAAATTGCGAGAATTTTCACGACGATTGTTAAATTGATATCATTAAAAAGATAATTTTGAAAATTTTGAAAAGATGTGAAACTTATTTTTGCACAATAATATTGTTTGAGGTTATAGTGAAAATGACCTAATTAGAAATTCCACACAAGATTAATTAAAATTTCAGTTAAAATGTCCCCCCCCCCAAAAAAAATCGCTTCGAAGCATTGAAAAATATGCACACATACATTACACTTTCGTCTTTATTTTGTAGTAATAGTGATTAATTTGATACCAACTGATTTTTCATCATTTCAAACTATTGTTTTCGAAATTACTGTTGATTAAAGCAAGTCAAGTACAGAGTTATCAACAGTTGGACCGACTCATAAGCAAAGTGCAGATGTGCCTTTTCTCACATCCCCAATATTTCTTTCCCTCTCTTTATAATGGACTTTCAAGCCTCACGTGGGCATGGAGTTTTTAAGCACTGACCATGGTTAAATGTTTTGGATTGGTGGAAGAAGGTAATGGTTTCTATTCTTATTGTAGTTTCAACCAAGTTTATTCAAAAACTGGTAATTGTGCGCACATTTCCTCTGCGAACTACTCATTTTGCAAATTTTTGCCAAATAAAATACAAATCAGAATCTTTTTTTCCTTATATATCTTTAAGGAACGGCAACTTACTACATATTGAAAACTAAAGTCAAATTCAAACTCAGATATTACCTATGTGTCCCACATTCTAAGAAACTTTTTTTTATCGTAAGTCTTTAACTTAAGAACTTAACTAATTAATAATAATTTTCAGAGATGCGGGTAAAAAAAAAGCCAGGCCAATATAATTTATTATAAAAATCAACAAGAGGACACCTCAACATTAATATTTCGTTAATTCTAATGCTAATAATAAAGCAGTTAATGCATCTCCAGAAATTCTTCAAAATCTCCGAACAAAGACGCGTTGATTATACTACCGGGTGTCCAAAAAGTTCCCGTACTCCAAATTTAAAAAATCATTGGCCATGACTTTTTTCTATATTAAATTTTGCCATACGAGTAATGGAACCATGGACATGCTTGAAGCTTTTTTTCGGCGATCGACTTATCTCAAAAAATCTTTGGCCACCTCGATCCCCTGATCTCACCATCCCGGACGTTTTTCTGTGGGGATATTTAAAGGACAAAGTTCATGCAGGTGATCCTCAAACAATAGATGATTTGAAAATCGCAATGACCCAAAGGATACAAGAAACCACTCCTAGCATGTCAAAACGCGTTTCGAAAAACATGCGCAAACGAGTTCAGCTTTGTCTCCAAGAAAGGGGTGGACATTTTGAACATTTATTATAAAAGTAAGTTCAGTATATTTTCCATTAGTTATGTTAAAAGTGCTCTTTATCATTGGCATGAATATAATTCTTTTTAAACCTGTTATTTTTGTAAAATAAATTCACAAATCATCAGTACGGGGACTTTTTGGACACCCTGTATAATTATAAACCATCCTATTAGTTTGAAAATAGCAGGAGACCGCATAAAACCTTAAAATAGGGCGCATCTTGCCATGAGTAGTAAGTCTCCTATAACTGTGCTAAATCAAGTGTGATTAGATCACAAGAACAAAGAATTTTAAAATCAAAAAAGGTATTCAAATTTGGTGAATTTAACATATTGAATTGCAAACTCTGGTACTGTTTCGTTAGCCAGGAGCCAGCAAAAAATCGCCAAAGAAATTTGGCGGAATTACACATTATTTGGCGAAGGGTGGTTTTGGACTCTAGGGACCATGATAACTAAAGAACTGAACTGAAGAAATTTTCCCGAAGTCTTGTCATGGGAAACATTACAATAAGTAATCTTCCTATAGCAATCTACTTAAAAAAAAAGGCACACATAACGGAAAATCACCATTTGGAGTAAAGCGTTCAAGAATACGCTTTCCGCTAATAAATATTTAGCGTGTTTATGCTTTTCAGTGTTTACACGCTTCATGATTTGCCATTCATGATATTATTCAATAACAATGAGGAGAGAGCCAACTTACGTGATGAAATTTGGGGCAGAGCCTTGAAGACGTGACAGGGATTCCAAAAAGGAGAGCGTGCCAGAAAAAGATGCACCACCTGTAAAGAAAAATATAAGAAACTGAATTTAGTCACATCACCGATTCTTTTTATGGAATCGTAGATTGATGTTATTAAGATTTGCGGATAAATTTTTTAAAACACGAAATTTCGCATAAATTGGATCGATAAAACCATAATATACCAGTTAGATTTTATTTGGGGAGGGTAGGGGGAGTTAAACTGAAAAAGAAAAGAAAAAGAAAAAAGAGGAGTTGTTTAAATAAAGATGCAAAGTAAAAAGCTTGCTTACATGTTTAGCAAATATTTCTTCAAAATCTTGCAGATGGTTTAAGAAAGTATATAAGTTTAGAACTATATATATTATATAGTTCTTAAACTAAAAAATAAACTGCATTTTTTTCAATCTTTAAATTTTGGAAGTTTAACTGCTAAATAATATGATTTTTTTTACAATGTGACCAATTCACAACTATACAATATTTCTAAATAGACATCTTGTTTTTTTTTCACTTAATTTAAAATTCTACCTAAATTTAGAATTTGTGAAAACAACATTGAAAGATGTACAAAAAAACATCCAAACGTGTATATAAATATATAAAATTCAATGTAATCTTCCTAATCAAGAAAAAAAATTCTTCATTAGAAAGATAACATTGAAATACTCTAACAGGTTTTAAGAAGATTTTAATTATTTAGAATATAATTTTTTTTAAAAACATCGATTTTTTAAAAAGTTAGTTACCTAATCTAAAGGCGATATTCTCATCAGAAGCTACTAACGAATATATAATAAACGGTAACATTATTTATTGGAATCAAAATCTATTATGTGCAAAATTTGTTTTTAAATAACCAAATCATCTCCATGGCAAAATAATAATAATAATATAAAAATTTACTTAATTCATATTTATTTCCATGATCTCAACGATTTGTGTGTTCAATTAAAAAATTTCTGAGATTTTATTTAATTACAAATTTAAAAAATCGTAAATTTAAAAAAAAAACACAGAAACATTCGGACACATTTAACAAGTTTAACGCCATGTCAATCACCAGAGACTGACACTGAATTCAGAAGGTCTAAAATGTTAAAAAAAAAAATCTTCACAATTTCGAACTTTAAGTGGTAGGAAGTAAAAGAAATCGACCATAATCATACTTGATTCATCTCATAAAATTTATTGCCAAACAGTCAGAAAGAAAATGAAAATTGCAATTGACTCCCATTTCAGGGGGGAGGGTGGAAATATTCTAAAATTCTTCGCATAGAATTAAAAATCATTTGATTTTATTAAAAATCTCTTTTCGCAATAATCAAGATTCAAATTTAGACTTATTACTGAATTTATCATGCCATCCTTTGCGTGCTATTTGGCGATTAATCCTTGTAATATGCTTAATAATATCCATAAATCAAATTTGTGTTTTAGACACGTTTTTCACTACAAACTGAAACAAAAAATTTATATAAAACGATATTTGCAGTCACATACCAAATTTTATATATTTGAGTCACTTGGATTTTTAAATTACCACATTTACGTTTCTAAAAGTGTAGACTAAGACATGGTTAATCCTTTGTAATATTTGGAAAAAAAAATTTGACAGCCAACTATACTATAAATGCTGATTCTAGTATGGAATTTTATTCACCTAATTCTCTTCGTCTTGTAGTAATTGTGTAAACTTATATTCGTACAGACAGACTACTTTTGCATGGGTTTTGCATAAAATTTTATAAAAATCTACAAATTTGGTATAGGTCATATATCGAGTTTTATCTGTCCAATTTTATGTGCTTTTGAGTTATCTTTGTCACAGACGGACATTTTTTAAAAAAAGAAATGTTTTTTCCGAACTCAGGGTGGTGCAAAACGTGGAGATTCTTCAAAATCTCGAGTCCGATTCTTTTCACGATTACTATAGACCTTTAGAAGAACCTGCGATGGCCAGGAAGTAAGGTCCTGGCTTGTGAGCTGGAGGCTTCAGGTTTCAGACCCGATTCTACCCAAAAAATCGTCCTTTTAGGGG
>JAOUZG010035454.1:1882637-1901327 GCA_026289955.1 Argiope argentata | reverse complement strand
GTGTGTGTGTGTGTGTGTGTGTGTGTGTGTGTGTGTGTGTGTGTGTGATAAAGAGACATAGACCGTTAGGGAAGTCTCTTGATTGCTTCAAACCGATTTAAATTGGTTCATGACTCAAAAAAGAACCATAATGACTTAAAAATAATAATGCTAATAATAATAATTATGTTGATAACTTGAAATGTGCAATCGGGGGCCTTTCTTTTTTAAAAAAAGTTTTTAATTACTAAGATAGAATTAATCATATAAGAAATCATACTGCTCAAAAACGCTGGATTCACATAATTTTGCGATTATGTAATTAAGTTACATAACTAGGTACTTTTTCGTTTGGCGGGCGCGAGTGAAAAATCGCCAAAGAAATTTGGCGGAATTCTACATTATTTGGCGATTTTTCGTTTGCGTCCGGCAAATGGAAAAGTATTCATAAAAAATATTTGCTATAGTAGACAGATAATAAGGATAACTGATAGTTAGTATTAAAGTATAAAACATGACATTAAAAGATTCTAATACTACGAATATTCATCAAGTTAAATTATTAAAAAATGCTATCCATCCAAACGAAACCCATTTCATCTAAGCACATTTTTTAAATTGCAATAACAAAACAATAAGAAACATACTTAAGAATGATCAAATTCACTTCCACTAGCCTCTGGGATTTTCTTAAAAACCGAATTTACATCAGAAGTCAATTTGAACAATTGCATTATAACGAAAACGAGTTTTCACGATTCCGAATACGCTCATTAAAAAGAGAGAGAAAAGTTCCAATGACGATAGAAATAAATTTGATCATTTGAGTTATACTCCTCAACACATTTTATTTTTAAAATAATGGATTGAGCAAGAATATATTCTCTTTAAAGGATAAGAAAAAATAATAAAAACTATCTCGAGTCTACACAGATAAAAATTAAATTTCAAATCAAATCCTTGCAAAAAGGAAAACCAGAAATATTTACCACAAAGAAAAAAAAATACATTTCCATTAATTTTCATAATTACTATCTGATGTAGGAGTTATTATAGCTAAAATATCATCTATATGATAATAGATGGAGTATAGAAATGGTTTTAGAGAAAATTTGATTTGAAAAAAAAAATGGAAAAGGGTAGTTCTAGATGGTTATTAAAAATATTTTTGTCGAACTTTTCTCTTTGGTATTTCCATATCTTCAAGGGAAAAAAATTGGGGGAAACTAATTTGAGAACAAATTCTGTAATCATTAAAACTTCGTATAATTTATAGCCTCAAACTTTATTTTTCTTCTTTTCTAAACAGAGATTGTAACAAAAGTTAATTACTTATCGAAAATAAGTTATTTTCTCAATCTGAATACATTAATGAATTCGTAAATGTTTTCAGATATTAGCCTCAAAGGAAAAAAAACTTATTTTAGTGCTATGCAAATATATTGAGTAGTTTACATTTCTTGTTTCAAATTTTTACTAAATACACCTGCTTTTTTATTTGATTATATCTTAAAAAGTTGCGATGGGATGAGATTTTCTGAGAACTTATTGGAGGTTGGGAAAATTTTAAAATAATAATTAAATAGTTGGTGAATTCTAAATAAGAAATAGCATCGTATGTCTTATGTGCGGTTATAAGAGATTTCGAAAAACTTCTATAAATGTTTAATGTTTTTAAAAACATTAAATATATTCAAATTTGGATGAATATGATTCACACCAAAATCATTATCATCGGTAGTAATTAATAAAAAATTTTTTTATCCTAACCAGCAGAAAAAGAAATTCAAAAAAAAAATGAAATTCAAATATGTTATAGCAAATTTTAAATTATGAGAGAAAATTGTTTTTTTAAGTCGCGTGGTCTCAATCCAAAAGAAAAAAATCATTTTCTAACATAAGTTACATTTCACAATTACCAATTTTTTGGAAAAGCGAAAGCCATTTTTTTCATCTCAAATCGTTTATGATCTAAAACTTTTTTGTTTCTAGAAAAATTGAAAAATGAAAAATGTATAACTTTTGATACCTTCTAATCGTTGTTTTGCATTGATACTCATTTACTTCTTTGGGTAATAACTTTTCAAGACCAATGCCTGTTATTGGACAGACAGGAGAATCGGTTAAAGGGTGAATAATCACGTCAAGTTGCAATTTTTTTTTTTTTGGCAATATGTCCCAAAATGTGACATTTTGGTCACTGTCTAGTAATTCTAAAATCGAAAAATTGATGTTAAATCGATAAATAGCCGATTTTTTTGTTCGTGCATTTTGAGGCTTCAAAATGTACGAATCAAATTCCCCAAACAAAAACCACATCATGTTCTCCCCTGATATGTTAATTTTATTCAAGATATTAGAAAGTTGCTCAATTTTAACAGCAGCACTCTGCATAATTTATAGAGCACAATCGATGAAAACCATCTAATGTTTCATAATAAATAAAAAACAACTCAGAATAATATTGTAACAATAAAGGAGAATATCTATATGCATGTACGTTGATGCTCTACAAGTAAAACTGTTCAAACTAGAGCTTCAAATTTGGCACACATATACTTTGGAAGGTAGGAAAATGCATCTCGAATCATTTTAAAATTTGTATTACTTGAAAATTAAGCGAAATTTTGGGGTTTAACAGCATTAACTTCAATCAATTTTTTTCAAATATTAATTCCTTAACTTGATTAATTTTTTTATTAATTAAAAACTAACCTTCCCGCAAAAAAGTCTCATTTCCCCACCAATAAATAAGTAAGACTTCTGTTTGTGTTTTCTTACACTTATGAGGTTATGCTTAACTTGTTTATTTCAAACCGATTATTTCAAACGATTCAGTTTATTTTCTTAAGAGTTTGGATGGATTTAAAATTAAACTTTGTTAATTAATCCCTTTTTTAAATTCATTTTAAAGTACTTTGGAATTAAAACAGAATAAAAGAAATTAAAAATTTCTAATCTGGCTTGTGTTACCCCAACTGGTGTAAAAAATTGACGCATTTGCGTTGCCCCCATTGGCGTTAAAAATTCAAGCGAGCACATTGCATTTTAATTTTTGAAAACTGTGTTTTTATTTTAATCAAAAGTTTAAAAAATGTGTATAATACTGTTGTAGCTGTCTCAATCTCGATCGATAAATAAAATAGAATTGATTTGATTTTAAAGAAATATGGACTTGATTCGTGGTTTTACTTTATTTCAGGTACGCACTATAAGTATATTATTTTTTGGTCAGTTCTGTGCTTTTCCATGGGTAAGAAGTCGCGGGTAAAATCTAGAAGGATGTAAAAATACTAATGCTATCCTTTTTCGCGAAAGTAACATTTGTAAAACAGACTGATTAGAACAGTCTTGGTAGGTTGCCATCCGTACAAAAACGAGAGAGAGAAAAAAATGAAAACAAAGAAACCAGAAAAAGGAATAAAACGGAAACACTCGTGAAATTTCCCAGCGGTTCGCCAGAAGTTCGGTTACTCGAATCCGAACGGTCCGTTCTCACATACCAAACATCTTGGAAAAAGTTTAAAAATCGGTGCAGGTCCTTGAACTCTATCTCGGAAACCTCAGCAAATAGGAAACCGTCCACACAGCAGCGACTGCTCACAGCAGATAAAAGGTTGGAAACGTAGGCGAAGACGAAATATTGCCCTTCCCGGACAGAGACGAATGCGATTATTTCTCTTTTCTCTGGTTCTTGACTGCCCTCGAAGAGGCGCAGAGAAGGAAGAGCGGAAGATAAACGGCGGCATAATCTTTGCCCTTAAACGAACGACAATTTATTTCCGAAAAAAAGAAGTGAAAGTTCCAACCAAGGACACTCGAGTTTCGGCGTTTTGTTCGTAATTTTTTGTTCTAATACTCGACGGGAGAAGAATGGGGCAATAGATAATCCCGGGAAGAGACCGAAATGGAACATTTGTAAGCAGCGAATAACCTCCCGCCCGTTTCTTTTTCGTTTTGATGAATTCAATTCTTGGGGGTGAGCTCGAACAAAGTAAATTTGATTTCATAGCAAAGCAAATATGAAAAATGCATAACTAGGAGAAGTATAGTTTATCAGTCTTAAGTAGGTTAGTTCCCATGTCATACAAATGTACTCCAATATAATTAAATAAACTACATGCATTTCAATTTAATATAATTAGATATATTGTAGGTTTATGATAATATACCAATATTATATCTAATTATGCATAATTATATCTTACTCGTTTCAAATGGTAAAATGATTCAAATCCTATAGACAGGAAGCTCCCATTCCTTCTATATAATAAAAATATTTTACTAAATAATAAATTTTTTACTGAATCTATTAAGACATTCTTGGAGGGTTGTTTGGCGATTAATACCTGGAATGCGGTTAAATAATATCCAAAAATCGAATTTGTGTTTATGTTTCTCAATTAATAGAAACAAAACTGTACTTGAACTCAAAAAAAATATCCCATATCCAATTTCATATTATATATATATATATATATATATATATAAGTAAATGGATTTTTGAATTATCACGCTTAGATTATTCTGAAAATACAGACCGACAGACAGTCAAATTGAAATAGGATTTGACTAAAAATTCGACATTAAATATAGGCACCAAATTTTATCTATCTAGCCCTCTCCGTTTTGTTATTATCGAGTCTGTTATATTCAAACAGCTAGACGTATGGACGTCTTTTGAAAAAAAAAATTACTTTATGCAAAGACCTTTATGTACATCATTCATTCATCCATATCAAAGTTTTTTTTAGTTAATTTTGCCACAGACGGACGGACAACATTTTCCAAAAATGTGTTTTTCGAACTTATGGAGGTCTAAAAAATATAGAGATTCATAAAAATTTCGCATTCTAATTTTTTTACTACTACTAGGGTTTTTCTAAGCTACGTATAAGAGACAGTAAAAATGAAAATTGTTAGGTATTTGTTCTTATATCCAGAATAAAGAGGGGGAGGACTGAAAAAATAGTTGAAAAAAAAGTTTTTTTTTATAAAATATATCGGCTATATACTAACGAATATTCGTCAGAAAATTTATTTCCGAATAATTTGGGTAGCAAACAGTAGTTTTGGACAATTTAAAACGCATTACTTCATTATTTTTTGTGTATTCTCAATTTTAAATCAAATGAAATACCAAAGAATGTTACGACCTAGCAGAGAAAAGCAAAAAGAAACAGAACGAGTTTTCATCGTGGATATTTATAACCCAATTTTCAATCGTCAAGCCGCTATTGTGGATCGCAAACCACAGAGGTTACCGTGTCTCGATTACGGATCAATCACCTGATTGATCACTAATATTTTTTTTTCATATGAGAACCGTTTAACACGTTCAACTAAATAATAATAATAATAATAAAAGAAAAGAATGTAAGGGTTCCGGTTGAAAGATCGAGTACAATGAGCTAACGGTTCAACAAAAAAATAAACATATTTGATGTCATCGTGTTATGTTCTTAATTCTTTTCTTCGGGCAATCGACCAGCAATGGTAAACGGTATAAAACATGCATGTAAATAGAAGAAAGAACAAACGCGGAAATGAGTTCATTGAGAACTTAAAAGTAAACACGAAGAAGTTCGCAATAAAATTTTTTTTTGTTCCTCATCAAGGTTTTCCCACAATAGAAATAAATCTAAGGAAGAGTAAAGGTAAGATCAGTGTGGACGTTATATCGTGGGAAATTTAGAACATCGTAAATAGTTTTGTACTGAAATCTGAATGTCTTATATAATTTGAACGAACGAAAGGTAATTTATTCTTTTAGGAATTATTGTACTTAAAAATTTGCTCAGAGTGGCGATAGCAAAATTAAACATTAATAATATAAAATGAAATGACATCTGCGATTGCAAATTTCAAGTTATTACATGTGATGTAATTATTTCTTATTTCATAATTTGTTTTAATTAATTTAAATCGTTTCCCAGTTTAATCCTTTATCTACTGAATTATGTTGCCATCAATTTTCCAACTTCATTTTTGCACCAGTATTTAAGTTTCCTTATAGAATAGAGAAAAATTTTAAGAAATAGAAATATCTTAATTTAATTATTAATTAAATATTTTTCCCTCCTATTTTTAGTTTATATTAACTTCTTGCTATTTGGATTACATTCTCCGTGTTTTTTAGAATAATATCGGTAGAAATAGTTATATTACAAAAATATAATCCAGATATATAATTAAATGGTACTTATAAGTACTGTCAGTAGATAAAGGGTTAAACCACTTTGAAACAATCCCGAAACTTCTCTCCCTAAATATAATTTTTTTTTAACTTTCAGTTTCAACTCTTCTAGCTGGCAAACAAAGTTTTCGAGCTCGACCGATTTTGAGATGAAATAACAGCTATGACGTCATAGTTCTTCGTCAATCTTTTAAATTTTTTGCCCGTAAATTTCGGAGAAATCAAAACCTCCAACCAAGACAACATCATGTTCTCGCATGATAAAAATGGTATAAATCAATATACAAAATTCATCTGCCCACTCAAAGCGTTGTTGAGCTATTTTGTTTACAGACAGACAGATCGACAGACGTAATTTCAAACCTTAAAGATGCGTGATAAATAGCGGTTTGAAAAAATCTCGTGTTTTTCAACGACTGTAGTATTTTTCTCAATACTAATATCGTTGCTAGTCCTAAAAACACTATCTTGGACTTTCCTTTCTTTTATGAACAAGATAACTTAAAAACACTAGAAGCTAGAAGAATGAAATTTGGTACATAGTTTTCTTTAAACGTCGACAAAATTCATTCATTGAAAATCTGCCAGTACGGCTGCGAAAAGTATAAATTACACGATAGCTGCATAATTACGCTAATAGGCTCTGTCGTAAATATTACTTGCAAATGCTATGTGGTTAATACTTTAATAAAAATCATACGAGAAAGGTTCAGGGAAACCATCCCGCTGGTCATGAAAGCAGTCAAAAATAGTTTTAATTAGAAAAATCAACATCCAACTTGATTTCAAACCAGAAAAAGTATCAAAAATTCTTGAAGCAATCGAGTAAAAACAAATTTTAACGATTTCTTTTAAAGTAAACCTTACTGCTTAACCACCAAATATCTCCAAAACCTATTTAAAGCATTAACCGAAGAACAAAGTTCAAGAGGAATGAATATTTCAAATGCTACGTGAAATCTTATTTTAAGTTACCGAATTTTAAACCTTGACTTAACAGAAGACTCCATTGTGTAAGAAGAAACAGAAAAACGAATTTTCGAAAATACTCACGAAGTTTTATAATTGTATCTCGAAATTTTCCCTCAATCATTAGTAAGGATTAATGGTCGGACGGTTGGAAAAGCATGCTCATATTTCAATTAGTCGCTTTTTTTCCCATTATCAGGTAATCATTAGTTAGAAAATCTTCTAGATACCTGGCAAAGTACAATTAATTGAAAAAGAATGAGCTAGAATTACGAAACCGTTTGGGAGACTTCAGTAACAATTAATTAAAAGTCTAAAAGGCACAATCTTTTGTATAATAATGAGAAATGTCTAGAATTAAAATTAGGGTAAGTATAGAGCTAAATTAAAAAATATTTACAGAAGAAAAACTAGAATTTGAACTAAAACTTCAGAGGAATTGTATGAGAATTGGATAATTAATTTAGAATTAATTAACGGGAAAATTTAATTTAGAAAGCAAATTGGGAATAATCCCTTCTGTATCTTTCTAGTACACCTTCTAATGAAAGTACTGGTCACCTCTTTATCAATCCATAAAATTATTAACTTTGGGATAAACCATTAATTTTATTTTCAAAGTCCTACACATGCGAGTTTTGTGCTTAGTTGCACAGAAAAGGAAATCAGAATGTGTATTAGTGTAACCAAATACTATTAGTGATACAAAATTACAAAAATACCAGTTAGTACGCGATCTTCTCGATTAATCGTTGGTATGCGGTTGATACACAAATACCATACAACAGAATATGCATTTTGAATGCTTTTTTTCAGGTCAATTGAAATCAAACTCCACGCAAAACTGCAATTGTGTTTATAATAAATACACCACGCTAAATTTCATTTATTACAGTTTTGCTCGCATTAAGAAACATGTGAAAGCATAGAATGGTAGGCAGTCAACACAACGACAGATGTCATTCAAAATTTGATTCATTGATAAATTAAGTGTTAAAAGTGTGAACAATATTTCAGTTACCTATATTTTTAAATTATTGTGTTTATATGCAAGTAAAAGTAAAGACAGTCAGGCAGGCAGACGTTGATGGATTTTGTTTCAAATACGATTCATATCTATATTTTAGGTATTGAATCAATTTAGCAAATGTTATTCATTTAGCTTTTAGCAATTATCGAGTTGACTTACATTTGTTCAGTTATTTTATATACCACTCAGCATTGATTACTTAACCATTAGTAGCATGCACACAGATACGTTACATATAACGTAATATCAATAAATCATTGAAAAATTGATATTTATTAAGAATTTTAATTAATTTATTTTTAAAGTTACTTAATTTTAAAACAAGTAGTAACAATAATAAATGAATGAATAATAATTTTAAAATAAATATTTTCAAATTTCAAAATTATTTAATGGATTAATGGAAATGATTTTTAGAAATCTCACAACACGATTTTGGTGAACAAATTAACACTATATATTAAACATTTAAAACCTTGTTTCATTTGTTAGCAATCACTATTGTTTTACAATCATCAGTACTCAGTTTAACATTATAACCAACTCTAAAATTTATTTTTATTTTGAAGAGCGACTCAAGTGTTTTTGCATTCATACTGAAGCACCATTTCTTTTTATTTTATTTTATTAATATTTTTTTCTTAACCAGGCTAAAAATACTTTCACTATCGACATTTCTGTGATCAAAGTTTTGGGAAAAAGGTATTTTCAGGGTTTGTTTTACGTAGTTTTTTGCTATACATCCATGATGCCATAATTTTTCACCTCAGTTCTATAAAAATTACAGAAACTCCGTTGCTTTTGGAGAATATAATTCTATGAGAAATGTGATTTTTTAAAATTTTTTTTTATCCGAGTCAGGGTATAAAAGAAATACTTCTGAAATGATGAATAATTTAAATAATTTATGATAAATAAAAATGAATTTCAACAATGTGAAAAGTAAATGATAAACTTAGTATTCATTTTTTAAAATTGGATCGGATATATCACAAATATTTCAGCAAAGTAGATAACTGTGGTATGTACATGTCCGGCTTTCATCAAGTGAGAACATATTTTTTTGGTTAGGAGGTTTTGATGTCTCCGAAATTTACTTGCAAAAAATATTTTTACCCGCTTTTACCAGTATTGCATTATTATTGCGTATGCTTTTTTGAAAACATGCATTTTCTATGGGTTGACCTCCTTTTACCAGTATTGCATTATTATTTTTAAAAGATTGGCCTGCTTTTACCAGTATTGCTTTATTATTAGGTATGCTTCTTTGACAGCAGATGCGTTTTTAAAAGATCGAAGTAGAAATATGACATCATAGCTGTTATTTCTTCTCAAAATCGGTCGAGCTCCAAAAATTTGTTTGCTAGCTAGAAAAATTGGAAATGAAAGTTTAAAAAAAATTATCATTATATTATTTAGAGAGAGGAAGAGAGAGGGTGGCAGCAATGGAGAAGTCTCATGATTATTTAATGATTTAATTAAGACAAATAATGAGTTAAAAATAATAATGTTTTCACATGACAACTTGAAATTTACAATCGAAGATGTCTTTTTATTTTTATTTTAATTATGATTTTGACTTAAAGCGAAGAAATTAGAAAACGAACTTCAAAATGGAATTCAAAATATTTCACAAAGGATGGATTTTTTTTTCAATATCTCTTTATTAAATTATTATTTTTTTCATTTTGCTGCTTGGATAAGCACACATTCATTACCAAACACAAGTTGGACAAAAAGAAGACATCGACGGCAATAGTTCAATCTCTCACCACTTTCACTTACCTGAGGCTCTTGGCTTTTTTTAAAATCACATTTAGGTTGCAAGAGGGAAATAAAAAGAGCGTGTCCTTTCACATTTGAGTCAAAATAAAGTTACTTTTTTTCCCCTCTCACTCTCCTGTTCTTGGACAGCAGTCAAACCTGTTTCAGAAAGTCACAATAACCAATTTTTTTTTCACTCCACTCTTTGCAGGCACATCTTCGGGTCGCAAAAAGGTTCGTCCAAAATAAAGTTCCTTCCCTCGTAAGATCGCGTAATCAGCTGATAAGGAAAGTAAAGTTTATACCTGTGATAAATAATTCACAACCTGTCTTGTTACTTACTCAACGTGAGAAAGATAACGTCAGATTTTTTTGGGCCTTTCACTTTTAAAATGCGGACTGTTTCGGAAATATAAAATATGTTGCCTTTTTTTTTTTTTTTGTTTATCAGTAAAGAGAAAAAAGGTTATTCACACTAGTGATAAACATTTTATGAGAGAAAACGTGACACAAAAAATAAGAACAATCAAAATTTTTGGAAGCAAAAGTGAAAAAAAATGGTGTAATTATCCAATTAGGGATAAACTATCACTTTGTAGCTTTAGTCGAAAGATGAACCTTAGAGTGATTTCTCATGAAAAATAAAAATATCCATCCCTTGCACAATAGAAAAAAATTAACTCCAAGAAATACTTATAATTTTACGTCCCTACCCCACACTCCTTATAATGGCTTGAGAAAGTCTCACAATATGCATTTTTGAACTGGTTTTTATTCTTTTGCACACGAATGGTGATTCTCATCATTCAAGATGGTGCTTCATTTGTTGTCACATTTATTTAATTTTGATTTGGAAATATTAAATAGGTTGCTTTTAGTTTATCAGTAAGCGGAAAAAGGTTATCCATACAGTTAATAGCCATTTCACAAGAAACATTCAACATAAAACTTTAGAAGCAAAAGTTTAAAAAAAAAGAAAAAAAAGGCATAGAAAATATTAATAAAACGAAACCTGTGATCGCACATCTCAAGTTATCAAGAAAGAACATTATTTTTTATTCATTGTTTGCCGTAATTAATTTAAGTCATTAACCAGTTTAAACCGGTTTCAAACAATGAGAAGTCTTCTCTATCAGTCTCTATCCATCTATAATATGATATATATATATATTTACACACACACGCACACACACACACACACACACACACATATATATATACATATATATATATATATATATATATATATATAACTTTCAATTTCAATTTTTCTAGCTGGCAAACAAAGTTTTGGAGTTCGATCGATTTTGAGATGAAACAACAGCTATGATGTCATAGTTCTACATCAACCTTTTAAAAACCAGTATTGCTTTATTATTACCTATACTACCAAAGAAGCATACTTAATAATAAAGCAATACTGGTCAAAGCAGGTCAACCTTTTAAAAATGTATCTGTTGTCAAAGAAGCATGTGTAAGAATAATGCAATCCTGGTAAAAGTGGGTTAAAATATATTTTGCCCCTAAATTTCGGTGATATCAAAACCTCCCAACCAAAACAACATCATGTTCTCACGCGATAAAAAAAAAGTGAAGGCACAATTATTCAATTAGGGACAAACTAAGATTCTGTGGCTTTAGTTTTATCCTTAGAAAATTGAACAATAAAGTGATTTTTTAGACAAAATTAGAACAAATTTTTCTATCCCTTGCCTAATAGAGTAATATAAATAAAGAAATAATTATACCTTTACGCTCCCCCCATCCCTATAATGGCTTGACAAAGTCTCAAAGTAGTTTTGGAGTGGTTTTAAACCCTTTGTACTGGAATAGTAACTCTCACTCCCTATTCAAGACGGCGCATCACTTTTGACGTTTCGTTTATTTAATTTTGATTGTTAAAAATACCTGTAGAATAGTAAGAAGTTGCAAATTAATTAAATAAGAGAATTCAACTTAAAACAATCAAATATATTTATTTTTCGGAGCAATAAACAAGCCCTTTTATTAAGTAAATAATGATGCATCGAATTATTTTTCTGAGAACTAACAAATGCTTGTATTGCATCATATTTTTCCAGTTAAAATTAATAGGAGTAAATCTCAGGGAAAGATGAATTTTTTTTAAAAAAAATTATTATTTTTTATTTTGAAAGTCACAAATATTCTCAATATGGCATACAGTTCTGAAAGTTTGAAGTTACATCTCTACGATCGTGACTTTCAGCGTTTCAACTATGATTTCTTTCCATCTGCGAAGCTTTAAACATTTCGCTTAAAAATTTTTTTTTTAAATATTCTCTTGGCTTAATTTTTTTGTCGAGCAATCGCAAACATTTTTCAACGATATTTTTTACCGGAAAATATTTTAATGTCTAAGTATAAAAGGATTTCAATCAAAGACATATATTTATATTAATCAACTTAAATATATAATTAATTTGTAATAATATACAATAAAAGAAAGAATTTCAATTTTAATGTAAAGTACGAAGAAACATCCTCCCACACATTTATAGTAATAACCAAAATATAAAAATGATTCGAATATTTGACGTAAAAGTTCTTAAGAAATGTAATTTTTCTGGAATTTTCTATATTGTTTAATATATAATAAAAATTTCTGATTCAAGCTCGAAAAATTAATAGTCGATAATAATAATAATAAAGAATGAATATCTATAACAATTTAACATTTTAGAATGTTTTTGTAAATAGAACGAAACCTCTAAAGTTCGTCAAACTACAACCATCACACACGTATATACATACACAAAAATCGTATTGACAAGACGATATTTTTTTCCCTCCAAACATCCGTTCCTAATTCTCTTCAGAGCCAAGCACAATAAACATCTGTTTCAGGAGCGACAGCCTGTGTGTTTCATTTAGCAGCGTTCCCTCTCTGTTGCCAAAGATAAGCAGCAATTTTTCCAATCCACCAAAGAGAATAATAACGATAAGCAGATTCAGTGAGTTGTAACAGCACGTTATTTTGCCATTATCCGATTTTAATGCTTTTATAGATGAAAATGACCGAAGCTGTGTGTGACGAATTATGAATGATGGAACGCATTACAAATTTAGAATTTGAAATAAGTGTCGTTAAAATATCGTTTGAATGCTACACTTCATTGACATGTATCGGATACGCGTGTAAAAAAATTGTTCTACACTGGTTTCTGTCGAAGAATGGTTTTGGAATGTAATGTAGGATGTACAGATGAATAGATGTGTATTGCTAACTCGTGAACCTAATTGGAATTTGATTTCGGTAACAACTTTCTAATACAAATTCAGATCATTGGGTAAATTATGATTATTGCTATATATAAAAAGCAATATGTATAATTCATAATATAGAAAATAAATGGAAATATATTTCACTAAGGAAATATAATTTTAAAAAATTAAGATATATTTATATTTTTTTACAGAATCATTAGGCAGAAGGTGTGCGTTTTATTTAAAATCTTATTTGAATAAAGTATGGATATGAAATCAGAAGGGAGGAAAATTACAGAAAGAAGGGCTCCTACAATGAAGAACAACACATACAGAATCAATTTAAGATATGTTTTTCAAACACAGTATTAATTTCAAAAAGATTCCATAAAATGCATGCGAAAATAATTTAAGTTTTGAAAAACTAAATTTTATAGGCTTCATCAAAGTTTAAAGCGCAGAAAATATTTTTTTTAATCTAGAATCAGGAGAGTAAAGTAAAAGCCATTTTTGGCACGAGTGATTGATATAAATGCTCTAAGTAAATAAGAATTTTAATTATTTAAAATATATCTTAATTTTATATAAGTCGTTAAAAAATTTCTATTCATATTCATTCTAAGCAAGTTTTCTTTAATTGTGTTTTCAATTTTCGATGATGAAAACATATTTATTTAAAAACACATTTTTATTACTTTCTACTTTTTAGTTAGAATTATCACGCTAGGGAATAGTAAAATCACTTTTTTTCTAATTCTTCTGTACCAGAAAAACGATCATACTGAGTCCAAACTAAACAAAACTAACAGATTAAATGATATTTAAATAATAGAAAATTATAATATCTGAAATACACAACAGCAAAGTATTATAGGATCCGATCACATAAAAAAATGAGTGTAAAATTATTTATATTTACATTTTTACATTACATTTATATAATTATAGTTATAATATATATAACTATATATAATTATAGTTATTATTATAGTTATAATATTACATTTATTTAAAGCAGGTTAAATAAAAAAAGTAGTATAAAAAATTTTTAAACTCCTTTTCTACTTGGGTCAGTAATTTTTTTTATGTTTTAGTTATTTTGTATAAAATAATTACAATTAATATAAATAATTTATCAAAAAATGATTTATTTTCGCAAGAATTGAACTCACCTTCTTCACCTTCACGTGAAAAATATTGAAATCTTCGCATTGTACCGATTGAGCTACTGCCTGTTGGTTTCAATTTTCATTACTAACTGCTAAAACTCTATTTAAAATCTAAATAAATTAATTTTATTTAATTAATGAATTGATATTTGAAAAAACTGTATTAACATCAAATGTCATCCCACTACAAGTTTTTAAAAATTTACTTGAACATGAGTCGATGAATAAAAAGTATTTTATCAACAATTGAAAATTTGAGCAAGATATATAAACATAGGGAGAGTGTGAACTAATAGTAGGAATTGGAAAAAGTGTAAGCAAATTAGACACAACTAAAGGAGCAAACGGGACGAAAACTATTTTAACGACTTTCAGGATAACAAGTGTCAATTATACACCGAAACTTATGCACACCATGAACAGAACATTTATAAAAGAATTAAAGTAAAAACAATTTAAATGTCTCGCAATCATTCGAGCATGAAGTTATTTTTTAAACAATTTAATCGAAATTAAATATAAACAATACCACCGGAGAATCAGTTGACCATCAAAGGTAACTAGAACATACAAACTTTCAAATTTCCATTAGAATTTTTTTAGAACAAACTAAATAAAAGATTTAAGATCACATGAACTAGATTATTTTTAGCATAGCTAAAAACAAAAATATTTTAGGTTGTTAGCACTAACTAGCAATTGTTTTAATTCTATAAGAATTTTTTTAAGTTAAAATTCTTTTACACACAAAAAAAAGTTACTTTCAAGTGACGTTGGTTTTTTCCCCCTTTCAGAACCAGTAACAAAAAGACGAGGGGGGGGGGCGTATCGAACAAGACAGTGAAACTGTTCGCAATGAACTTTACGGTCAATTTATTGAATTTAATTGGACTTAAACTGCGACTGCGATACATCTGCTGCCACCATTTCGCAACTAAAACTAGTAGAAAGAACCCAAAGTAAGATAGATTTTATTTATAAAATCCTAATCTATATATAGATATCTCGTAAGCTTTGCCCCGTAAAAAGTTACGTCTAAAATAAACATGTCGAAATATCGACTTTTTCTCCATCAAAAAAGCATGAAGTTCTTTTGAAGAACAAATGGGATAAAACAGAATCGAACCCCCAAGTGACAGCGGAGAAAACAATATCGGAGCAGGAAAAACTTTTAAAAGTTTTGTCAGGTCATATTTTTAATAGTGTTGGCGAAAATATAACTTTTCTTTCAAGTTTTGCTTTATAAGAAATCAAACATTTTCTCTCTTATTTATAAGTCTGCATTCATTTATTTTTATTTATTTCCCAGTAACTTTTTTTCTATATATAGCTGCAACAGAGTTTTTATTCAAAAGTTTTTCCCCTGTTCAGTAATATCTTCTGAAAACAACTTTTCATTCATTTTATTATGAGCTAGTTTTGAAATATTCTACAATTATGTATTATAAATGACAATAAGCCCCAATTTTATTAGATTCTTAAGCTAATTATCAATTACTCATTGAATTAAATTACATTTGGATTAAATGCTAGTGACGCCATCTGGTAATAAATCTGAGAAAAAACTGAAAATTAATAAAATTCGTGATAACGAATTATATCTAAATTAAAAGGAAAATGTAAATCCAATTTAAGCTTGATAATGAGAAATCTTAAAAGTAAATTTTATTAAATTTATTCGGAAGAAGATTTTTTTGGTAAATTTATTTAAAAAGAGAAAAAAATTGTAATGTAACAAAATTTATGAACTCCGAGTTACCGCTCAATCGGCATTCTAATTTATATTAACATACAGCTCATTAAAAAGGTTGACACAATACAAATTTTTTTTATTTTATGAGTATCATTTGGAGGTTACTTACTTAGATTCGGCACAATTCATAAAAAAAATCATTTCAACCATCGTAATTATTTTCAAAGAAATATACAAAATTATTTTTCTAAAATAATTAACTTTTTCGCATATTTTTAAATGAAAGTATTATTCCTCCCTTAGCCACCACAGAGTGCGAGAAATTTTGTTCAAGATCGTGAGGGACAAGAGAACTCCGATTTTTATTTTCACATTTACATACACGAGCATTTCTTATTTCGTAGCATAACGAAAAATAACCGAGTTTCTAATCTGAACGCGCCACTTTCTGTCGATTAAAAAAATATGAACTGTAACTACAATTTTAATCAAAACATTACAAATGAAAGTTTTATTTAAGTCCTCATCTTTAAACTATCGCATTTACACATAGGCACATGTACTAAACAGCCGATGATCAAAACAGACGGTTTTGGTTCAAAATTTTATATATATGTAGCACTTTAAACTGTTTAAACTGCGCACCAAATTGTACCCATCCCTATCCTTATGTTTTATATTTACTAAATATATAGCAAACGGATGCGAAGCGACTGAAGGAAAGGGCAAGATGGTATAAATATTCCTATCGTCATTTTTAAAGTAATGCCACGGTTTAGTTTAGTCATATTAACGTCCCTCTGTAAAGCAATACTGGGGCTATTTTGGGACTGTCATCGTATTTTTGAACCGTGGTCATATGACGAGGAAGACACCTGAATGGCACCTCCCCTATCCTCCAAGCTTCCACACCACACCAGCGGGAGGACGTTTGGCCTGATGGACTTAACATGCACCCCCTTACACGACGGCTCTTTAGTGGAATCCGGTCTCCAACATGAAACCCTGAGGCTCACGAGTCGAGATCTCACCACCATGCCAACGAGCCACAAGTAATGTCATGAAAATAAAATGTTAGTGCAAACATGCCACCTTTTAAATAAAAAATATGATGTATAAAAATAATACCATGTCCTGGACGCGTCGTTAATAATTGCAAAGGTTTTTATGGAAACCAGGGAAAAGGTTATATTCTGGTATTATTATTACTGCGCCATACTAACCATTGCAAAAGAAGTAGAAAGACAAAACACTCATTAATAATAATAAAACTTTTTACATTATTTTCAATTTTGACAAAAATCGACAAGTTTATTGTAAAGACTACATATGGAACTTCATGTTTATTTCAATGCATTGTTAAGCTATCGCCTTCATACGTAAATAATTATAATTCTAAAAATATGCTTTTCGAACTCAAAATTCGTCAAAGATTCGTTAAAATTTCGAATTCACATTTATTAAAAGTTACAATACTTTCTCTCGTGCATAAGTAGAAGTATAAAATGGATCTTCAATGGCGAGGTATTTATTCAAATGAACAGCATCTGTATAACCTTAGAACAAAATATGCAAAACTGAAATCATGGGCTAGATAATTTTTTTTAACTAGGCAAAATATGTCATTTGTTATTTAAAAATAAAATAAAAAATAATTTGTAACTTCAGAAACATAACTAAGTACAAAGGTAAAACTTTTGCTATATTATTAAGCCTAATTAACCGCGTTTGGGGACCAATTGGTTCGCGAACATTAATGATTATTTGGGGATCAAATGGTTTGGCCTATAGCGCGTCAAACACGCATTCATCATTATTAGTAGTAATAGGAATAGATAGTCCTATTATTAATATATTATGTGCATACAATTGTATAAATAGGAATACATATCTATTGTATGCCTTCGGATTACATATTCACCCAGTTCAATTTATCTTCTGTAGCGATGCAATTAAATTTATAATTCTTTATTTAGATATTTAGTTCCAAGAACGGAATATGTGAACTTTCAAATGTTTAGTTCCAACTTTGGGGCAGAGATTGTTATCATTCTGACATCGCAAACAAAACATTTTTCCGAAGAAGGTGTTACCTTCAACGGAAATAGGCGATTTGACCTTCATCTGGGCGAAGCGAAATTGCCAGGAGATATTTGAGCAATCGGTTTCTTTTTTTAGTCATTGTTTTACAGACAAATGGAAGAATATTAGCATACAAAGTCAGTTAACTCCGTTTGGGAATGACAGCGAAATGTTTTTAAAGGAAATGCTGCTGGCATTTATTTACCTTTGGGTTGTGATTATCAATCCAAGGGCCCACAACTTAACCCAATGATTACCAGCTACGGGATATCTCGTATTAAGCGTGTGTATCAAATTGCCAGCTACGAGATATTTCGTAGTGCGTGCTGCAATTTTAGATTAATTAAAATGGAAAACTTGGTTAAAAATATCTTTAAAAGGTGAGTGAAAAATTAAAAAAGTATTAATTTTTAATTTTTATTATAAAAATTATAACGTAGACGATTAGACTATAATAAGCATATTTATATAGGTGAATGTATTAAATAAATTTAAAAATATTTTTTATTATTGTTGCTGAATATGATAAACTCTACAACAAGGATCAACGCAAAGTGCTGGCTTCTTGGGGCACTGTGGACAA
>JAOUZG010035454.1:1835318-1882537 GCA_026289955.1 Argiope argentata | reverse complement strand
GGCGGCGTATATTTAAAATTATATTTTAAAAAGTGTTTTTTTTTTTAATTTTAACTGCATATCGTTGTTGTAATGAAATCAAACTCAGTTGGAATTACAAATATTTTATCCTGAATTTTTCTTCTTTTGCTGATGGTCAAAATATAAAAATTTGTTATTTAATTACTATGTTGGTTAGATAAGGTATGATAAAACTAAGGGGGGGTATATTTAAAATTTATAAAAAAATAAGATTTTTCAGTATATGTTAAATACCGTTTTTTAACTATACCTTTAAGCGGAGTAAAAGTTCTAAAATAGTGCGAGTTACATAAATACCTAAAATTGACGTTTGAGAATAAGTCACGCACGCGCGCACACACACAAAACTCGGGTTTAAGATAGATATAAAAGATTTAATCGATAGTTTTTAATAATCATTCATTCCGGTGAATCAGATAATCACCAACATGGCTCAATTTTTAATAAATGAAATATTTAATCTTGTTTAAAAATATTAACATCGTTGGTCTTTAAATACCCTTCATAACCTATAATAAATCCATTTCTTGAAGAAATTTAATTAATAAAAAGAGATAACAGAGACTTTTCTTAAAAAATTAATAAATATGAATAAATTTTTAAATTAGTTAAAATCGTAAAAGCTATTAAAAAATGAAATTACTAAAACAATATTATTAAAGAAAATTTCAATATACTATTAGAACAAAGTATATTGAAATATATGTTGTTACTAATGGCAATTGCCATTGAACAAGCGCGCTGCCGGCCATCAGCGATTTTAAGCCGAATGAGAGTCTCTTGTTTTTGAAGTAGCTCCAACTAGAGAAAAGAGCACGTCTTAACTACACACTCACAGATTCGCTTGCACAGTTCCCTTTTACAGGGGAAGGCACATTGACACATCTCACAGACAGTACACATAAGAACAGCCATGACTTGACTAGGACTCGAACCCGGTAGGCCAAGATCACGAGGAAGACGCGCTACCTCTGAGCCAGGACGCCAGCGAAATATATTATAAATATAAAATTACAAATACTTTCCAAACTAAAGCAACAATGAATTTTAGATTTATTTATCAATAGGACAATGAATGATAAGATTCAGCATACAGAAAATTAACGATAGTATTATCATCTACTGCTACTTAAAAACCATGTACAGTGCTAAGCTGATAAGAATGTTTTATGCGTTCGTTTCATCTAGTATTAAGCTAATGAAGAAATTTTATAGAGCAAAGAGAATTACGTAGGGTAACGTAGAAAAAATGGCTACTAGGGCTAAAATGGTGGCGTACCAAATACTTTATTTTAGTGTGTTTCTCAACGAGATCTCATAAAAAGGTTCGCTACCAGCCTATAAAAAATGCATTGCTCGTAAAATAACCTTTGTGTACGCTAAGGAGCACGTGGTTTACTTTATATTGGATGAGAATTTTTACCGGGATGGTATTATAAAATGGAAATATGGACGGCAAGTAACGTCTCGCGCATGTTTTGGATCTCTAAACTTTTCTAAGCTTGTGTTCATGGCGTAATAAAGTTAATTTGGAAAAGTGAGCATTTTTTAAAGGGGAATACGTTTCCCATTATGCCCTGTGTGGTAAAAATTGTGTGTGTGTGTGTGTGTGTGTGTGTGTGTGTTTGGCGATAGAAACTTCTTAATCGTAGATCGTTAAACATGGAATAATGAATTTTTTTGGCGATTATGGGTTGAAATTGTGTGTGTGTGTGTGTGTGTGTGTGTGTGTGTGTGTGTGTGTGTGTGTGTGTGTGTGTGTGTGTGTGTGTGTGTGTTTGGCGATAGAAACTTCTTAATGGTAGATCGTTTAACATGGAATAATGAATTTTTTTGGCGATTATGGGGGTGATTATTGTTATTTGTAGCGATAAACTGAATACATTTGACATATTGAATAAATTACTGCGCATACGAACAGAAGGCATTAAAAAGCAATATAATTAAATAAGTAATATCTTTTTGCCCGCGCTTTTGTGTTGTTTTAGGTGGATAAAATTAAATTAATAATTTAAAATAAGTTCAATTTTAAAAAAAGATATAAGAATTTTGATTCAAATAAAAGAATATATAAATACATAAAAAGTTTGTTTCATACAAGGTATGCCACCAAATAACGTTAATAAAATTTTTCAACAAAATACGCAGTTTTTTTTTTTGTTGGAATTATGAATTCCTAAAAATAAATAAATGCTTAAACTAATCAAAAAGACTTCGATTATTTTAAGTATTCAACTTCCCCTTTTCTCTTCCATAAAAAACTTTGCATTAAATCTGAAAATCCCTTTTTTTTCCTTCTGATTTCTATGTATTTAGAGACTTACTCATAAATTCACACTGTTTTTCCAAAAAGAAGTTTTTACATGCATAACAATAATTGATTAGTTTGTAAATTTAACTTCCTGCTACAAAACTAACAAAAAAAAAAAAAAACCTGAAAATTTATCTCAAAAATTTGAATTTTGGCCAAATGAAAAAGACGACATTTATGCCATACTCTTTAAGTGCAATAATGGTTTACCAGAATTTAATGAAAATCAGGTTTATAAACAGAATAAGATCAAAATTAACCAACATAACCAATAATATATGAATATCAAAATTAACCAATGTAATAACTCAAAACTACTTAGTTTTTTTTTTTTAAATCAGTAGTTTTGAGTTATTACATTGGTTAATTTTGATATTTCGTACTCAAACTTCAAAATTAATCCCAACTTTTGTTTCAAAAGGGTTAGAGTAAGTAATAATAAAAATTGGAATGCTTTCGAACAAATTTGGACCACCTGGAATTTTTTTCATTAACGTTATTTAGCGCTAATATTATATTAACCACCCTAATTCACAAATAATATAATGCTTTAAAATTCCTTTTGTCATCTTTTATAGTGTTACTGCCAGTAAAATTTCAAATTGCTAAGGTGAAAATGGCAAAAAGTCATTTTAAAAGTCCCAGGTCTCCTTAAACAGATAACAGATACTTTATCAGATAACAATCAAAAACAAATAAAACTACAAACAAGCTTATATAATATATAAACAAAGAATGCATATTAGTGTATAACGAATTAATAAAAAATATATGATTTAGATACATTTTATAAACACAAATATAAAATGCACATATATAATTCATAAATGTAAGCTTGGTATCAATTAAAAAGTAAAAATACAGAATTACAGAATTATATATTTGTTAAATACATTGCAAAAAATATGATTTTAATTCTTTAAAATTAAAATCATATTTTTATAGTATTACGGTTCATATTACATTACCTCATAGTTATAAAATAAAAATCTTCAGTATTCTTAAAACATATGATTTGGAAAATAATTTTGTGAAATTTTATTTTCCAAATAAAAAAAATCGATGTAAAATTATATAATATCCAAGTATATGAATATATATAACATTAACTCACAGTTATAAAATGTATTTCATTGATCTTAATATACTATAATAAATTAATCATAATACTAATATTTGATTTATGCCACTTACTTTATCAGATAACAATCAAAAACAATTCAAAGACGAACTCCATGTATCAGCACATAGCTTTAATCATTTATGTTCGAAAAAAAAAAAAACTTTAGAAAGGAAAAAAACAAAAACGGAAAGATAAAAACTATTGAATATCATCAATCGCCCATTGTTCGTCCTTATTATAAAGAACATTTCTTCTATCGGAACAATAAAACATAAGAATTAATTATCGCCTGCAAAAAATAAAAGCTGCCACAGAGAGAAAAGGAAAAACAGTTTGAGTTCATTTGTGTTGCCATTTTTTTCACGCTATCTTACATTTCCTTTCCCCGAGAGATTTTGCGGAAGTGCGCGCGCTTTATCTCTTCAAATACTGAGACGTTTTTTCCTTTGGAGACTTTTAAAAATCGGGTTCGCACATATTCTTCGCTCCAGTAATCATGTGTGAAAACTGGCAGGGGAAAGTTGGGATTTCTGTGAAAGGTTAAGATCGACAGAAGCGATGAGAGTTCGAGAGAAGATGGGAATGCAGATATCGCCTTCGAAGGGACGTGATTTGGTAGTTGAAAAAGCTGTTAAGAAGTTGATAGGAGCATCGACAGCCAAGCGATCCAATTTGGCGCGAAATCTTCCGGTAGTTAATGATGATTGATTGGTTAATTAATAGATTAATGACAGGAAAAGATGGCTGGAGAATATTTAAATTCAATGTCAAATCGCAGATTTTTAAAAAAACTTTTTATTTAGATTAAAATTAACCTTTTGCATTTGGACAGTGCCTTGCAAGACGACGCATCATTCGACGCAGAGTAATTATCTTTTTCGAGTGAAAAGGGCTAAAATTTTCATGCTAAAACTTACGAAGAAACATAAATGATGGAATAAATAAATTTTCATTCGAAAAGGTGATAAATAAATATGAAAATAAAGCTAAAATACAAAAATAAAAAAAAACTTAATAATGTAAAATGAAATTTGTGAGGACGAAAAGTATTAATACATTTCAAGTCTAAAATGTGAAAACTTAAAGGAACGAAATGCAGATTTATCATGCTTAAAATCCTGGAAATAAAATTATAATTTTTGACAAAAACTGGAAATACGGCGTCGATTTATTGAGATTTACTACAAACGGGTAACAAGTCTTCCTCGTGATTTGAGTGTCCTGAGTTCAAGTTCTGGTTGTTCTGCGTTCTATCAGCAAGATTTGTGAATGTGCCCCCCCCCCTAGTAAAAAGGGGCTGTGCAAGTAAATGTGATCAGTGAGTGGCAAAAGTCGTGGCCTTGGTCCTAGTTGGCGCTACTACAAAACAAGACACACTGATTAGGCTTGAATCGCTGACTACCTCAGCGAACTTGTCCATTGCAAGCACAATAAGAAACAACATGATCTATTAGCTCTGAGTCTTGGTTATTCAAAGAAAACATCACGTAAACCAGTATCCCATTTTCCAGATTTATACATCACAATACAGGAAAGATCTAGAGCCCTTTGGAAAAGGGCTCTAGAAATTAACTTATGACGAATCTCCGAAAGAAATGGAATTAGAATCCACAATTTCAAAACCGATGTTTGGCTCCGATTCATCGCAGCCTAATTAAAACAAAAAGTTTCAAAAATTAAAATTAAAATATTTAGACGAATAATTTGGAATTCGGAATATGTCACACCTTTGAAAATATTATTCAAACATTTTATCATTTTCTTCCCTTCAAAAATCAAATTAATCACAAAATCTGAAATAGTTTTTCCTGATTCGTAATATGAAAATCATTAGACCTATTGTTCTGAGTAGCGCCCTCTATGTATGAACTCAAAAAAGAGACCAGAACGGGGGAAACTGCGATAAAGTGATGTGGTAAGACGATGTATATGTAATGTGTTTCGTGGATTATGAACTCAGAAAGATGTTAACAAACGGCACATTTAATGCTGAAATAACTTTATATATGTGTAATTGCAATATGTGCATTTAATTACTTATTAAACATATAACACTAAAAAGTTATTGACTATTATTGCTCTTAAGAGACGTCACACTATCATTGAATATTTATGCAGCTGCACGTGTGTCTGGATTTGTTATGTTCTTGATGTTAGTTTCTCTACATATTAAAATGTAGCTAAAACCCTTTTTTTTTAATCCAGTTTCTTTTCTCTGTGAATTCGAATGCACCTAAAATATCTGAAAATTTCCGATGCAAGCGAGAAAATATATTGGTGAAATGCGAAAGACGTTTATAATAAGGAACTGTTAAAGGAAGCTTTAACCCCTTAACCGGTTTATTTTCCTTACTATCTAACTTAGATGTCACCTTCTATTTTGGGAATATTTTCTTATTTTGATTCAACTGGAAATCCATGGAATACTTGGCTTATCTACGTATTCGAAGTCATTTTACTATTGAACTATAATTGTTATGACTGATTTATTTTTCGTCTACAACTATTAAAATTCGATAAATCGATGCACGTACGGCGTACGGGTAAACCGGTTAAGGGGTTAATTAATGACAAAGTGAAATTTTCCTTTATATATACATTGATATAAAAGTTCATTTGCTACATTTCAAAAAATAATTAATGTTTTAGGAAGTTTTGAATTAAATTCGTTTTATTTTTACACATTGAAAATGGCATCACAATTAACATTAAATGCCTAACGTTTTAAAGATATTTTCGTGATGCTATCCAGGATTCAGATTAGCATAGAAACATATTGTATAATATTTCGTACTAAAAGGAATATTGTAAAAAATCGTATGATTTTAAATCCCAAATATTTACTGCAAAACATACCAAAAAAAAAACATTACCCTCTTCCATCGCTAACAAACGAAAAGCGAAAACTATAACTCAGGTTTACGCCAATAATATGTTAAAATTTTATGCTTAGTAAGCACTAATCCAAAATTAAAGCTTGAAATATTCACTTCAAACGTAGATACCTAATCAGCTTTTAAAAAATTGGATTATATTCTTCGCAAATTATTTATCAAGACGGGGATAATAAATCTCTTAAATGATTAAGCTTTTTCCCATATCAATACAATATAGAAAGAAAGAGAAAAAAAAAACATAGGGTAAGAACCCTACAAATCCCAAAATAATATACTAAAATCAATGACCTTGAAAACGCTAACGCTTATCACGTTGCGACAATTCAGACGATTTTCTGCTTAAAAGTTTAGTGTCGCACGATTTCGATGTGCTTCATTTACTGATGTCTTCCCTTCCAGGCACTTAGAAACATAACTATTATGCAACCTCTGTTGCATACAACCACCTTTTGATTAGTTTTTTATGTAACCGCATCGTGTTATACTGTGTAACTCATCAGCATAAGAACCTTACCCTACAAGCGGCAAGAAACAATGCCTCATTTAGAATCAGTTGGCTAAAAGTAACGGAATTTAAAAGTGTACATAGCTCATTGCACATTTCCAGATCTTCTCAGAAGTGATCTTATGATATCAATAATGATCCGCTTTACAAAGCCGGTTAACATTTTACCTGCACGAATCAAACTACTTTGGTGAAAAGCAATGCAATGAGCATTTGAATAGTTATTTTAGATAAAAATCATAATTTAAGCCAAAAATGAAAACTAACAAGATTTTCAAAAAGTACTTTCAATCATATTAAGTTGATTGAATATTTGAACGAAAATAAAGATAAAATACCTGATTATTGCAAAATCTGAATTATAATTTGTAAAATAGAGAGTAATCTTGGAATAGTTAATGATCGAAATTCGAATGTCCGAATGCATAAGTTAAATTACCGAATGTTAGAAAATTTCTAATTATGTTTGTATTTAATTTTAATATTTTAAAAATTATATAAATGGTAAGAAAAATCAAGTTTATCTGGTAGTAATAAAAGCTTTAGTAATTTTATTCTTACAGACGCAGTTAAAAAAGGATTTACGGCGTATATGGGAAAGTTTTAAATGTATAATAAATCTCATGTTTCAAATTAATATTTCATTCGATATGAATCATATCGTTCACTTTTTCTTTTTCAGATCTAACTATACTCATTGTATAAATAACACTAAGACACAAATTTTTGTTCCCATTTTGTAAGCAGTAGGAGAATCTAAGTTTATTGGAACCAGGCGACTGGTTCAAGACATTGAAAGTTATAACAGTTTTACTGTCACAGACTCGTCAATTAAATTAATGCCTCGTCATAATTAAAAAAGGCAACGGTAGATAGATTCCTGTACATGTAAATTACTATCTGACAACGTAAATTGTTGATGCTAGAAACGATCAAAATTAGGACTTGGAAAATCATTTTTCCACCTCGAATTTCTAAACAATTTCAGATATCGAAAATTCTATAAATAAATTTGTTCGTTTTAATGGGGCGTTAATTTGATCTATTTTTCTATCTTCAACATTAAGAGAGTTATAAGAAAACGAAAATTTCAAACCACTACCATTTCCACCTTCTTTGAGCTAGATAGGCCATTTACGAACTCACTCGATATTATTACATTTCTGTCAAGCCGGCTTGCTGGCACAGGGGTAGCGCGTCTGCCTCGTGTTCAGGAGGTCCCGCGTTCGAGTCCTGGTTCGGGCATGGTTGTTATTCTGTGTACTATCTGTGAGATGTGTGAATGTGCCCCCCTGTAAAAAGGGGTTGTGCAAGCGAATGAGATGAGTGTGTAGCAAAAGTCGTACTCTTGGCCCTAGTTGGCGCTACTTGAAACAAGAGACGCTTCACTCGGCTTAAATCTGCTGCTGGGTCCAGCAGCGAGCTTGTCCATAGGCAAGTGCCATTAGAACCAACCAACCAACATTTCTGTCAACATATTCAAAGCCAGTTAAAATCCAAACAAAATTAATCTATTTATCCTGTTTACAAGATAATATGGGCAAAGCGTTATACGCATATTGATAAACTCTTGAACGAAGGGTGGTGTTTGAATTCTAGGGACCATGCTTGGTATAGGATTGAGAAGATTTTCCCGAAATCTTGTCATGAGAACCATTGCAATAGGTAGACTTCCTACAGGAATCTGCCAAAAAGGATTTACGGCGTGCGTGCGAAAGATTGAGATGTACAAAAAATCTACATTTTAAATTTGATATTTTATTTTCAATACGAAGAATATTGGTTGTTTTCTTTTTTTCCAACCTTACTCTACCGGTGGTAAAATAAAGGCGTTATTAGACATAACACTTAGAATTATTTAAAAATTGCTTTGCTTCTGCTTAACACTTTCGATACCAGACTCATGCCTGAGATTCGAACCATCTATTTAATTAGGAGGAAATTTCTTTGTTATCTCTTAAATGAAACAGAGAAAGTCTCAACTTATCAACAATAACAATAACAAAAAAGTGTGAATCACAGGTGATTCCTACAGTTGTTGATAAGTAAAATAAAAACCTAATTTTTTTACGGTGATTGAATTGTTTCATTCTTGTTTAATTCCTAGACCATCTATTTAATTAAATGATAGCTTCTTTGTTATCTCATAACTGTAATAGGTAGATAGATAGATAGAGAGAGAGAGAGTCAATCTATCACATAATAGATATTCACAGGTGATTCACGTAATAGTCAATGAACTGAAACCTCGTTTTTTAAAACAGTTTTTAAACTGCTTAATTCTTTTAAATTAAATAAACAAATTTATTGTCTTATCATCGATACGTATAAAACATTGTTTTAAATGAAGCTATATTCTACATTAAATATTACCACACATAAGAAGAAGAAAAAAGAATAAAACGTAATTTTACCTTACGCCAACATTTTGAATTGTATTGCAATGCGCAAACGAAACATACGTCTCTTTCAAATGCTAGAAAAACTCTAATAATCAGTTAAAAAACTATGTATGATATCTAAAGACAGATAAGAGCTCATTTCGTAATTCTTTTCCTATCTCTTTTCCGTCCGGCGCCTTTATTTAAAAAGGGAGACGACGTCACCAGATATTGGGTCACAAATCTTCTTCGGTAAAACAAGGCTTAGCTGCTGACTGTGTGTGTGTGCTGGTCTACGCTTTCTAAATGCCAATTCACACCTGGGAAAACGTAAGAACTTGACGATTCAGCTGTCTGTGCAAACGTAAACGTCTCTCAGGGTCCTCTCCGAATCAGGAACACCTTAATTTCTGCACAGGGAAAACGAAATGGAATCTAGCTCGTCACGCTGCTGGTGAGAGGAATGTTTTACGTTACATCGATTATCTGGCGTGGCATCGTGGATTAACAATGACAAAATTTGTGCTGAATCTGGAAAGGCATCTAACATTGCAATAATGATGTTATTTTTGGCTCTTGCTTTTAAGGTGTGTGTGTGCTGTGTACAACACCTGCTGTGATTACATCGTGACAGTGGAAAGTAATGGGCTCGGGTAGCTGTAATTGTGTGTTTAACTGCCTTATAAGCAAATTAAAATATGCATTTGTAGTTATGCATTTGCTTAACTTTTTAATAGGCTAATCTCTTTAAAATAAATAGATTTTCTTCTCTTTTTTAATATCAATATACATCGTGAGTTGATGATTGAAATCACAAACTTAAAAAAATCTTTTAAATAATTTATATAATTAAAATAATGTACCCTTAGTCCAATTTCAATAATTTTTTTCTTGTATGAAAAATCACCATTTCTAGATACATAATCAATGATCGCTTGTCTTCCATATCTCCATTTCTGAAAAAGTGTCTTCAAAAACGTTATTTCATTACATTTTTTATAGCGAAGGTAGTCATAACCACTGAGACGATTTGAAGTTGTTGTTGTTTCCCTATTTTACATGAAAGGCTGCCACTAAATATATCAATAAAGGTTGCCCACCCCCTCCCCCAAAACTATTATCTTAAATTTCCAAAAGATATTTAAAAAAAACTTTGACAGACCCCCCCGCCACCTAACCGTTGCAATATGATTTTGACAATTAACAGATAATGCTAGCTAGTCATAAAGCTTATTTTTAAGTTTACCTTAAAGTAATGATTCCTTTTATTTTGATACGATAAACTCGTAGTTCAATAAAATTGATTATTACGCTGTGTAAGTATCTGGTCTCTGAAAAACGGCTAGTATAATACATAAATACAAAACAACAGAACTAAATTTATTTTCTAGAACCAAATTTCTTGTATTTTTTCTTTCCGCAAAATCACTTTTTGTATAAACTTTTCACCTTTCGCTATGAATTTTTAATAGTAGAAAAAAATCTATTTAAATTCTCGATAAAGAGATGTAACATACGAAAATCATTTGGATAGTGCTATTTACAAAAAAAGATCAGATATACTGATTAACTTATTTATCTAAAAATTAACAAGTTCTTTTTTTTCTACATCAATATGAGCAAATGAAAATTTATAAAATTCATAATTAATCAAAAGAAATTATCGAGATAAGTATTAAGTTAGTAATAAAAATTCTATATTGGAATTAAAAAACAAGAGAGAACTCAATTGTTTCAGCTTTAAAAAATGAAATACAATATTTCAAACATTCCCAGAATTAGGAAGGAATAAATAATATGAATCCTTAAGGTATATAATTATATTTCCGATAATACAGTAGACTCTGGAGTATCCGGCCTAATGTGGCGGAAGGGTTGATCGTACAGTAAAAAGACAACTGGATGGGATGGAATTGTATGTATTGACATGTACTTATTTCCTTGCAAATTGATACCAGAATAAGTTTTTGCACCAAAAGACCATATTTTCTTACTTTTTATTAAATACTGAGTCATCCATTTATTTCAAGCCATGTAGAATGTGAATCTTTTTATTAAGTACTAAGTCATCAATTTATCTCAAGCCACGTAGAATGCAAATGTGGTTGCGACCCGGTGAATTGTAGAAGCCATTGCCGGCAACGTGCTGAGTTAAAAAAAGAAGGTTCTGTAAAGAGAATTTATACTGACTATTATATTATATCCTGTATTGACTATAATATTATGTACTGCAAGAGTGACCCTTGAAAAAGTCTTCAGACCAGATTCATCATTTCTTTTATTATTATTTTTATTGTCTATTTTATTATTATTATCTATTAATTATTACTATTATTTTATTATTATTGTTTTCGCTTACATTGACTTAATACTTTTACTAATTCGGTTAACTTCATCTACTTTTCAATAGAAGCAGCATTAGGGCTCTCTAAATAAAGTGCATCTTTTATTGGTTCGGTTCGGAATGAATTTATTTTTGATTAAATTTCATAAAGATGGCAATTTTGATTCATTTCTTATATATTGCAAGGCATATTTCAAAAATGAATTTGAGAAAAAATAAGTTAAAGAATATAAACTGTTCAAATTTTAAAATAAAGTCTGTTATACCTAACTTGTTGTTGTTGTTGTTCTCGTGTTCCGCTTTACAACAGAAGGAGGGGTGCAGTAACTTCTAAGGGTAGTCATAGAACAGACTCTCCGACCTGTCACGAAGGCACACGGATTAACCATCAGCACTGAATGACAGGACAGCCACAACAGCAATTAGCGTGAACTGTGGTTGAGTCTTAATGGCCATCACCGACGACGGTACAATCCTCCCCGAAGGAAGTACGTCCCGTCATCGATGGCAGGAGTCTAACCCTCACCTATTAGTCTACTCACTGGGTTGGCAAGATCCAACCACCATACCGGAAGCATCTCATCCCTAATTACGAGGTGCACCCTGGGGGGGGGACTTCTGAGGGTATGAATCCCTGAGCACTCGAAGGTACTCTGACTTCTAGTTCACACACGTCACAAACACTTTTTTACGGGGCTGACTTCTTTCATCCATTTCATTCATCCATCCACAGATCGTAATTCAGATCTGAAACAGAGAACGATCTCTTCTAACCCAATATCCCCAGTGATATTACTCTCGACATGGAGGACTTTGTGACGACAGATTTAACTTTCGCCAGCCAACAAACACATACAGAGAGTGTTTGGATGACGAGTCTGAACTCTCAGTCCAAGGGATGCTAATCCAACGCCTTATCAACCAGGCTATCTCGGCCTGATGCCTAACTTAAATGCAGGAAACATAAAAAAAAACATTAACATTAAATGTAAACTTGATTCTTAAGAAAATTGACTCAAACTTATTTTATTTTTCACAGATAAATTATACACATATAAGAAGAGATAAGAGTTAAAACTTATAATTTTTTTAGTTTTTCAAAAACTACGCCGGATATTCGCGAACTCAATACTCAGAAGTGTATTGTGCCCTTTGATTTAACTCTTTCAATAAGAAATTTACTAACAATCGATTTATTTCAAATAATATTTTTTTAAAAATCAATGTAAGAACTGCGACATGAATTAATTTGAAATAGACAACATATACTTTTTAATAAATGTGAGTAAATCTTTTCGATGACTTTCAAAATGATCATTTGGAAGTGCTTTAAAAAAATAGAAGTACCGGTTCTAGCATTATTTCATGTACAAAGAGACAGATGAATGACGACATCAAACCATTTTGAAACCAGCGGTTACAACTATGCTTCTCTGATTGACTGATGCAATGCTATTAAATCCTCACACACGATTAAGTCTTCCCAATTCTTGAGTTAATCGCCAATTCTTGATTTTATCGCCAATTCCAACTTTCATCCTTCAAATATTACAAAACTGTGCCGAAACAGCGGAAACTTGTGTAATTTAAAGTATCTTCCTATTTGTTATTATGACAGGAGAGCAATACAGGTGAAAATGTGGCCATGAATCACGGTGACAGAAGCAGCAGGTTGTGATTTTTCGAAAAACCGTTAACTGGGGAGGGAGAAAAAAGCATGAATAATCTAAGTTTTAAGCATCGGTTTACAGCAGAGTGAAAACTGATATTTTTCGCAAAGTAGTCAGAAATCCGCTGGTTAATTTCTGAATGAAAGATAAACTACTCAGGACGTTTGGTTTGGCGGAAACGAATATCCATTTCCTCCCCTGCGCTTTTGCTGATATATACTTGCAAAACATTTTTTTTAAACTTGCCTAAAAGGCAATTTACGCGAAACAGACAAAATTGTAAAAATATCTTATTCGTTAGTTATAAAAACTATGCAGACGTAACTAACTCAGACCCTAAGAATTTATTTAACTTCCCAATTAGAATTTAAATATTACGCAATTTGCATAAAATGAAATTACTTTAAAGAAAATGATTAAAACTGAATGGAAAGATAAACCCTTTACCCTAACATTATGCTTTTCAAGAACAATTATTAAATCCAATTCAAATGCTGCTTTCAAACCCAAATTATTTTTCTCTGCTATGTAATATTATACACATCGTTGAGCTCCTGGGGAAGTTATTGTTGTGTTCCGTTTTAAAACGGAAGGAGGGCTGTAGTAGCTTCATAGGGGATGGACCCCTGAGCACCCAAGGGCAGAAGTTTGACTTCTAGCTCACTTACGTCACAAACCCTTTTTACGGGGCGGACTTCATTCGTGCATTTCATTCCTTCATACAGAACAGAACGCCGTCTCATATCCACGTATCTGTGACCATTCTGGTCACTTCACGGTTTGGTGGGCATGTTACGGGAATTTTATTTTAAGTAATGAAATATGTACAGTAAGAAAAAAAATAAAAACAAAACTATTTACAGAATTTAAAAGAATATGAGATGATAACGAAAAAAGTTTACAGAGATTTTCTTCTTTAAAAAATGGTTTGACACTATTATAGGCTGAAATATAGCATGGGTTATGATGTGCATACATTTTGAGTTCATTTAATTTTTTATGACACACTAGGTGACGTTGCAGGTTCTAAAAGGAGATAGAAAATAATTTGGCTAGTTGGAACGAAGGGAACTCTATTTGATTAAAGTGTATAGTAGGAAACTGCTTGTTTTTATCCTCAGTCTTTGCGAGTATGAAACTTGTTGAGGACTAGGAAGATGAGAACAGATTTATATTTCCATTTATGAATTTAATTATGTGATGAATTTTTTGTCTCGATAAACGGGAAACGTTCCTTCATACACAGATCGTAATTTAGATCTGGAACAGATAACAATAACCTCTGACCCAGTGGTATTATTCTCGATATGGAGGACTTTGTGACCATGACAGATTTAACGTGCGCCAGTCACCACACACACGGTCTGAGGAAGTTGTCCTGTTAAATTAATAAAAGATGTCGCAAAATTAGAGTAAGATTTGAATTCGACACCATTTATGCTGTAAAGTGAAAAAAAATCCATTTGGTAACTCATCATTTAAGGTAAAAATGAAATTTTAGTAAAAATGAAATATTTATAATTTGAAATAAATATAATATTTTTAGTAAAAATGAAACGTTACACTATAGCACGTGTAAACTCAAGATTTGAATTCAATAAATAATACAGTTTCCCCCTTTTTAAATTTCTATATTTTTATTGAATCGCAAAGTACACAGGATAGGGTTATGTATAGAATAACACAGAGAAAACAGCCTCCACAGTTTTACTAGCACATACGAATTCTTTTGTCGAAATTCCCTATGGCCATTTTGCATAAATGTTCATGGAATTGAATTTTGTAGATGCAGCGTTGATTTTCCTCATTTAATGCGAGATTGCATACTGGCTTGTTGGTATAGACCTTTGACTTCAAACAACCCCATAAAAAGAATTGCAGTGGTGTTAATTCAACCGATCTAGGAGGTCAATTCTCACATTTTCGAAATGTAGTCGCCAGACATTCATTATTGTTAAATTTTGTACAACAGTGAAAACATGATGATCTGTAGTGTAACGTTCCATTGTTAATAGTTCTAAACTAGAATCTGTCAAATGATTTTTTAATAGAGCTGTCAACACTTCATTGAACGAATGGCGATAAATTCAAATCTTGCTCTAATTTTGGAACACCCTTTATTTCAGATGCAAAGGTTTCGTTATTTTGATATCTTTTTCTATTATTTATCGCAGAATATTCAAATTTGTCATCCTAACACACACACACACACACCTAACATTATCTAGTTAGAGAAGATTCTCGGGTAATGAAATACCTGTTAATTTCCACATTTTATGCGTTATCAATGGAAGATAGTTAATCTCATGTACGAGGAATAGCCAATCCTAAAAACGCCCATCCCATGTGTCCGAAGCGGCGTTGCAAATTCCTCAAGCCAGCAATTTAGCACGCCTGTCCTAAGAGCGAGAAGTGATGATTTACATTGACATAGATTCTTTGAACTTCATGAATCTTTCGTATTTGGGTTAGCCAACTGAATTAACAAGTGCGATTTACACGAGTTGGGGTTGACACAGCTGACACGTCTTCAAGCTACATAGCTTCAAGACAAGAGATTAAAAATGTTTTCGTACACTTATTTTTAACGTTGAACAACAAAAACTTAACATACTAAAAATATATTAATAATGTAAGAAGTGATCAGCCACCTTTGGCGACCAGTTTATTCATCCGGAATATCGGCTTTTCCGGCTGATAAACTATTAAAATGGAATGAATTTCTTAACATTTTAGTTGGCTGTTTGATATAATGGTGAAAAATACGATTTAATTGAATTAATATGTAATAAATCGATAATATTTGCAGAGCAAATTGAAAAGTGTAGACATTATGAAATAAAAATGCAAGTAGAAACACTACTTCAAAGCAACCCCTCCCTCCGCAAAATAAACAAACAAGCAAAAAACACACGATGTGTGTGTGTGTTTTAGCTCTGGCAACAGCACAAGATTAAATGGTTTGACGGAACAATGAAATTAGTTTCGTCGTAACAAATATAATGCTGCAGAATATATATCAAATTGAATTTTTTTAATTATTAAAATTAGAAGAGGAAATTGCACGGGAAAATAAATTGGCATCATTAAAAATGTATCTATTTCTTGAGTATAAGTTACTAGGAACATTTTTTATGACATAATATAACGAAAGATATAGCTGAAAAAACACTAACTTTTCCCTTTTAGTTAGTTTATACTTAAAAATTAGCTTTTAGTTTTGAAAAATTGATAGGGTTAAACTTGTTTATAAAAAAATTGTATGTCCGATTTCATTGAGGATGGGCAAAACTGGAGTTTTGTATTAGACATACAGACATTCACTTTTATATGTATAATCTTTCCGTTGTGTAAGGATAAAATAAGATGGAAATAAATGAACGAAGGTATATTAATTCAAGGTTCTTTTCCATTATTTCATACTACTTTGTTTCAGGTTTATATAGAACTGGTCATTTGGACATTTCAAAAAGCCAAATCAAAAAACATATCACTATACTTAGAAATATGAATGATTACATCATTTTTGTTGTTACTTATGGCACTTTACATGCCTGCTGATAGACCCGATAGCGATTTCAGCCGAATGAGCGTCTCTTGTTTTTCAGTAGCGCCAACTGGTGTCAAGAGTACGACTTAGTTACACACACGTCACAATCCTTTTTAAGGGACGGATTTCATTCATTCATCTTAATTACAGATCTTAATTTAGATCTGGAACAGAGAACGATCACCTCTGAACCGGTACCCGTGGTGGTATTACTCTCGACATAGAGGACTTTGTGAACAACACAGATTCAACGTGCGCCAGCCACCACACACACGGAGATTATATCATTAAATACAGAGACTGATAGAACTGGTATTTAAGATAACTATTATATTAATCGTACCATACGGAAACTTATTAATACAAACATTTTAAATTAATACGAATTTTTCGTCTAGTTCTTCGAATTTTCAATGAATATAATTATTTTCGTTAATCCGAAGTAAAAAGTAAAAATTATGAAAAAAGATAAATCTTCTTCATTGTTTTTGTCATTTAAATAGTACGCTCATTGTAAGCTCCAATTTTAAAGCCTTAATAAAACATCAGGAAAAAACGTTGAAATATATATTTAAAACGCAACTTTCTGAGGTAAAAATTTTATTGTAGCATCGGAACAAAAGCCAGCTCCATTCAAGTTCACGTAGGAAAAAAAAGGTGTACTTAATTTTGATGAATGTGAAATAACGCACATTAAAATGCAGAATGTGACTCATTTGAATTCAGTCCATGCGTCACAGTGGACATCAAGAAAGGTGGGAATGCGCCGACCTTGGACGGACTATTGAACCCAAAAGCGAGTGGAAACGAAGAGTCCATTACGAAAGAGATTATTGATCCACTCACTGAGGTGAATAGGTGGATTCCAATAAATGGAATTTCTCATCAGTCGAAATGACCGCTTCCGGGCACGCAGAAAAGATCTCCGGTAAATCATACCCCCGAAACATATCTCACCAATTTATTACACACGATCCTACCTTCGAAGATATTAAGTCCTTCCGATCTATAAAAGCAGGTACGGCTTGATTCACTATGTAACTTTGAAAGGCATTTAACAGATGATTATCAGAAATGTACAGTATTTTTTGGTTTTAATTATCTGCCTTTGGCGATCATTTGATTTTCTGAAATTATCAGTTGTTTCAATTCGAATGAATTTTTTTCAGCAATATCTTGAAGTACGTGATTTCTTTAAGAAAGTACTGTTACAGGAGAAGAAAAGTCAAATCCCGATTAGTGAAATACCCCATTAGACTTAATAACTCATAAAAACGCTTTATTCAATGAGAATATGAGTATAGAGGTAACAAAGCATTTATAGAGATAAACAAGACACAAACAGCAAATGATTATCACATATTCACAACAACACAAAATAATTAAAAAAGAACACGTTGGAGATCAACATTGACTCATAAGAATCCGCTGAACTACTCTCTGTAGCTCAACTGAATTTGACTCCGCCTTTTATGGCTCAAAAACAGGGCATCGAATGTTCTACAACAGACGCTGGAACTCGAGTCTTAATGGAATTATATTTAAAATAGAATATTCTGAGGGTTACATTTTCATCGAAAACAGCGCTGAAGTGCAATAATTTTCGTTGTTGTTATTAATATTTTATCCTGGTCCCCCCCCATTTATTGTTTATGACCAAGATATGAAGATTCAAGTTATTTTTTTCACATTGATTAGGTTTTAGCATTATACACGTTTTTAATATATTTTTTTCAAAATAATACTGTACTTATGGACAAGGTTTAATTTAATCTTATCCGTAATGATGAAAGTTTCCATTGTTGTAAATTTTTAATGAGTGTAGATGAAAATGCTTTGAAATGCTCCATTTTCAAACATTGCTGCTCTTTTCTCCTGGAATTTTGGATGCTTAAAGAAATAAAGAGCAAGTAGGAAATGCATAGCAGAATGAAAAGAACTTTGTAGATTTTTTAAAATAGTATGAATTATATGTCTATTAACGTTTGAAGTTTAAAAGCATATTGTTGGGAAAACAATTTAGACCAAGATACGCTATATATTTAATTGATGTTTTTAAGCAATCCGTAATCAGACAAATTATCGAATCACCAAAGGCGGCAAGTAAAAAATTTTAAACATATTATTTAAAAAAAATCTCAGAGATCATGGCTCTTAATATGAGGCATAAAATAGATGCGTCTCACCAATTGTTCGTCCGAAATCTTGATTAAAACGAGCCGTTTCCTTAAACGTCAAAGAAAAAATATCCAACACAGAAAACATAATAATCTCTAAGGATTTTTTCCCCTATTAAAACTCTTCTTTTATAGAAATCATTTGGTTCAAGATTGAATCAAACCTTGACCTCAAATCGAATCAAAGAAAAATTATCTCCGTTTCTTTAATTTATAACGATCCATATCATATGCACATAAACAACAGTAAAAAAGAGGCTCAGGAAGTATTGAAAAGGATAATTAAGGTTAAAATTATCTGCATAAATTTTGCCCTTCAGAAAAGCTAGTTTAAATCACGAAGGTATCTTCTCCCGGATGTGTGAACCGGCACAGAAACTGGTTTCAACCAGTTGTTGTTGAACAAAATTGAAAGTGATTCTAGTTATTGGAGGAAAACCCTCACTGCCATAACCATACTAACCCCTCCAAGCTAAGCAATGAGAAGGGGGAAAAACTTTCTTTTTTTTTTTTACTGATTCCACAAATATTGTTTTAAATGATTCATTGTAAAATGATGTGTTTACTCTTATTAAGCCTAAAAAGTTTCATTTCCTAGAAGGTATGATAAAATGAATAAATCTAAAACAGACATAGACTGCTTAGATGAAATAAATGGCCAGAAACTAAAACTGTTTAGATTACAATAACGATTCTTCTCAACATGCGAAACAAAAGATTTCAAATAACAGAGGTAAAAAACAAGTATTGAAATCAAAATGTGATAGTAAATTCTGTAACTAATTATAAGCCATCCCCAGAAAATGTTTGGGATTTGATTTGTTTAGGTTTATTGGCAGAAGGGCAATTCTTAGGCTATATTGCGTGAGACTATTAGGGTATACCTTAAATCTTAGTAAATATAAATTATATATTTCGAACGGATTGAATAGAAATTCAATGCAAATTTGAATGCATTTATTTAATTTTTGTAAAAAAATGTATTTTATATCAAGCGTTTTAATTCAATGCTATATAAAGATTGGGTGGTCACTTAAAATGAATTAAATTTATTTCTATGATATTTATAAATGTCTTTTCTTTAAAAAAAATCTAAAATCTATATAAGGAAACAAAAGAATGGTTTTTTTGGTTTGAAGCTTTATAGCACAAGAACTAACAGGAAGGTCACACTGCGCCAAACAAGTTTATCTCTAATTCAAAGTCCAAGAAAAACTTTTCAATAAAAGTGACACCAAAATAATCATTAGCAAAACAAAGACAAAACACGAAAAGTCATATTGAAGCCATAATAGTGAGTTCAAATTAAGGAATAAAAGCCTATAGACTTTAAAAATAATAATTATTATTTAAAAATTAAAATGAAATCTGCTATGCATATTTCAATGTATCATGTCAGAACATCGTTTCTTGAACGGCCAATGCAAGTAAAATTATATTTTTATTCATTTTAATGGTTTCTTTGAATGAGTTGCTTTAGTATTGCAAACGATACAAAAAAACAACTTGTATCACATTTATCGTTTAAAAAAATATCGCATTACCTATTTATTTCATATAATCGCTTGCTCGAAATGACATTTTTCTAGGTTTTATTTGCCGTAGTCATTAACTTATTTGTTTAAATCAGAGCTTTTGTAAACGTGATGGCATCACGTTATTAAAAGCAGATTTTTTGAGATGCTCGTACAGATAATAAAATTTCAATTTTTCTCCTAAGGATTTTTGTTGACGTCGAAAACCTCTTCCCAAAAAAACAACATTATGTTTCGACATGATTAAAAAAAGTTCTCATGTGGATCCCTGCCAAACAACATTGGTAAAATCGCTACTGTTGTTTTGAAGTAAAACAAACGCTGCGCATTAAAATATGGGCATTTTATAATGCTGCGCATTAAAATATGGGCAATTACAATGTGGACATATTAGCATTTGGTCATATAATAACAGATGTCTATGTGTAAATCTAGTGAGATAAATTCTCAGACGACTTAAAATTGTGTCATATTTAAGATGTAAGGACACAAAGAAAAAGCATGTTTAGTAATTTAAATTTCCAAAACTGTTTGGTAAGCGATTCGAAAATAAAGTATAAAAAAACTTGGAAAGGAAGGATTAAATTCGTATGTAAAGTGCATTGCTAAATACTAAGAGCTAAAAGAGAATAATTTAATGTCACTCCTTTCCCTTAAATTTAAAGGGTAATCAACTAAGGATAACCTCTGATGACGGCTCAAAAATCCTTTCTTTTTTTTGCTGACACTGAACATTCAGGGGCCATCATTTCTCATAGGCATCAAGGGTAGATAGAATCAGCTCCTTTGAGTGCTCCTTATTAAATTAATGATCGGACTTTGAGACAATTTTTGCCGGTTCTTCAACTTTGTAGGCCATCACTTAAGAGACAACTGATTGCTTCCACGAACTTTTTAAAGTTTTAAGGATCTACGTCCGCTCTTTAACTGGCAGGAATAAGCTTTTTAAAAGTGAAAAAAATGGGAGGGGGTTCTTTTTTTTTTCTTTAAGGACATTTTATTCATTTTATATCCGCACCAGATCTCTGAGTCTTTGGTCCAGAAAAAAAATTGGCACTCATCTTATCTTCCTTATTACTCTGGGGGGAAAAAACTGAACTTTTGAGAGTATGGTCTCCCAAAATTTTCTCGCATATTCCTTATGCTATCTTTCCACAATGATCAAAAATTGCAGATCTTGAGTTTAAGAACATGAACTGCACGAGTACTCAGATTTTTATGCAGCATATGAGCGTTTTTTTCTTCTTAATATAGTGAAAAGAACTCTCATATTATATATATATATATATATATATATATATATATATATATATATATATATATATATATATATATATATATATAACTCTTTTGATAATCTGCGCTAATAGTAAATAGAACCTTTCTTCTTAAACTTTTAGGGATTAAAGAAATGTGGAGTGGTTAAATACAAGTTGTGTACAAATTAATAAACTGTATTTGTAACTACCATATACTCGAAATCTGCAATACATTCGAGAAAATTTGCAAATTTCATGATGAAATGAAAAATTATTTCAAAAAAAGGGGTAATACTAATGCATATTGCCACCAGTAGACGTTCTAACAGGAAATTGCACATTTAAGTAAACTTTGAGCATTTATATGAATTTTAAAGTGCGTTTTATAATGTTTAAGAATTAGAATCCCTTGTACAATTTATTTTATTTTGGATACTTCTACACTGTAGGCATATTTTATAAACAGTTTCCCAATTACTAAAATTATTTTTTATGACAATTTCTACAAAGCCATTTGGAGACAACATAAATAAGTCCTTTTCTTTTGTTGAAAAATTCTCATCAATGCACGTAGACTTACATGTGATTTCGTGAATTTTGAATAACTGGTTTTGCCACCATCAACTAGTCTGAAATAGGGTCTTTTAATTATGAAAAACCTCTATTTGATAAAACAATTAAAAAGTGAGGAATTTATTACAACAATGGAATTTATTACTGAAAATCATTAAAAAAGTATGAACATTCATAGCTCGTGTCCTTACATAGGGGAAATCCATCTTCCTTGTGATTTGGGTGTCCCTGGTTGGGGCATGGCGTTCTTCTGTGCCTATGATGTGCATATCAGTAAGATTTGTGAATGTGCCCCTCCTGTCAAAAAGGGGATGCGCAAGTGAATGTAATGAGTGAGTAGCAAAAGTCGTACTCTTGGCCCCAGTTTACACAACAAGAGACGATGATTAGACTTAAATCGCTGCCTATCTCAACATGCTTGTCCATGGCAAGTGTCATAAGAAACAACAACAATATTCATAAAATTTAGAAAAAAAATTACCTTTATTAAAAGAATAATTTTTGACTTTAAAAAAATGCAAAAATTATATCATCGCGTAGAAAATTTCGGAATTATCGTGAAAAATGTCCAGATCTCATTTAATTTTTAATTAAAATATCACATGAAAATACATATAAAAGTGTCTCCGCGGTATGCATTCTTAACCTTTAAAGTATATTAGTGTTAAATTAGTAGTTCTAAGTCAAATAATATGTACTGCATAGCGCCAGAACACATTATATTTTAACGTCATACGAAATGCGAGAAAGCGTAATAACTAAATAATATGAGATAATTTAGTTTAGCTATAGGAGGTTCAAAAAAGGAAAAAAACAAGGTGTAATCTTTTAGCATATTGCAAAACACTCGTCTCACAATGATTTAGCATATTCATTTCGGTCCAGAAACCTGCTTTACATCATTTTACGCCAAATTCAAATAGCATTGGCGCAGTAACAAACAATACAGGAAAGGCAAATCGCATGCAAATTGCTGTCAGGCGTCAAATTGAATGGACGTGTTTCGGATTGCAGCCAAATATTGATTTCGTTTTCGTCCTGCTCACTCTAGCGTTGCCATTGTTACAAGTGTTAATTCTGTTTAATTTGACGGCAAATCCCGTTATGCTAATACCCAATAAAGTCAATGGAGATGAAGTGAACGTTTACGTGTTCGCTTTGCTGCTTATTGCCGAGTTCGGTCAAGGGTGACGACCTGTAGCAAGAACAACAAACAGAATGAATTTTTATGACGTGACGTTCAGGATGGTAATTATCGTCTGGAATGGGTTGTTAGAAAACAAATTACTCTGGGAATGAACATTCTTCAATTGTTGGTAAGAATAGACCATGTTTTCTCTGTAAATGTTAAGCTTAAATGAAATATAGTCAGAAAAATAAAAAATAAAATAAAACACAACCAAAATGAAACCTACGGCAGCAAATTTCAAGCTATCTTGTGAGAACATTATTACTTTTTGAGTGATTATTTTCATAATTAATTTAAGTCATTAGCCAGTTTAAACCGGTTTGAAAAAATTACAAGTATTCTCTCTCTTTCTCTAATGATAATTTTTTTTTAACTTTCATTTTCTAGCTGGCAAACAAAGTTTTGGAACTCGACCGATTTTAAGCTAAAAAAACTTTTTAATAATATTTTAACTAAAATTCTGAAAAAATATGTTTATCAAAGACAAATATCGTTTGCTTTTAACTTTTAATAATATTTTAATTAAAATAAAAATAGTAACAGTAATAAAATGTCTGAAAAAGAATCGTCTGCTAAATGCATGATGTTTACTGAACAATTCATTGTCTACATTTTTTCGGAGACACCACAAAACCTCATAACCAAAAAAACATCATATTCTCACATGATAAAAAAGATAATAAAAATTATGACGTATTTTTAAAAATGGCAAAAAAATTACCCCATTATTTGGATGAATTAAATAATTAAACGATTAATATTGATCTAAGAAAACACTCTCCAAAACAGATTTATAAAGAAATAATAATTATAAAAGAAAATGAAATCAACGAATCTCAAATTTCAAGTTATCGTGAGAGAACATTATTATTTTTAAGTCATTATTCGACTTAACCAATTTAAGTCATTAACCAGTTTAAACCGATTGGAAACAATCACGGGACTTCTCTATTGGTGTCTATCCTTCCATAATATATAATTATAATATTAACCAAAGATAATTTTTAAAAACTTTAATTTTCAATTTTTCCAACTGGCAAACAAAGTTTTGGAGCTCGACCGATTTTGAGATGAGATAACAGCTATAATGTCATAGATCTATGTCAACCTTTTAAAAATGCATATGCTGTCAAAGAAGCATACGTAATAATAAAGCAATACTGGTAAAAGCATGTCAACCTTTTCAAAAGGTATTTGCTTTCAAAGAAGCATACATAATAATAAAGCAATACTTGTAAAAGAGGGTAAACATATTTTTTTGCCCGTAAATCTCGGAGACATCACAAACCTCCTAATCAAAACAACATCATGTTGTCACGTGATAAACAATTTTTTTAATGACAGAGAAACTAATTGAATAAAATTGTTTAGCACATAAATAAAGAAATAAAACAAAATTACATTTTCACTGAATAAGAAAAATGCAAATAAATTTAAATTGGAAAGTATTAGAATTAGAACATTCTTTAAAACTGAAGAAGACAAAAATGGTAAAGAAAGTCGTAATTTTTCTAAGATGTAATCTTTCGAAAATTTTATAGAATTTTAATAAACACGCTGCTGATTAAAAATAATGAAAAAATTCGCTCGTTAAATTATAAAGATTCATATTCATTATTTTTTTCTCCTAATAATTTCATAATGGCCATACTTAGCTTTCATCAAGTGTCTAATTTAGTTAAAGAAAAAAATTGAATAATTTAAAAAGTAATTTACAATTAAATAATTAATAAACCTTAATAAATCTATATGCGTGGTATTTTTAAAGAAATTAATGCCCATTTGATTATATAGAGATGAATCGAGCTTCATTAGAAATCTTTTAATCATAATATTGCGCATCCAAGTTGAGATATTTGGCTTTTATCGCTTTCATTTTTATTTTAATTTAAAAAATAAGTAAATAATATAACTTGAAATATAAAAAAAATTCGTGCAGCTTCATTTTAAATATGAGTATACATAATGAAAATGATAAAATTTAAAAGATAACGTAAAAAAGTACTTACAAAATTCGTTTAGAAGCTTTATACCAATTTATGAAAAGGGAATAAGAATACGATGAGATTATGGGTACAAAACTGGGATGTTAGCAAAATATTCCTGAAAAGAAGAAAGAAAATGTAACATAATGAAGTTACAGCACTATTCTAATTCAAGTATTTTCTCTAATAAACATATACATTTTTCAAAACACCTATCAATCCAAATACATCTAACAACAACAACAAAACTTTATGTACAATAGATAGACAAATGACTTCGAAAAGCACATCAAAATGTAAAAAGATTGAATTCGGCAAGATAGGAAGATAAAATATATCATTTATAGAGTGGCAATATAGTTGTTATAAATCAGAACTTTTCAGTAGAAGATACTGCTTCCTTGAACTGGTACTATCTTTAGAAGGGAGGTAGTAACAAGTGGTTGGATGGAAGCGAGGGGCAGTACAATTCTTAGTGACTCAGTGGTCGATGGCAAATAGGGTATGGACGCCCCGATGGGACATTAACATAAAGTATTAGTGCATTTATAACATTTTTTAAAACGCTATATGGCTTTCGGTAGTCTGCTGGTGAAGTCTAGGAATCGGAATAAATTCCAAGTGCATCCCCCACCCCAAAAAAAAAACTCGAACAGGTACAAAACTCGATTCCACCGAAGAACTGTCGTTTAAGCGGTTCTGGTGCACATTAAATCTATCGGGGTCAAAGATCCTCCCGCTGGTACAGTGTGGTATTTTGAAGAGGGGGTGCCAGCTCAGGTGTCATCCACGTCCTCAGACCGAGGTCCAGAATTACTAAGCCCATTTCTAAGTAGTACTAGTGTTGTCTTAAAACGGGACTTTAATATAACTAAACTAAATTTAAAACGAAATATCATAAACATAGTACATTATGCATTGAGTTTCAATTACTCTCGAACTACCCATAACATGAGGCTGGAATGATTCAGTTATATTAGTTAAATATCAATGCACCAATTTGGTTTAGATTGAGGAGCTAAAATTATTTTAGAGTAATTTCTATTATAATTATTTCAAAATTTCTCTATGTTTAAAAGATGAAAATGTGTTCATTGAATGACGAATTATCATAATTTTGAAATTCTCATCAAGAAATTTAGATTTTGGAAAAGAAGAAGCTGAAAACAGAATTCTAAATTAACTTATCATAAATTAATTGTTGCCTTTTCAAGTTTTAATTTATCCAGAAATCGATTTTCATACAATGGCCAATGCTATATTCCAGCAGGTTAGAGATAAATGTTAAATTTTAGCAGAAAAATACTTTCACAATTCACATAGTATGCACAAAATATCGTCGACATTGTAGAATAATTCTAGCAAATAAAAAGTTAATCTTTTTAGGGCTTATATGAACATTTAGAGTAGACTTGATTTAGATTGTACAATTGTGCATCGTTTTATAGATTGTACAATAGTGCGACGTTTTATAAAAGATTTCCCATTTTTGTATACAAAAGTTAAAAACCGAAATGGAGAGAAAAAAATTCCAAAATATTATTCAAAAGCGAAACAGAATATCTATATAAATGTAAAACTTATCAATTCAATTTCTGACATAAACCTAAAGTAACTAAAGAGGTAGTGAACACCTTATCAAGGATTACGATTATCGTGCTCTTAAATTCTCGATTGCTGACAACCTGCTTGATTAGTAAGAACGACGGAAGTTCCGATAATCTCGATTGTAAATCAGACTTTCTTTTAATCGTTATCATTTTCTATATCACGTTTTTAGATCCAGCAGTTTAATAGCTAAAAGCTAGTTATCTCGAATTGGCAATTGGCACTGCAATCGGCTACTAGTTAAATACACTGACAGGAAAATGTAGAAACTTCAGTATGGAAGAAAGTCAAGCTTATCGAGCTAATCTATACAAGTTTATCTGATGAATTTTTTATTCTAAATACAGAAGACCTCTCTAAAATTTTCATTCTCAATATTATTATTATTATTATTGAATAATTAAATATATTTAAAAGTATCAACAGAGCGCTCACGTATCAATTTCTATTTATGTAGAAAATTTTTAGCTTTCAAATCTAACTCTCTTAACCCCTTTAACTGCATGAATTAATAAAGCGTTGAAAAAAATATTTCGCGGTGGAAATAGCTTTATTTAATTATCAGCGAGACATATTAAAAGAAAAATAGTGAAAAAGTTTATATATATATATATATATACGTAAATTATTTTGTCATTTTAAAACATATTATTTCAAAGAAGAGGTAAATTAGTTTATATTTCAACAAAAAATAAAATCATTTACATAATATTGACATATTAATATTAGGCACTTAAACCAACACGCGCTATGAAATATAGCTTCATTAGCAATAAATACTTTCAGAAAAACAAGAAAATGTGAACAAACAACGGAAGTTCATACGAATATTGTTAATAATATTTGTTGGCAATAATCAATCCCTCACATCTGCTTGCATTTAGTCATTTTCTGCAAATATTATTCATTCTAGAATATAAGGAACATTCGAATAAAATTAAGCAATTAATTCCTTAAACGCAATGTAGGCAAGCTATTTAATAACAAAAGAAACAATTACGTTCAAAGGAAAAAACAATTACTCTACCAATGCGCTTAATTAGCAAGTGCCCTTATCTGATAAATTATTTAACCAGCTTTCTTCCCCCGATCTTTTGTGGTAAACAATTATATCTCATCCGAGATAGCAGTGTAACAAATGTTTTTGTAAAACGGCCAACTTGGCTTCTTTCTTGATAACCAGGTCGACAAGGCACGAGAAAAAGGTTCAGTTCAACATGTGCCATTTAGTTATCATTGGCGAAATAAGCAATTTAGCTCAAGTAGATACAGCAATCTTTGATCTATGTTCTTAAACAAACGGTAACAAACAGCACATTCTCACACTGCCCATGAGAAACAACACACGGAAACATCTGCGCAATATTATATAAATGGGCTTCTTAAAATTTTGTCTTTAAAAAAATTGAATCTTCGATTGAAAATTTCAAAATATCATGTGAGAGTATTATTATTTTAAGTCATTATTTATCTTCATTAATTTAAGTCGTTAACCTATTTAAATCGGTTTGAAACAATCACGAGATGTCTCTATCCCTCTCTCTATGTATAGGTATACATAATGATAATTTTTTTCAAACTTTCATTTTTCAATTTTGCTAGCTATAAAGCAAACAAAGTTTTGGAGCTCAACCGATTTTGAGATGAAATAACAGCCATGATGTCATAGTTTTTCGTTGACTTTTTAAAAACGCATCTGCTATCATAGAAGCATATGTAATAATAATGCATACTGGTGAAAGCAAGTAAAAATATTTTTTGCCCGTAAATTTCGAAGACATCAAAACCTCTTAATCAAAACTACATCATGTTCTCACACGATTAAAAAAAACGTAGTTGGTAAAAGTTTTCGATAAATCATTTATGAAAGAAGTATATTTTCGTGACCTCAAAAATATACATGACAGTGTTTTGCCCATGGAAAGTTAAAATAATATTTAGTTATTCACACACACCAACGAAGTGTGACAAAAAATTTGAACAGACTAAGGAGAATTTAACCCTTCAATGCATTGCGTAGTTATTTGGCTACATGTCTTTATTTCCATTAATAAAATTTCCATAATGGCTCCAAAGACTAGAAATGTATGTTCTAAAATTCTTTTTTAAATGCTTTTTGATAAAAACTCGTAGGAAAGACCGATAGATTATAACAGCGATATTAGAATCAAATTTAAATAAAAACTTGGAAAAATACCAGGACGAAAGTTATTTGAACAGTTCTACTATTAAAATACAATCAAAATACTTTTTTTTATTTCGTAAAGAATGTACTAATAAGAAAGGACTTTTGTTTTTGTTTAAGAATTTTATATTGGGATTTCTATCACTGTGATAATGTTTAAATTTTAATTCAAATATTCGGGATATTTTAATTTTTTTTTAATTTCATGGGAAAAAACTTTAAAAAAAAGATTTTTTTTTAAATTCACACATATTGTTAAAAAAATATCTAAACCGATTTGAACAAAAATTTGAGACAAAAGTGCATTTGTAGTTATAAAAATCTCTTACCAAATTTTTTACGTTAGTCACTGCGTCTTTTGAACAATCGCATTTGCATTTATATGAAAGGACAGACCGACAGGCGGTCAATCCTTTTCTGAATTTGGTTCAAAATGTGAAGGGTGTCTAGGTTGTGAAAGTTTTTTCTGTATATATAATTCCATGCATATATCTTTTCATTTTGTAATTATCGCGTTAAATTTTATTCGAACAACTGGGCAGACAGCATTTTCACTAATTTAACAAAATTTGATAGAAATCTATAAATATATTATAAAGACGGCATATCAAATTTCAATCATCTATCTCAAAGTGTCACAAGCAGACAGACGGATGGAATATTTCCCAAAAATGTGTTTTTGAAACTCAGGGAGGTTTAGAAAGCGGAGATTTGTCAAAATCACGATTTCGAATTTTTAGACGATTATTATACTTCATCTATACTACATATGCAAGAAAGTTTTTAAAAAAAGCTTCAAAAGCTTTCATAGCTTTCTATAGTTAGTCTATATAAAGCACATGACTACAAACTTCTTCCATAACAAACATATCGATTTAACGTTAACTTTTAATTCATAACTAAACCAACAGGTTTTAAATACTCATGAAAGTCGAAGAATAAATCATTCAAATAGAGAAAAATAACTCCGCTTCCCTTTAAAAAAACCGACTTTCGTCATCATTTCCATTGATTATAATATAATGAAGTTTACCAAGTAAGCAAACGCGGTAAACATTCATAGTAAACATAAAGGAAAGAACACGTTTATTTCTTTATAATAATAATAAAAATATATCAAGTCGATAAAACACTGCGTAAACCTTAGGCTTTGATCAAACATGCAAAGTAAGCATTATTCATGTATCAAAAGCATAAAAAAGAGAAAATGAAATACAAATAAACCGAATTTCTGAAAATACCTTCACAAATTTCTCAGAAACTTTACACAAATCCTTGAAAGAGGAATAACCTTTCCACCGCGTAACGCGATGGAAGCGCGTTAGGTTTTCATGCGTAATTATTTTATTTTTGGAGTTGAGATGTGTGCTGTTCACCTAGCTAAAAATTCGTTCAGGTCACGTTCTGAAATGCGTTTTAAGATCAGTTTTTTTTAAAAAAATATTTCCTCAAATTGGAATGTAAATGAAATATTAAATTAAAGTATCTATATGCACAGAATTTTTCAAAAAGATAAAAACGGTTAAAAAGCCTTCATCGACGACATGAAAATTCTGAATTCGTAGATACAAATAATTTTAAAAAAAATCCAAAAAATGAGTGAAAAGTAGAAACAGATTAATAATCTTCAGGATAAATCTGTCGCAATGTCTGTCGTGAAATTATTTAGCTCAATTAGAATGTATAATAACTGATAGTTTTGATACTTTTCCGTTAATCGGATGCCCGCAAAAAATCGCCAAATAAGGTAAATTCCGCCAAATTTCTTTGGTGCGTGGCTAACTGAAAAGTATCCCAATTTTAAATAATATTGGAATATGATATATACTTTCAATTGTTAAACCTCCAAAGTCAATCTAATCAATTCATAAAATAGCAAATTCAAAAAATACAAAGAGTGATAATTTACGTCAAATTTCTTAGATCCTGTTCTCTTTTCGAGTTAATTATTTCTCTATATTTTGCAGTCCAAACTACATTGCCAGCGTTTTGCTACAACTATTTCTCCCTACTCTAGCTCCTCTCGATGACTACCGATATTTTCTATCAGTCTATAATGATTCAAAAGGTTGCCAATTTAATTTTTTTATATGAAAGCTTAGAGAAAGGGTCTCTGAACGTTCAAATATGATAATTGATCATAAACGTAGGAAGTAATGAAGACTTATTTATTATGAGTCAGTTTAGAAATTAGAGGGACTGTTCTCCACTTCCGGTTTGAATATTTTCACCTTGTGTATTGTGTGGTGACTAATGACACTTGCCATGGACAAGCCCCCGCTGATACGATAGGCAGATTGTTTAAGCCTAATAAATGCTTCTCTTTATTTTACAAGCAGCGCCATCTAAGGCAAGAGTACGACTTAGCTACTCACACGCCACAACCCTTTTCACGGGGCGTACTTCATTCATGCAAATTCATTCATTCATCTCAGATCGCAGTTTATACGATCGCCTCTGACCCAGTACCCCCAGTGGTATTACTCTCGACACGAACAGATTTAACGAGCGCCAGTCGCCATACACTCGGGGAATCTTTTTGGCCAGTGAGCTTCGAACCCGTAACCTAAGGAGTGCGAGTTCAACGCTCTACCAACTAGCCCATCCCAGCCTTATTTCCACCTTACAAAAGAGTATTAGATGCGTTTTTAAATTTAGATTCGTCCCGTTGTGAAAAGATGTGTCATGTTTCCCTTTCCTTTTTCTTCCTTTTTTATTACAAAATCACATTTTTTTTAAAAAAAAAATCCCTTTTTAAACCCTTTACTCTTTTTTTTCCAAGTTTTTATAATTACATGCACATGGAGAGACGTATCGATTGATATTCAATCAATAAATGGTTTTTTTACGAAATTTGCTACAAACCATACTATAAATTTTTTATATCCTTTCTTACTTAAGAAATTAATAAAAGAAATAAATAGAATATAATAAATAAAATTACTCTTGGTGGAAGAAATTCAACAAAAATCAACAAATTTACATATGTACAATTATTACATGCCGCATTTTATGCTTCTAACTCTTAGCATTTGTTACAGTGGTGTAATGACCGAGTGAATATGGTGTGTAGTCGACCACCTTGCCAATAACCGAACAGCATAGTGTTTACGAAATTCAGAATGTCAACCCTTGTCTATATGAGAAGAAAGAGACACACATGTCAACTCTTCAGAATCGGCAATCTCTTGAAGACCCCGGACACCTCCCCCATGACCGAGGGTACATTAGGGAAAACAGATACCTCCTGGCGATAGGCCATAGAGTAACAACATAAGAGCGTTTATGTTATTTATTGAACAAAATATATGAGAGGTTGAAAAGCTAATACCATGCATTTGTATTTACTGTAAAACTGGGGATGGAAATACCAAAGGAGCAAAAACACTAAGTATAGCTCTGGAAGTCACTGATCAATATACAATTCTGAATAATTAGGCAGATAGATCAATTTCCAAAAAACGCATTTTTTTAGATCATAAAATAGGATATTCAGCAATTTTGAAGTCAAATTTTAAAACACTGCTAATTTTTTTTCTTCAATTCCCATTATTAGTTCATTTTATATTATATATATATATATATATATATACTTTGTTCAGATTTTTAATTGTAAATAAAATATTTTTTATTCAACCACTCGAGTTCAATTACATTTTTTTAAAACTTTTAATGGATGGCACTTGATATTAATAGTTTTTTCATTTATTAATTCATTCGTTTTTTATTAATTAACTAAAAACTAACTTTTTCGCCAAAAATATTCATTTCCCAACCGTCGAAGAATAAGTAAGATATTAGTTTGTTTTTTCCACCACGCTATTGAGGTTAGGCTTAACACATTTTCGACCAACTATTTCAAACGATTCTGTTTAGTTTCTCAATGTTTGATGCATCTAAAATCAAACCTTGTTAATTTATCACTCTTTTGGATTCATTCTGAGGTACTTTCGAATCTAAATAAAACAGAACAAAGGAAATTAAGAATTTCTAATCCGTATTACCTCGACCGGCGTAGAAAATTCGCGCATTTGTCACCCCGATTGGCGTTGGAAATTCACGCATGCGTAATGTGTTCTAATTTATTTTCAACTGATACGGACTTCCTTTTGTTTCAGCCAGACATAATTTTTTGATAGATTATTTATATGAATTGCAATTATTTAATAAAAAGGAACTAAAATAAATTTTTTCGTTGATGACCTAAGTAGGAGATGACTTTGTGTGTGTGTGTTTGTGTGTGTGCGCTCGCGTACATACGTGCGTGCGTACCTGTTATACACACACGAGAAAAGGAAGGAACGTAATAAGGAGGTGCAGTAAAATCAGTACTTGGGCGTGAATTACGAATCTATCATAATTTTAAAAAAAAAAAAACAAGTTCATTTGTTTCAATTATAAAAATCAGATTAAATAAGTTATATTCTTTGATCAACAGCAAATAAGACTGCGAACTTTATGCCAAATGCTATTACTTCACGATTCCAAAGACAACTTAGATTATGAACTGGAGACCATACACGCGCCAAGAAATGGGTTGAATAATTTATGGAAATAGAATGCCCGGAGGAAAAGAAATAGAAGTTCCAGAAACATGTCAGAACTCAATGTCCTGCGGTCTCCTTTTAAGGTTAATTAATCTGAACGGAAGAACTTAAAGCTGATTTAGATTAGATGACCAATTAGCATAAAAAAAGTCGTCAATAAAAAAAATTGTCAAAATATATTGATAATGAAATAAATCAAAGATTCGCCATTTGAAAGGAAAAATAAAATAAACAAAGCACTTGACATTGGAATATTTTTTCCCTTTATTTTCTCGTAAATTTTATTCAAAACAAATTGTTTTGAGTTTTCTTCTTAGATTAAATAACAAAAAGAAATATCAGAATTCTAACTCTTTCCACTAATTGATTAAATAACAAGTAATATATATATATATATATAAATATAAAATTTAAGTCAATTCCTACTTAGGTCAACAAGGAAATTTTTTATTTCAATCACTATTTATTATTAAATTATTACAATTAATATAAATAACTGATAAAAAAATTGTTGATTTTCGCAGTAATTGAAATCGAATTCTTCGCCTTCAAGTAAAGAATACTAAAATCCTCGTATTTTACCAATCGAGCTACTGCCTGTCGATTTCAATTTTCATTATAAACGGACAAAACTCTATTTAAAATATTAAAAGTAAATTAAATTCAATTAATGAATTAATATTTGAAAAAACTTTATAACATTCAAGTGTAATCCACTGCAAGTTTAAAAAGAATGTATTTGAACTGGTGTGGATGAATGAATAAAAAGTATTATATTAACGATTGAAAATTTGAACTAGATATATATAGGGAGAGTGTGAACTAATAGTAGGAATTGAAATTTTTGATGTTCACTTTGAGAAACTGAACAAAAATCGAGTAAGATATTCGATCCTGGTATCACTGTGACTGTATTTACCTAGCAAACAGACATTACTGAGTTAAGAAACAGACACACAGACATAATTCCATAAATGTTTTTTTCTGGAAGCACGTCTGAATATTTGAAATCTGACAAAATCTCCAAAAAAAAATTCTTTCTTTATATATGTTTCTTATCTTTCTTTATATGTGTCTTACACGAGTTTATTTTTCCTTTGTATTTCCTCTATAAAAAATAAAAATGCCATCAAAACTCCTCCCCACCCCCCCCCCCAAAAAAACCATTTAAAAAAACTTTCTTTTCCTTTAAAAATAAATAACAAGTGCTGCAAAAGATTGCTATTAATTATTCTAATGTATCTAGATACCTTGATCGAAAAACATATCAACAACAGCAAAAAATTACAAGAGAAATGAAATAAACGATAAAGATTAAAATGAAATCTGCTTCTCATATTCCAATGTATTACGTCAGAGCATCATTTCTTGAACGGCCAAGCACCACGGGCTCGTGCGAGTTAAATTATATTTTCATTCATTTTAATGGTTTCATTTGAATGAGCCACTTTAGTATTGCCAACGATCCAAATAAATTTGTTCCGCATTGATTGTTTAAAAAAATATCCCATTTCCTATTTATTTTGTGGTGATTTCTATATAAGCCAGATAATATCCTTCGAGCTGAAGGGTCCCTTTTGCTCCATCGGTATGTTACTCGGCTACTAACCATAAGATTGAGATTTCAGGCCTACCGCAATCCGCTACACTAATCCTAACAATTTCATTTCCTCTAATCTCATGCTCAAAATGACTTTTTTTCTAGATTTTATTTGCGGTAGTTCTTCACTTATTTTTATTAATCAGAGCTTTTGTAAGTGGGATGGTAACACGTTATTAAAAATTGATTTTTTTGAGATGCTCGTGCAGATAATAAAATTTCAATTTTTCACCAACGGGTTTTTTTTTTCGCCTGCGGATTTTTGTTGACGCCACCAACCTACCATTCCCAAAATAACATCATGTTCTGACATGATAAAAAAGAAATTTTGCTTCCTCCTAACTAGCAACAACAGTGGAAAACATAAATATCACCTTTACTACCATCCCCCCTCGCAATAATATCATTAAGTATTAATAATTTCATTCAATTCCTTTTTTGTGGGGGGGGGGCTCACAAAATTAAGAAGGCTTCTAAACCAAAATTTAAAAAAAGATTATCTAAGGACTAATCTAAAGTTTTTCGCTTAATTAAAAGCTTTAAGAAACGATGCTAATATTAACCAACTAACTGTTTCTACCTCTTCGGTAAATACGCATATAAATTGTCATAACATTATATATAATTAATTAATAATGTAATAATTAAACAATTGTAATATAAATGTAATAATTGTCATTGAATCGACTCGTCGTAACCAAAAATTTTATATATTTTCATTGACAGGTATACTTCATACAGGTATTTTTCTTTAAACAGTTAACTGGTTAAAGAAAAATGATACAAGTAATAATGGAACTACTTACTGCAAAAAACCTTCAGGATGATACGAAAACCAAGTATAAAATGAAGTATCTATAAGCCAGATTATTATTTTATCAAAAAAGTTATTTCTCCATCGCTAATTATTTACTGTTATATTTCAGAATCTTTGAGTTCCCTCAGTTCTTTTTTGGTTTGCCGATAAATCCGGAAAGTAGTTCCGTGTAAATGGATCATTTTAATATTTTCGAAATTCGAAGGTTAAAGTTACAGGAACTTTAAATTCGCGTCACTCTTTTGATTGAGTAACAACACTCGAAGCGAGCACACGTGTAATAATGAAAAAAAAAGAAAAAAAAAAAAAAGAAGAGGAACTGTCTTTGATGAATCCAATTCACGGAGAACTTAAGATCGGATAGAACTTAGAACGTAAATGTGTATCGATAGTATTAAGCCTAAAATAAATTAATTTAGAAACTTAACATTAGATGTCAAGGGAATAAAATATCAAAGAATAAATAACCTGTGTATATAAAGATGAATGCTTATTTGTACATATTTTATATAAATCTAGAATTTTAGTCTAATTTTTTATGAAATTTGTCAGATTTATAAAAAAGAAGAATCAAATTTTCAAAGTTTAAATGTTAAATATAAGTTAATTAAAAATTAAGTAAGCCTTTAGTATTTTTCCCGCCATGTCTTCAAAAATATTATGTTACAAAAAATTATTTTTTTATTAATTTAAAACTAAAAAATTATCTTTTTAATGGTATCAGTTTCAATGTTGCACAATTATTTCTGAAATTTTAATAACTATTTTTTAAAAAAATTGTATTTAATATAAATGATTTCACAGTTACCGTTTATCGTTATGATAAATTCACATTCCTTCTGTCGTTCCATCAAACGATTCAATCGTCTGCTTGTACCAACGTTACCAAGTATTTTTTAATGCTTTCTTTACATATTAACTCTGAAGTAATGTTTTAACTTTCACTTTTAATTCATACTTCCACATTTAATACATATTAGTTTGAAGCTGACTTATGACATTAAACTCATATTTTCCAATTATTTGTTCTTTTTTTTTCGAATAAAAAGGTAAAATTTTGAACAAATGCATTCCTTATGAATAGTTCAATCGCTAAAAAACCCAATATTTTAAGCAACAAGACGATTTCCACAGGAGGATAGTAAATAAATAAATATGAAATAAAATAAATCTTTTTATAAATTGCACTAAGAGGGTTTCTATATGCTTTCATTAAATACAATTACTTATTTATAAGAATTTAGTTTTTTAATCAATTTGACGCTGTCTTTATCTTGTACTAGAATACTCAACGTACATTTATACATACTTGATGAAAAATAATGTATATCAAAACTTGGCTAAGAGATAATAGAAATTAAATTTTGTTATTATAAGATGTAAACCATCTCGTTGTGAATTTGCGAAAAATATTTCCTTATTTAATAATGTATATAACAATGCTTTATTAATTAAATGCTATAGAAAAAATGTTTAAACACATAATAATTTTTTTTATGTAATTGTTCATATTCAACAAAATAAAATTAATTTAACAAAATAAATTCAACAAAATAAAATTAATTTAAAAACTTATTTATTATTATATCAATTACTTATTCAAGCCAATGAAAGAAAATGTTGCAATAACCATGCATTATATGATACAGGTATTTTACATGAGAATATATTGCACATTGTGCATACTATTCATTATTTTAGTTATTCAAGCCAATGAAAAAAAATGTTGCAATAGCCATGCACCAAACAATTTCTAACAGAAAGTTTATTTCACATGAGAATATATTGCACATTGTGCATACTATTCATTATTTTAGTTATTCAAACCCATGAAAAAAAATGTTGCAATAATTGTGCATTACATTTCACATGAGAATATATTCCATATTGAGCGCTATATTCATTATTTTAATTATGCAAGCCAATGAAAAAAATTGTTGCAATAACAGTAGATTACATGAGATAAGTATCTAACATCAGAGTATATTGCACAATGCACATGGCAACTCATTATTTTACTTATTCAAGCCTGTGAGAGAAAAAATGTTGCCATTGCTATGCATTACATGAGGCAGGTATTTCACATGAGAATATATTGCACATTGTGCATAAAATTTCTTATTTTAGTTATTTATACTGCATATTGTGAATACAACTCATTTAGTTATGCAAGCCAATGAAAAAAAAAATGTTTCAATAACTTTGCATTACATGAGACATGAGAATATATTGCACAATGCACATACAACTCATTATTTCACTTATTCAGGCCATTGAAAACAAATGTGGCAATACTTATGCATTATATGAGACAAGTATCTAACATCAGAGCATACAGCACATTGTGCATACAACTCATTATTTTAATTATTCAAGCCTGTGAGAGAAAAAATGTTGCCATTGCTATGCATTACATGAGGCAGGTATTTCACATGAGAATATATTGCACATTGTGCATACAACTTCTTATTTTAATTATTTAAGCCAATGAAAGAAAATGTTGCAATAACTTTGTATTACATGAGACATGAGAATATATTGCACAATGCGCATACAACTCATTTTACTTATTCAAACCAGAGAAAAAAAATGTGGCAATAATTATGTATTATATGAGACAAGTATCTAACATTAGAGCATATTTCACATAGTGCTCATAACTCATTATTTTAATTATTTAAACTTGTGAGAAAAGAACTTGCAATAATTATGAATTACACGAGACAAGTATTTCACATCAGAGTATAATGCACTTTGAGCATACAACTCATTATTTTAGTTATTCAAGCCAATGCAAGAAAATGTTAGAACAATAATACTTTACATGAGACAAATATCTGATATCAGAGTATATTGCACAATGTGCATATAACTGATTATTTTAGTTATTCAAATCAATAAAAAAATGTTGCAATAAATATGCATCATATGAGAGAAGATATAAAGCATATCTCTCTGTGTATACTTTATAGAGCTTTAAGCGTATCAAAAATCAACATTGCTATTCTATTTTAGATTATCGTATTTGTTTTTACTCTCTTTCATAACATATTTGTTTTGACAGTTTTTGTTAGGGTCTCTAAGGCGAGTTCGATCTTTTACGCACCCCTTCTTTTTGTCTGATTAGCAAACTAATACTGTGAATATCTGAAAACCATAAATAAGAAAAATCGAGTGCTACAATGTTAATGCAATTCAGGAAACAGACAGAATCAATACTTTTATAAAAGAAAATCGGTTTCCGGTCCATCGCACTTGGATTCATTCCAATACGGTGTGCAAATTATGAAAGGAATGACTGCCACCGATAGTTTTATAGATAAAAAGCCTTTAATTCTCCCTTCCTCCCCTCCCAAATCTCAAGTTTATCTGTATGAAACGAGTCGATTTTTATATTAAGATTCTAAACCAGTATTATGAACTAATTGTTAATTCACTATAAGAACCCTAGAAATAATTCCTAAAAAGTACTGAGTTTTCTCTGAAATAAAATAAGTGAATTATATTTTTGTATTCTTCCCATGACTAAAGGTATGGACAGTTAAGTTCTTTTACGTTAAAATAATTCTTATATACAACTTCTAACAGAAAGTTTATTTCATGACAAGAATCCGAAATACACTGCGCTAATTTTCTCTTGAAACTGATACCATTTCGGAGAAGAGGATGATCATGCGTTTGTCTGCAACATATTTTCACTTGAAAAAGTATAATAATTTGTATTCCTATTCTTTAGTAATAATAAAAAAAGAATAGGTGCTTGCCTATTGGTGCAGTACAAGATTTAAAAAAAATTGAATGATAGCTTCAAATTTGGCATTGATATGTTTTGGATGGGAATACAATCTCAAAGCCAACTTTTTAGAAATTTTTATAAATCAAGAAATTAAATGAGATTTTGGCAGCTTTTTTTCTGCTATAACTCCCCCCTCCAAAAAAATAATTGAATAAAACTAATTTTCGCAACCATTTTAAAAATATCAGTATGTCTTTTTAATGATACTAATTTAATTATTCAGCAAATGTGCCTTGATTTTTTTTAATTAAAAAGATTTTTTTACTTAATTTTAACAATAAATTTTATTTTCGATATGAATTCAAAGTATTTTCATTGTTTCATCAAATAATGTTTAATAATATGATTTGCTATCAATTTAGAAAGTTAAGGAAATAAGATTCTCCTTATTAATCTGAGCAAATTATATGAGTAAGCAAAGGGAAATTGCATTATTACAAAGCACATCATGCGACTTGAAATAAGTTTTTAAGACCAATATGACGTCATGGGATTCGACTCCATTCAGGAACATAACCAACACAAATGTAAAATTAGCTTTGATGTATATCACAATCTGATGCTCAAAAACACTTTTGGAGAGTCGTCAGCACCCTGTTATGTATAGGAGATTTCAGCGATATTGAACAGATATTATTTCCACCAAGCTAGTCTCTATAAAAAGTTAAGTTAGTTATCGATAAAAATAATGGTATTTAATCAAAATGAATTCAATTACCTTAATGCTCCTTCTTAAGTATGATTATTTTACGCCAGTTTGACAAAGACGCCGTATTTTGGAGCCATGATAAATAAGATCTCAGTCGGCATTTCTTTCCCTCTCCAAACATCCCAATCCCATAAACGGTAAAAGTTTCACCTTCCATATCAGAATAAACATAAACAAGTTTGCATTCGCGGGGGGCCTTAACGAAGTCGAATTTACAAACCAAGATATCAATCTCGAGATTCTCGCAGTATTATTTATATATATATATATATATATATATATATATATATATATATATATATTGCTTTTTACGAGTGTCAATATTTTCAAACAATAAATTTAGTTCTTTATTTTAGCATGTTCTTTATTTTTATGCTCGATTCACCTCATTCTTAATCAGATCTTGGTCCACAAATTTCTATAACATTCATTCGCAAGAAATTTTACGGTAAGAGAAATTTACATAAATTAGAATAGAGTTATTATTATTGCAATTAATCATTTCGAAAAAACAAAAACCAACTTACTTTTTGAAAAAAACTAAAATATCGATGATTTAAAAATCTGAAGAGTATGTACTCATTAAAATTTCAACATTGGCTGGAATTTTTTAACACCCTCACATTGTTAAGTTCTTACCTTGACTCTACTAATGACCAGATACTCTCATCTGGTCATTAGTAGAGTCAAGGTAAAGAATCATACGATTAGCACTTTTCGTCGTTCCAAGGAAATAAATCGTATCTTCAAAGGGTAAGAGCGTCAAATCCTTCGGACGTAAATTTTTATTTTACTTTCCATTGTGAAGGGTCAACTACAAGGGTGGATCATTAGTGAATATTCCCAGTTATCGTCGTTAAAATGGACTAAATTGAGATAAAAAAAATAGAAATTCGAATAACCTTCTAAGTGCGTAATTCTTTACAATCACTATTTAGATGCGATGCTTGCAAATAAGTTCAAATATTTTTTAAAGAGAGGAACTGATACTATATGTTACACGATAAAAAAACTCTAATCGTAAAAATAACATCGCGTGACAGGCAGCTGAAGGGTTAAGAGATAACATTAGTGTGTGTGTACGTGCGTACGTGTGTGTGTGTATGCGAGTATTATTTTTTAACCAGAGTCGTGGCCGAAGGCAAAGAAGACACTTGAATTTTTAACTTCTTATTATTTCCATCCCGGGAGGCATGATTTTTTTGTAAAAGCAGAAACGACAACACAGAACAACACAAAATGAATTGAGGAATGGTTAATGAAAATTTTATCCCTGTGAATGAAATTTTAACAGGGATTTCCTGTAAGGGATGCTTATGGGAAATTGGTGAGTGAAATTTTGACAGGGATTTCCTGTGAGGGATGTTTACAGGGAATCTGTGAGTGAAATTTTAACAGGGATTTCCTAAACGAGTCAATCACAAGAAAAGGAATCATAGGGATCTTTTAGAAGAATTTGTTTAAGTCAGTAGTATTTTATCCCTTCATTAGGAGTGTGGGAGCTTGTCGAACTTAAATAGGAAAGGTGGAATGGGATCAGTAAATTATAGAATATTTTAGGATGAAGTTAATATGAGGTTTGAATTATAATAAAGTTTCGGATATTGACTAGGATTTAATTTAGCTTTTAATAATATAAAATATTTTCTAAACTTTCAATTTTATAAGTTTCTTTACAAGGTATTTAACCAAAAAAAATCTATTTCTTCTCAAAACTATGCTGTTTAAAATAAAGACACAATCATTTGCCGTAGTTCCACCACAGCGTTTGTAAACCATGTCATTCACAAAAGTAAAGAAAAAAAAAGTCAGTACTCTTCCAGACGTTCCATTCAAAAACCACAAAACGTTTTTTCTAATAACCTCTTCAATCCAAACTTTTGTCAATTGTTTAAAAAGTTAAAAATCTGTCTCGTCTGTCACCCATCAATTCCAAGAAAACTTTCTCCGGCAAGAAACCTCTCTAATAAGAAAAAAAATTACCGCCAAAAAGTGGCGCCAGGCTCCTTACCGCCCAACTACCTTGACCTATGCGATTCAACCTCGGCGAAAACAACCTGGGGGCAGGGGACTGAACCCGATTTCAGAGGCGGCACTAGACGAACGACATTCCGTCACTCATCTCACCCTTTCCACTGTTTATTTAGTTCCACGTGTGCGTCATGGCAGGGGGAGGAGCTGAGGTTACACGCGTTTCACTTCCTTTTAAAACACTGGTGATGTGTTTCTCAAGAAATTTCCGCAGAGACTCATATGCTAACGACTCTGTAGACATTTCCAGAATCAACTTTTCATGTTGTTTTACTGACATTCTTCTTCCGTTAGTCAGTTGATGGTTTTTTTGGAGGGGGGGGGCGAACCGTAATGTAGTTTCCCCCCAAAAGTATTTGGACTTGGAACAAATAATATAAAAAAAATTTAATCAATGCCTACTTAGGCCAACATTTTTTTTTATTTTAGTTATTTTTTATTTAATAATTACAATTAATATAAATAATTTATCGAAAAAATTAATGATTATTGAAATGAACTCGCATTCTTCACCTTCACGCGAAAAATATTGAAATCCTTGCATTTTACCGATTGGGCTACTGCCCGTTGATTTCAATTTTCATTGTAAACTGCCAAAACTCTATTTAAAGTAACAAAATTTAATTTAATGTAATTAATATTTGAAAAATATTAATTAAATTAAATAATTAATATTTAATTTAATTAATAATTAATATTTAATTTAATTAATATTTAATATTTAATTTAATTAATAATTAAATTTAATTTAATTAATATTTAATATTTAATTTAATTACTAATTAATATTTAATTTTAATATTTAATTACTAATTAATATTTAATTTTAATATTTAATTTAATAATTAATAAATATTTAATTTAATTTAAAATAACATAATTAATATTTGAAAAATCTGTATTAACATCAAGTGTCATCCAATACAAGTTTGAAAAAATGTATTTGAACTTGAATGGATGAATAAAAAGTATTTTTATTAACGATTGGAATTTTAAACAGGATCTATAGATAGGGAGAGTGTGAATTAAAAGTAGAAATTGAAAAAATATATATATTGTATTTTTTATTGAGAATACATTTTTAATTACAATTTTCAATTGAATGAAGATTACAGCTTGAATCTGAGAATCTTGAAATTTATCTGTGTTTGACGTGTAGCGATAGCAAATCAGCGAGAGTGGTCTTTCCGATACTTTCTCGCATGCTCTCCAATAAAGGTCTTAACTCCTCAACCCCTGCATGTAATTAAGAACCATGAATAAGGTTTCAAATTCTTCCAAGCCATCAGTGAATGATAGTTATGAAACATGGATAGTTAGATAACATAAATCTGGCATTTTTCACGAATTTGCATTCTGAACGTTTTTTTCCTAACCGATCGGAACAAAAAATTGATACGAATTGCAGTTGCAGTTATAAGATTGCACATAATTGAGCCATTCATGAGTTACTGCGCTTACTTGCAAGAGAAAATACAAACCGACTAGTGTCAATTATTTCGACAGATTTTGCTCAATATATGACAAAAATCTACATTTTAGATGTTAAGTCTGTGCAGTAAATATTATCTATATAACTCTTAATGTTTTGTAGTTACTGAATTCACTTATACCATTGTTGTTTCTTTACTTATGGAACTTTACAAGCCCACTGACTGATGTTTAATCCAAGTGGGCGTCTCTAGTTTTTTCAGTAACGTCAACTAAAGCCCAGAATTTGACTTAGCAACTTCATGCGTCACATTTGCTTGTACAACCCTTTTTTACACACCTCATAGATAGAACAACCATACCCAAACCGGGACTCAAGCCCTGGACGCCCAGATTATGGGAAATAAGCGCTACCCTTAAGCCAGGACACCGGATCACTTGTAGTTGAATGGCAAACAAAATCTTCCTTGGAACGGATTTTGTTCAAAACTGATACATGTTTACAGATTGGTTCTTAAATCCTTATACCAAATTTCATTTATCTAGCTCAAAAAGTTTTAACATTTTTTTTTATTCAAAGACAGACATAATGCCAATAATGTGTTTTTCGAACTCAATAAAAAATGAAATGTGGCAATTCGTTAAAATCTCGAATCCGAATTCCAGAATTTGAACTCCATTCTCTAAACCTTTTACAACAAAACAAAACTGTTTGAATTTGTTCAAATTTTCGAACTGATATTATAAAAACGGATTAAAATCGTCAAATAAATAATTTCAAACGTTCAGTATAAATACTGAAATTCTTTTAAAACGGAGGCGTTGGTTCATATTTTTTTTTTAAAAATTAAATATCGAAAACTTACAAATCATTTTATGAACCGAAAATTTCTCTTAAGCTATCTGTTTTTGAATTCTTGTACATTTATATTCAGGATCTTAATTGAATTCCTGTCATTTTTTCTGTAGCTAGTGTAATTTTCTTAACGAACGCTAATCTTTTACATAAAATATAAAAGTATTAAAATATGAAATAAATTTTAAAAATCAGGAACGCAGATTTAAAAAAAAACATCTAGGTACCAATAATTCTTTGTTAACTTTTCAGTTAAACAAGCATGTTATAAAATAATAATGAAAAATATATCAGGAGGAACTGTCTTCTAATAACACTTCAATATGGGAAAAAACACAGCAGTCTTAAGCAATAGCTTCTTTGTCTTGTGTATCATTTTCGATAGCATTAAAGAGCTGCAAATGTCATAGAGATAACTCTGTTTAAGCTTTTAAAAAATAGAGTATAGAATGTGAATGCTGGTTTTTGTTAAGATGCTATCAATAGTTCTCAGTTGATAACAGTACACTGCCTGATTTCTTAAGAACTGCTGTTTACGATTAAAACTTAGTAAGGGTTTTTTTTTTTATTATCATAATCTCTTCCCCCGTACTAAAGCACTGGCTTCTTATGTGAGAGCGTGATGCTGTTTTCGTTAGGGAGTTTTTTATAATTGAAGAAATGGCAATGAACATAACTGACAATATTCATCATCTTTTAATCGCATATATTTTTTTACCTTCTTTTATCAATATTGCATTATTATTACGCATGCTTCTTTGACAGTTGATGCGTTTTTAAAAGATTGACTTGTTTTTACCAGTACTGCTTTACTATTACGTATGCTTCTTTGACAACAGATGTCTTTTTAAAAGGTTGATCTACTTTTACGAGTACTGCTTTATTGTTAAGCATGCTTCTTTGATAGCAGATGCCTTTTTAAAAGGTTGCCGTACAACTATGACATCATAGCTGTTATTTCATCTCAAAATCGGCCAAGGACCAAAACTTTGTTTGCCAGCTATAAAAGTTAAAATTGAAAGTTTAAAAAAATTATTGTATAGATATATGATATTTTAAACTTTTAATTTAAATCCAAAATAATTTCCTAACTTTCAGTTTAAGTTATCCCGTTGTAACTTCATTAGAAAAATATTCTGTTATTTCCTGATCCATCCGACTTGTTTTAGTCAATTAATACAATAGAAGCTGTATAAAATTTCTGAATTGGCTAAAAGACAACAGGTTTCCACGCTCCGAATCAGAGATGAAAATTGTCCAGCCAAGCACATTCCTTTAAATTTTTCCAAAATCCAAAAGAGCAAAAGTTTGTTTTAGACGTCTGATTTTCACTTGATATTGCAATTTCACGTGATACAAAAATTTGACTCAGAATTACGTGAGATGGAGAATACAAGCTCCGTAATTCCTTAGGTTCTTTTTTAAGTTTGAATTTATATGGTTAGAAAATAATTTTATGTATGTATGTGGAAGAATAGATTTGTTGCATACATACTCATTTTAAATATCTTTTTTTTAATCAAACTTAATTAGAAGTATTTCCCTTCTATACATTTTGCATATTATAACCTTTTCTTGGTAGGTTCCTTATAAAAAGACTACATATTACATTGGTTCTCATGACACGACTTCGGAAAAATTTCTTCAATTTCTCATCGACCGTAGTCCCTAGAACCCAAAACCACCCTAAGTTTAAAAGTTTCTAAAGTTTGTTAAAGGATAACTAAAGTAATTTTGTTTAGATTTTAACAGGCTTCGAATATGTTGTTCAAATTGTAAAAATCTCGACCGAGTTCCTAAATGGTCCACCTAGATTAAAATGGGTAGAAATAGTGCGGTGATGGGATCGATATTTTCCTTTCTAACAATTTTTCTTAATGTTGAAGATAGAAAAATAAATCTAATTAACCAAATTAGTGTTTCATTAAGGCGAGTACCCTTTGTACTTGTAGTTTTTCGATGGCTGCAATATCTTAGAGGCTAAAAAGAGTTTTGTTTTTTTTTTAAGTTGGAACATTGACTGTTTCTAACATCAACAATTTATGTTACGGGATAACATAACTTAAAGCTCCATTCATATTAGATCTATCAGCTAGAGCTCAATTCATATTAGATCTAT
>JAOUZG010035454.1:1820314-1835308 GCA_026289955.1 Argiope argentata | reverse complement strand
CAATTCATATTAGATCTATCAGCTAGAGCTCAATTCATATTAGATCTTAGAGCTCTATTCATACTAAACCTATTACTTAGAGGTCCATTCATACTAGACCTTAGAGCTCCATTCATACTTGACCTATAAGCTAGAGGTCCATTCATACTTGACCTATTAACTAGAAGTCCATTCATACTATACATTAGAGCTCCATTCAAACTAGACCTATTAACTGGAGCTCCATTCATACTAGACCTTAGAGCTCCATTTAAACTAGACCTATTATCTAGAGGTCCATTAATACTAGACTTTAGAGCCCCATTCATACTAGGCTTATTAGCTAGAGCACCATTCATACTAGGCTTATTAGCTAGAGCTCCATTAATACTAGACCTTAGAGCTCCATTCATACTAGGCTTATTAGCTAGAGCTCCATTCATACTAGACCTTAGAGCTCCATTTCATACTAGACTTAGATTTCCATTCATACTAGACCTATTAGTTAGAGCTCCATTTATACTAGAGCTCCATTTATATAACGTAGAGCTCCATTTAATACTAGAATGTAAAGGAATTTATCTACCTTTACCTTCCAGCTTGTCGAGAGGAATTTTTAAATTTCCTATCTCAGTTTCGATTATTATGTTTTCCAAAATGCTTTTATACAAATTTTCAAGGCAAAATAAAGCATAAAAAGTACTTTCACACAAAATAGAAAATTTGGAAATACATCAAAATCTTTCGGCCACTGAGTATAACAGAGAAAAAAAATTTACAAGGGGACACAGAAATATAGAAGAGAGAAAGAAAGCACTAAATAATGATGAAAACGAAACAGATGTGATGTCCTGCCATCATAAACGCAAATTATCCCCAATGCAAGGGGAAAAAAATTCAAGAATTTACAAAGGGACAGAAAACTTCTACAAAGAACCCGAAATTTTGCTGGGCCTCCACACTAAAAGATGCCGGGTTAAAGTTCAGGAATTCTTGCTCTAATTTCTTTCTTAAATACGACCGTGAAAGTAGGAAATTGAACTTTGAAATTTGCACTCCCTAAGGGCCTCCTAAAAGGTTTAATCCGGGTCTGGGTTAGATAAAGAAAACACTGAAAAAACTTAAATAATTATAACAATAATTAGACAGATAAACTTAAAAGTTAATCATACATTTTCTCAAATTTTGGAATTAAGTTGGAGACGGGTATCCACGTTTTGATTATCAATTGTTATTTTATTTCATTTCAGCAGCTCTGAGAGGAAGCTGAATTTCCCCAGAGCTGCGTGGTAATCCTTTACAATGCTAATAAAGCTTTTTTTTATTTCTTAAATATATTATTCCTTAAAACTATTAATTTCTAAAAACATAACGATCTGAGAACCAATTTCAATTTCAAAAAAATTAATTCATAAATGTGGGAGTCTAACTAAATCTTCAAAAATTAGTCTCTTCAGATAGCGGGATTTCAATGGCGTGATGTCTAGGTGTTTTTTTAAAAAAATATTTACGGGTTAGTTTCTAAACCAAGATTAAAATAATGCAAACGAAGGATGAAGAGACTTCTTTAAAAAAAATAAAAGAATTTATTTAGAGTTAAAGGGGAATATTTACAGAAAAACATTAAAAGGATTGAAACATGGAGATATTAAATAAACAGAAAGTTAGATTATTTCTTCTAGGAGAACGATAGAAGTAACAAAAACATTATGTGACCGAAAACATATTACCGCGTAGCTTTGAGAGCGGGAATCGCTAACACAGGATGACAGACGTCTTCCTTTTACGGATGTTAGTCGGGCCTCTGGCTCAATATTAATTGGGATAGTTTTTAAAAAAAGCTCGATAGATGGCGGTGTTCTGGAATGTTGTACTAATTAAAAGTATCGTCCTCTGGGAAATGATCTAACCTTTCACAATTCTCGCTTTGATTTAGTCTACGATCGGGTGTTGATAAAACAAAATAAAGGCAGATGATGGTTAAATAAAATATCTCCGTGGGATATCCTACATAAATTACTTCCATACCCCTCTTAGCCAATGACTGAAAGTGATACTCTTAGTGGATGCATAAAATTTCTGAAGGGTAAAATTCGGAATGGATAATTGTTCCGATAAATTGAAAATAATCACGTGAATAGTAAAGTATGTAAAGGGTGTCTCAACGTTAACGCAACATTTAAATTTGCCATCATTCAAATAGTAAAGTGTTGGCAATCCTATTAAAAGAAACATTTGTCAGTGGACAGTTTAGTATTAGTAAAAATAAAGCGTTACATGTTAGAACAACGTGTATCCATTTTTGAATAATATTTCAAAAATAATGAAATATTATTCAAAAATGGATACTACAGTTCGTAAATTTAAGAATTGGCCCTTTAGATCGTATGATTTAACACCGTGTGGTTTCTTTTTATAGTGTTATTTGAAGTTAAGGGCCACTAGCAAGCATGCATTTAAGAAGGAAATTCAACAATGCATCAACGAAATTAAACCATATTTATGCAAAATGGTCAAGGAAAATGTCGGCAAAACCGTGGGGATCATTTGCCCAACGTGTTATTTCATATATAACTCTACCCTGCGTACTTCATGATTCAATAAAAATATAAGAATTTAAAGAAAAATACAGTATTTTTTTAATTATTTAATTCCAATCTTGCATTATCATGTAACGCTCCGTTTTTATTAATTACTGCTGTCAAATGTTTCTTTTATACTGTTGCCAATATTTTATTGCAAGAATGGTGGCAACTCCAAATCTTGCGCTTATGCTGGGACACCCTTTACAAACGACAAAATAGTAATTTTTTTAATCACTTATATCATTATTAGAAAGAAAAAAGAAAGTAATAATAAGAGAAAATAAAATAAATATATTAAAATGAATATCGTTATTGCCAACATCTTTAAAATTTATTTATTATCTTGAGGAAAAAAAGTACTAATACAAAAAAGTTCAGTTTCATAAATAAAGTTCGAAATTTTGAATTGAGTATTTCATGCCATTTAGATTAATAAAATATGTTTAAGTCACTTATATTAAAAACATTAGAGCAGTTTCTTTTTCTATTTAAGCATAGATATATATTCCTTCCAAGATTCTCGTTTAAGACTCTCTAATCTCCTTTAAGAATTGCAGTATTGAAAGCAATCGATAAAAACAGAATTTACTCCGAATTTTGAATGAAAGAGTGAAGAAAAAGTGAAGATAAGTGTTAGAAAGATAACAATTTTATCAGGATTTCTCAGTTTTATAAGTATTATACTTTCCTAACAAATCGACAAGAAACAAAGTCAAGTTCAATAATAAATTACAAATTCAGATTTTGTTATTCATTTTTCACTTTTTTTTCCTGATACGCTATACTTTTGATAATTCTGTACAGTTTCATGTTCTTGATGACAGTTTAATCGTCAAAATGGAAAAATAGTATAATGACGATAAATTGAAGATAATTATACTTTTTATTCAATTTATAAAATGCCATCTAGTAATGAATTAGAAAAAAAATTATTACAAGATTTCATTATAATTGAAATGACGATTTCAAGTATATTAAATACATTAAAAAAAGAATTTTACAAATCTATTAATTTCTTACAATGTAGACTATAATTCTTTTAATAAAAATTTTTAAGTCAGAGTAAACATCATAAAACAGCGGTGTCATGATGAACAGCTCAAGAATGATCAAACTTCTATTGAAATTCAAATAATATAATTATAAATTTCATTAAAATTCCAAATGTTCAAGAATATTTATATCAGCTCTTTTTGCTTAAAACTTTTCATATCTAACCCTCAAACTAAATTAATTTTTAGTATTTTTATATTAGTTTTTAATTAAAATCTAAAATACGAAAAAGATTAAAAGGAAATCTGCTATGCATATTTCAATGCACAATGTCAGAACATCATTTCTTGAACGGCCAAGCACCGCGTGTTCGTGCGAGTTAAATTATATTTTCATTCATTTTAATGGTTTCATTGAATGAGTCACTTTAGTATTGCAAACGATCCAAAAACACTTTGTCTCGCATTGATTGTTTAAAAAAAATATCGCATTTCCTATTTATTTCATTTCATATAATCACGTGCTCAAAATAACATTTTTCCAGGTTTTACTTGCTGCAGTCATTCACTAAAATCAGAACTTTTGTAAACGTGATGGCAACGCGTTATTAAAAGCTGATTTTTTGAGATGCTCGTGCAGATAATAACATTTTTATTTTTTGCCTACAGATTTTTGTTGAAGCCAAAAACATCATGTTTTGACATGATAATAAAGAATTAAAAATTGATTCACATCTCTTTAAAAGATGATTTGAACTGAAAGAATATGTAACCCTAAGGCCCACAATGGATAGATTTGCGTTCCTATTAATATAATTGTATGCACTTTATATATTAATAGCAGAACTATCTATCCCTTAATAATAATGATGATGAATGTTGAAGCTCTATAGGTCCAACCATTTGATCCACAAACAATCATTAATCCTGGCGAACTAATTGGTCCCCAAACACGGCTAATTAAACTTACTAATTTAGCAAAAGTTTTAACTTTGTATTTAGTTATGTTCTGAAATTACAATGTATTTTTATTTTGCTTTTAAATAACAATTTTTTTTCTTTTCGCCCAGTTAAAAAAGATATCTTGCCCATGATTTCAGTTTTGCATAATTTGTTCTAAGGTTATACAAATATTGCTCATTAGAATAAATACCTCTCTATAAGATATCCATTTTATACTCCTACTTATGCATGGGAGAAAGTATTGTAGTTTTAAGTTCCAAGTTCGCATCTTAGTCACTTTCGCTATCTTAAAACAATAATATCAGTATCATTTCATGGTATATTTAAAATATTTTCTTATAGTCATTTTAAAATGCACAACATACATGCGCTTCAGCGATTTTCAGCAGAAGATACCTATTTTCTTCCTTAGCAAAACTCCGCTTCTTACAATAAAAATGTAACGCATTTTCAATAAACTTGAAAGTTTCGTCTTATTACGGGTTATAAAATTTTTTATCAGAAGAGCAAATCATACGTTCTGATAATTTCATAAGCTGCGTTTTTATAGCACAATAAACAAAAAGAAGAACCGGAAAATTCTTTTTATCTTTCTGGCAGAACGTCTTTGAGCTCCGTGGAACTTTTGGAAAACATCAATTTTCTAGCTGAGCAAATCTACTGATAAAAGCGGAATGACTGCCATTACTGAAACCAAAATAATAATGCAACTACAAATTCGCATTTGTTGAGCCACAACCATTTCTGCGGATGATGGTAAAATAATGATGCCTCATTTCGAGTTCACCGAATTGGTATTTTAAAAACAGAGCATTTTTGGCAAATTAATTCAGTAAAGAACTATGGTTACATGGAATAAATTTGCATTTGGAATAAGTTTCTGATTTCTGAAATTTTGTATTTAGTTGATATTGAATTTCTCTAGAACTCATAGATTTTTGTCTATATTATGTACACATTATGCGATTCTTTGTAAATCATGGAAGTTGCATTTCTCTGAAAATCACATTTATTTTTATATCCTACTAGTTGGCAACCGGCGTGTGGCTGCCACAAAATTTTGGAAACATCTTTTGAAATAAAATTTTTATTTAGTTAGGAATGATATTTTGTTTTCTTGTCGTCAGTGAATGCTTTCAATGAAATAGACGGATAAATAACGGAAAAGCATAAATATTATTTTATTCTTATTTTCTTTACATTATTGTTTAAGTATACTTAGGATGGACAGTATATTTTGTCTTCCCTTCTTCAGCAAAAACTAATAAATTTCTTTGTTGATACTACTGGCCATGTGAATAACATGGATTTCTTATGTTCAAAGCAATAAGTTAACAAAGTTTTATCTCAATCAAATGAATGGTACAGCAGCGGATAAAATATGAACGAACAAAAAATTATTTTTATATATTAGACGATATTTGCATTTTATCTTCACGAATAGATTAGATTTCATTGCATAAAATTATATTATTGAGCTATTGTGGGGGATATCCGACTAGATAGTGGTCTAGGTGCATTACGGTAAACAAAGTTACAACAGACTGTTTACAAAATATTGTTAATTTATTTGTGAAATAATAAATCAGTCGACTTGTTAAATAATTTTTGGAGAAAAGTAAATTCTACAAATAATATTAGAATTAAAAAATATTTTATATTAATGGATAAAATAATCAATAAATAAACTAAAATATAATTATTTAATTACGGCATATTGAAATACCAACTATTTATTTATTTAGCTGTATTATTTTCGGTGAGTCTTGTAAATTAATAATTTGTGATGTTATATTTGTTTGAAGCTAATTACTTCTTAAATAAATAAGCGTTCGTAAATTTAATAAATAAATCATTTATTGATAATTTTAGTCCATTTGTTAATTTTACTGTCTTATCCTTTTTTCCAAGATATGCAAATTTAAAAAATATTTTTACTTAGCTATTTTAATAAGAAATTAACCAAAATAAATCATTATTTTAAATTAAAAGTCAATTAATTAAATTAAAAGTATTTTAAAATATGAAACAAATTTATCAGTTATTAATAGATATACCTTATAATGTGCACTGTTTTCAACTGCAAATACCTAATTCCCAATTACCCGAGTACCTATTTCCGATGCTGTTTGTAGTGAAATTAAAGACAAAAAAATTAACTATAATATGTAAAATGTTTTCGCACTGAATATTGGCTATTTTTTCCCTCTTCAATACAAAGAATAATATCGGAATCGTCAAAAAAAATTCGATTCTGAGATTTTGACGACTCTCAATAATTCAAACTATTTTGAGTTCCAAAAACAGATCTTTGAAATTAAATCTGTCTGTGAACAAGAGGGGAGTGAAGGGGAAAAATCATGCTTTCAGTAAGAAGGATGAACATTAATTTGTAATTTTACATTAAATTTGTATGTTTCTGTCAAATTCTGAATGAAATCCATTCACAAGAATCTGGCTAACTAACTGTCCGAGGAACAGGTCATCTTCAAAATGTAAAAAATGCATACGCAAAATTTTGTATCTAAAAGCCGGCGTCCTGGTATAGGGGTAGCGAGTCTTCACGAGAGCTGGGCGTCCCGCGTACAAGCATGGTTGTTATTCTGTATTCTATCTGTTAGTTGTATAAATGTGCTCCCTTATAAAGAGGGGCTGTGCAAGAGACTGTGATGAGTGTGTAGCCAAGTCGTATTCTTGTCCCTAGTTGTCGCTACTTCAAAACAAGAGACGCTCCTATCGGCTTAACACTCGCTGACGCCTCGGCGAAGTTTGTTCATGGCAAGTCCCACTAATAGCAACAACAACAGCATCTAAAATGTAGACCTATATCAAGCTTTAAAACACATTCGACAAGGAATTGATTGAACTGTTTGTCTATATTTTCGAATGTAATTAAACGCATAAAACTCAAAAAGCGGAATGCTTTAGAAGAATTAAAATGCGGCAAATGTGAACCAAATTTTAAGAATAGATTTGCGCCAAATTTTGAACCAAATTTATCAAAAAGTTGATCATCAATCGCCCTGCACTTTAATTACACGTAATAACTAAAAAATGGAATGATTTAGATGAATGAAATTTGGTATATGATCTAGTAACAATTATAAAACTGTAGTTCCATATCAAAACTTGAATTATTTGATAAAGAAAAAGATAACCAAAATGCATAGTCTATTTTCTTCCCTAAGCTACGAAGTACAAAACACTTACAAGTGGTGGAAAAAACCGAGCACTCGTAGCTCTCACGACTTTGCTTAAAAGTCTAAAAATTTATGCACAGGAAGAGGAGAGTGCCTTTTATTGAATGTGCGATAAAAAGAAAATTTTAGAGAAGCTATTCCCACGGTTTTACCTAAGTTCAGAAACGGAAGCAAAGATGATTCAGTAAAGCATTCGTAATTAATGGCATTTCAAAAATGAAGCATCTGTAAATAATTAGCTTTGAGAATTTAGCCCTCTTCGTTAAAAAAAATATGAGAAAATCTCCATCGTTAAAGAATCCTAATACCAAGAAATCTCAAATGAATCTACTCGTGTTATAATTGGGTAGAGAAAAGGATTCTATCATTTTAACAGCCAATTTAAAATAAACTATTAACATGTCCACGGGAACAAATTATACTCTATGTCTACTTGAACGTCTCTGACAAAAGCTTCCAAACATGTTTGTAAATAAACACACTAAGAGATTTCTTCCTGGTCGGTGGTTGAGGGTAATTATTTCTTCAAGCATTACAAATTTCTTTTTTTTTTTTTTGAGAAATTTAATAAAATATTTTTAGAAAACTGTTTAATTTTTTATTTCATTCCTGTGACACATGATTAATAATAGCCAAATATAGTGAAATCCAGTGTTAATATATGTTAAAGTTAAATATAAAAGTTTATTTCCATATGATTGAAAAAAAAATAGAATAGTGCATATTTACACCATTCAACAATTATTTTCCGTTTTACTTTTTCGTATGCGAAGCCTACAAAGTTGCATTCAGTCCAGTTCATTTATGTTAACATCCTATTTTAAAGCACTAGTAAGGATATTTTGGGAAATATCTGGAAATTCTGAGCCGCAGTCAAATAACAAGGACGAATCATGAGTTGGTACTCGCCCTCTGTAAATTTCCGCACAAAACCAGAGGAAGGACTTCTGATTTCAACTGATTTAACTTGCAGAGAAGTGTTAATGTCGTGTGACGAATCTTCACGTTTCTTATCTAAACGAGTATTTGGAATTATTATGAACACGAAGCTCAAAAATGCTTTGAGCAAGACGAATTAAAATTGAATTAACGGTATTTACACTAAATTTCTAAATTTACAATTTTTGAGAAAAATCTATACATAGAAAATTATTTCTGTACTTAAAGACCTAGATACATGAAATTTGGCGTACAGTTTTATCATGTACAATTTAGATGCATATCCAATTCATGAACAAATTTAACAAAGGATTGATTGCGAATCACTTTAAAACGCAACGGACTATATAAATGGGATTTGGTATGGGATCTTGTTTATTAAAATATTAGTTCCACAAATTTTGGTCTCAATCAGTCGATAAAAGGCTTCCAATGCATTCTCAATTATCTTTTATATACTATGAAGCATGAAACGCTCATGTAAGCCTCATAAAATGGAAATTTTGAGTCAAGTGTTCACAGATCCTAGTTCAGGAACCAGATCTTTTATGCGGATCTCCTATACACCATCATTAATAACGTCCGGATCTTTTATTTATAAGAGAGAATTTTTTTTTATGAAATATGAAAGAAAGTTCTAAGGAGACCACTATAACTGTTTCATTTACAGTATAAAATATGATAAATCAAATTTAATGACAAATTTCTTACTTTTATATATTTCATTTGAAAAATATATTTCAAAATTTTTGAAGTACATTAATATATTATTATATTACAATAAAAAGAATTGTAGTCTGTGATGAGCATCCGTTTAAATGAATTTTTTTTCTTGCACGGTGAGAAGAATATTAAACACAACCAGTCAAAATGTTGTTGTTGTTATGGTACTTGCCTGTGAACCAGCCCCCCGCTGATACAGCAGCAGATTTAAGCCGAAAGGAGCGTCTCTTGTTTTTGAAGTAGCGCCGACTAGGGCCAAGAGTACGACTTAGCTACTCACACTCACCACATTTGCTTGCACAGCCCCTTTTTACCGGGGGAGGGAGACACAGTCACACATCTCACAGATAGCACAAAGAAGAAAAACCATGTCAAAACCGGGACTCCCAGAACACGAGGAAGACGCGCTACCTCTGTGCCAGAAAGCCGGCACAGTCAAAAGGTTAAAAGACTAGGGAAAGCACACTTTTCCGCTCAAGATGAACCGCTACTGAAATCTTACTTCGATTTAAATTTTTTTTAAAAAAATAACAAAAATAAAAATCTGGATACGGAAATATTTAAAAAAAACTTTGCAAAAATAAATTTTGAATCATAACTTTGTTTTTCCACAAACGAATAAAGGAGAAAGAGAGATGACCTTGAAAAGGAAAGGGTTATTGGCTTGCCGCGGATTTAAGCGAAAGTATACCAATGGCGAGAGTGGCATCCGGTACATAAAAAAAAAAGAGACGGGTTTGATTGTTTTACGAGAAAAAGACAGTCGGGAAACAAAGCTTTTTGATGCCTCAGTCACGTACGAGTATCGAAACTCTACAATAAAAGAAGGTAACGCGTTCTACACTAACTAAACATAACGATTTTTCAGAGACCATGAAACCTGTTCAGATGTAGTGTCCAGTCGGATAGTCTGTAAATTGATTCAGTGTCACTAGGCGTAGATCACAGGTAGCGATATCTGCAAAGGTCGGTTTTTTTTTTTTCAATTCAATATAATCAGATTTTTTTTTATCATGTTAAATCATGACATTGTTTTTGGTGTGAGGTTTTTGATGTAAAAAAACCCGTAGGCGAAAAATAAAAATTTTAATATCTGCATAAGCATTTCGAAAAATCACCTTTTAATAACGTGTTGCCATCGTATTTACAAAAGCTCTGATTAAAAAAAAAGTTAATGACTACAGAAAATAAAGCCTAGAAAAATGTCATTTTGATCACGTGATTATATGAAAGGAAATAAATAAGAAACACGATATTTTTTTTAAACAATAAATGCGAGACAAAGTTTTTTTTTGGATCGGTTGCAATACTAAACTGACTCATTCAACGAAACAATGAAAATGAATAAAAATATCATTTAACTCGTGCGAGCACGTGGTGCTTGGCCCCTCAAGAAATGATGTTCTGGCATGATACATTGAAATATGCATAGTAGATTTTATTTTTTTAAATATTGAAGCCTGTCAGAATTGTTTACTGCTGGTAGTAATGGTTTGTTAGAACTAACACAAGCAGTACTATATTTGAACTGTATATTATGCAAAATAATACCATTAATTAAAATGCAATTCTTAAAAGGCAGGCCTACCTTTATAAGCCTAGAAAAACACTTAGGGTACTATTAGTGAATTAAATCTTTGACGCATCGTTTATCGATGAGTGAAAAAAAAAAAACGAATGCGTGCATGTGCGTGTTTCAGAAATTTCGGAACCAAAGAGGGAGAGAAAACACTTTCGAATTTTTAAACTTCGCTTTTATTCCATTACAGCAAGAATCGACGAAGTGCGTCAATCCACAGCACGATACAAGAGCGAAATATTTTCTCCTGGTGATTATATACTATATTTTGGTAAGGATTTCTTAACACTTTTTGATTTAGATAATAAGAGTACAGGTGTGTTTAAAAAAATTTGCAAAGCATGAGAGATTTTCATCACTTCCCTCGAAGCGTGGGGACTTGCTGATTAAAGCAGTTTTACAGAACTCGCGTAGGGTTAACTAAATAAAAAGGTGGAATTGGATCAGGAAATAAAAGACTATTTTAAAATAAAGTTTTAATACTGCTAAATTAGTATAAAAATTTGGAAAATAATTAGGATTTAAATTAGATTTATACTATTTATAAAACATATTAGTCCCTATTGTAATAATGTAAGAATAAAACCAAAATAAAAAAAAAACTAATGAGAAAATGCAAGATAGATAGAAGTGCAAAGATGAGCCTTGCTTAGGGGGTGAGACAGTAATTAGTTTAGTTATATTCACGTCCCGTCGTAAAGCAACATTAGGGTTATTTTGGGATGGACTTATCATTATGAAACGCGGTCAGATGACGAGGACGGTACTGGCATTCCCCTTTCTACGCCACACCAGTGGAAGGACGTATGGCCATGACAGATTTAACGAGCAACAGACCCCCTTTACACGACGGTTCTTCGGTGGAATCGGGTCTTGACCCTGAAAACCTACAGCTCACAAACCGAAACCTTACCACCAGCCCACTGCGGCCTTGAATTTTGAGCCACGGTCAAATGAAGCCTTAGATGGCATCCCCTTTTCCTAACTTACGAACCGTAACAGCGGAAAGGCGTTTGGTTCCGATAGATTTAATGTGCACCAAACTCGCTTGCACGATGATTCTTAAAGTGAAAGAGAGTTTCAAATCTGAAAGCCTTCCCTTCCAAAGCCAAGATTTTACCATCAGGCAACAGCGCTCTAGTTAATATCTTGAACGTGAAATAAAGGAACATGGATTTCTCATTTTGAACCAATGATATTTTCCTTTCAGAAGGATAATTATTATTCAGCCAATTAACTTCAACGAATTATTGGGTCACACATGACTTAAAATGTCAGATATAAAACATATGGATTAAGCCCACAAACACAGCAGATGTTTTGTGTAAACTGCATTCGAATTTAGAACTCATCAGCGACTAAAGACAATGGCAGGTTTCCAAAAAGACAGTTGCTTAGAGCGGCAAGAAGATCAAATGAAATTTTATTGTTAATTACTCTAATTTATTTATTGCCTTATTGTCGATTGGAGAAATTTTGAAAAGAAATGGAAAATCTTTTAATCTTAAAATATAAAAAATACAATATATGTAACAATTATTAATACAATTTAATTATTAAAATCATAATAGTATGAAGATATTGGCATTTTTAAGGAATAATTCATTAATCACTAGTTGGTTATATCACTAGTTGGATCACTAGTTGGTTATATTTTATAGTTGGTTATATTTTATAATTCACTTGAAAGATATAGTGAGTGAATTTTTCTTAATTTCAGATTTGTTTGAGTTTTATCATTTCCTTATAATCTGCAGTGGTTTCCAAAATTGTGGACAGTTTTGAAAATCTTTGCTTTCTCACCTTGCTTCCAAAGAAAATGTTATATTTCACAAAATGCAAACGATTACGTATCATTTTTAAAGAGAATTTAATGCTAATTTCAATACAAAAAAAAACAAAATTCGTATATTTAAAATACAAAAAAAAGTTATTCTTAGTTTAATCTGAATAACAAACACAGTGACGAAGTGGATTGTAGTTTAACTTTTGTGACAAATCACAGATCTTGTTCTGGAAACCAATCAAATGTTAACAACTGCTAGTAAAAACTGGCACCATGTTTAAAGTAGGAACAAGTCATTACAGCTTTTTTTTTTCTGTAAAAGAAAGACTGGTTTTTAAACAATCAAACTATAAGTTTAAAATGTTAAACTTTTTAATATATATTTATATTTTTTTGTAATTATTTCTAATATTTAGTCAAGAAGCAAAGACATCAGATAAAAGAATAGATTGAATACCTGAAAAAAGATTAGGGATTATTGTGGTACAAGAATGTTGACTTTTCTATGCTGAAATTTCAAGATAGCATTGCTTATGGTTGGTTCATAATAAGCATTGCTTATGGCCGCAAAATTTAATATCCTCTACCGACTACGTCAAGAACTTATCAGGCGACAATTATTCTGAATCTAATGTATGCATTTTTAAAAAGAATATCTGTTAAAGGTATATCTAATATTGTGGCTTGAAATTCAGTTATTTGACTTTGGAGTCGCTGCGTTGGAATGGTCACAGATAAAAGTCTCCAAATATTGGGTTCAACAAAATAAAAGTTTAAAACAAATTATTTAAGAAGAAATAAAACATGAACTATTTACAGGTATGACTATATAGACGGTCGTTATAGAACCAGAAAACCTCCACACTAAGTTTCACGTTAAAAACATAATAATACGTATTTATATCATCTCTTGGTTCTAATATTTGCATAGTAGCTATGGTTCCAGGTAGCACATCCTGTAGCATAATATTGCACAATATTGTGGGATATTCTATTAAACAATATTCCACAATATTAAACAATATGGCGAATATTGATCAATATTGTACAATATTTGTGTGCTACTAGGGGTTATCGTCTTAAATGTCAAATACGATATCGATTAAACAGCTATATGTTTAATGTTGAGTGAAGTGATTTACCCAAAATAATTAATCACAATAGCAGGTTCAAAAATGTTTGAATCATATAAGAAAAAGTACGAGAAACAAAAGAATTCGGAATTTAGAACCTTAATGGCGAGATTTTCTAACAATATTATAAAATAATGTAGCTTTAAAATAAAATATCAAAATTCTAAAAAAGTGTTTCATTTTCTTTAATTTCGATTCATAAAAGTTTAAAAGGATAAGGTTACAATAAAAACGAAATAAAAGTGGATTTCTATATTTTTCAGAGGCAAAATAATCATTAAAATATAAAAGCTTTAAATAATTTGTTGATTTTTACTCCATTTAAAACATTACTGGAGCTATTCTTTTATTTAACCTTTGATATAAACACAACACGGCAAATCGGAAAACAAAGCAATCGAAACAATGCAAATAATTCGCATACAACAAATTCCCACAAGACCTTTTCCGTTAGTGCTTCACTAAAACATAATTAACACCTTATTTAAAAGGAATCAACAAAAATGAACTTAGCATTTTTAACGGCCTCATCCATTCAGCATCAAAACAATACACAGGCATTCATTGATTGAATAAAATGTTTACTTTTCTCTACCAACAACGCAATGAATCTTTTTCGCTCCCAAAAAAATGCAAAACTAGAAAAAAGAGAAGAGGTTAACAGTTTAATTGCACACTTCCTCGGAACGCCATTACCTTTCGACATGGCACAAACCCTGGTCTGAGCGGACGTATTCCCTGGAATAAATTCATTCACGTCAATCTGGTCGAGTCTGGGTTACATCAGTTATTGAGGATGTCGACCGTAACCGCAGTAATTCTGCGAAGGCCAAAACAAAAGGCGAAGAGCCAATAAACAAAAATCTGGGGAAAATGGGGGGTTTCATCAGAACATGCTCTCGATTGTGGAGAATGGAATAGAAGAGAGAGAGAAAAAAAAGTCTTTCCACCAACGCGAAACAATACTGACAATATGACCCGTTTATTTTTATTCGAATTTCCAAAGTTACACGCGTTCGAAGTGCCAGACTAGAATGTTGCCATTCGGCGGTGATGAAAAATGTTCCAAAACATCGTCTGGAGGTGGAAAATGGGAATAAAGAATTGTTTTGGTT
>JAOUZG010035454.1:1789473-1802413 GCA_026289955.1 Argiope argentata | reverse complement strand
GGTGGTGGTAGTAGTAGGAGTAATAGTGGTGGTGGTGGTAGTAGTAGTGGTATTGGTGTTGGTAGTATTAGTAATGGTGGTAATATTAGAGGTGATAGTGGTGTTGGTGGTAGTAGTAGTGGTATTGGTGTTGGTAATATTAGTAATCGTGTTGATGGTGGTAATAGTAGTAGTAGTAGTAGTGTCGTGGTAATTATAGTACTAGAAGTGGTGACAGTGGTAGTGCTAGTAGTAGTGGTATTGGCGGTAATAGTAGTAGTGGTGGTGGTAATGGTAGTGGTGTTTGTAGAGGTGGTAAAAGTAGTAGCAGATGTGGTAATAGTAGTAGTAGTAGTAGTAATATAACACAGCAAAGTAAAACTAAAATTTCTTTAATGCTATAAGAATATAGCGATAAAGATTATATAAGGAGTGTTTGGTTGAATCCTACTTTGATGTGCCCCCCCCCGAATTTGTTTTAAAAATAGTAAATACCAAAAAAAAAAAAGTGGAATAATTTTTCTAGTAACCCTAATATTGATTTTTTTTACAATTTTTTTCGCTTGTTAAATTGTACATCTACTATTGCTATTTTGTAAAAAAGGAAAATTAAAAAGTATCTACAAATAAACAACCTTAAAGAAATTAATTAAATACGTTTTCGAATTAAAAGTGTTATTAATACTAATAAAGCATCAGCATTAATTTTAAAGTGAATTATAAACAAACAGTGTTTATCTTTTTGTAATTACAAATATATTTTTTTTTGTCTTACTAAATTATTGACAGAATAGAAAAAAATCCACTCTGCTCGGCTTTGAATCATTTATCTTGATGTCACTTTTCATCACTTTAATATAATCTGATTGTCGTGAATTCGGTGTGGTAGCCTGCATATTTTTATTGGTAGGAACGGTCAATATACCTTGATTGACAACTTGGCACTATTGGCATCCTTATCGAAGTAAAGAGCCCAATGAACTAGAATTTTACCGGAGTGCTTATTAATTGAAAAGTCAATAATTCAAAACCTAATATTGCAAAAAAAGAAAACATATTGAATTCAAGAATATAATAATATATAAAGTACATACTGCATATAGCTATATTTTTATTAACTATATGTTTTTTTTTATGAAAAAAAGATTATTCTGTAGATTATACCGTGCCAAAAAATTATTTTTTTCTTTTTCTAAAGTTAAACTTTAAAGAGGAATTATCAAAGGCAATGATAAATAAATAGTTAAATTAGAAAAATTTCTCTAATTAAACTAACAGTTAAATTAGAGAATATCCAAAAAATAAAATAAAAATTTAAAAAATAATGAAACAAGCCTATTAATATATCTCAAAGCATTAAAAAAATTGTTTAGGCAAAATATTGTAATTGAAGCGCAAATACTGCAATTTCTAAAATAATTTTAAATTCTAAATGTACATAATTTTACATAGATTACTCAAAGTAGAAAGTAGATTGAATATTTTAGCACCTAAATAAATAGAAAATACTGGTGAAAAATGAATCCATCCTAGCTTTATCAAGGGTCACTTTCAAACAAGAATTCAAACCACCATTTTTTTTTTTTTTTTTTTTTTTTGAGAAAGAGAGAGAGAGAGAGAGAGAGAGAAAGGTTCGACTTCCGTCCAAGAATTGACCCCTCGTGACCCGGACTTCCCAAGGAAACTGATATTTTGGAAGAACATGAGAATTATAATCTAGTCTAATTTTGTTTTCTATTCTTCCTTTTCTTATATTTGTTCTATGCTTTTTCAGGCATTTTTTTCTACTTTGAATAATTTATGTACTAAATAAGCGAAACCATAGCAAAAATACAAATTAATATATAAAAAAAAACCAAAAAAAGTCCGATAGACTTTTAAAAAATAAAAGGATGCGCATGTTGTTATCTAACAATCAATTCGAGGAGCTACGAAGCTAATTTTACTGGAATATTATACACGCTCAACAGTAAAAACAGGAAATTCAATCAAAATATGTCAATAATATTATCATTAATTGGATGTTATACTTTATTCATAGCAGTGTTTTCGTTCGTTTGTTTTTTGAAAATAGGAATTTCCAGAAAAATAAACCTGAAAATGTAGTTTTTAAAACAAATTTTGCTAAATTTATTCAGGTAAGTTACTGCTTACAGCAGAAATAGATAATAAGGAATATAATTCATGAAATAAAATAATTCAAATGTAATGCACTAATTTTTTAATTAAAAAATGCAATAACTGAAATGCAAACAATTATATCTTATTATTAATTATTTTTACTGTTTTAGATTGATAATATAAAATTAGATAACATATTTCGGGAAACAAATCCTTTAGAAAGTAATTTTTAAAAATTAAGCTTTTTTAAAATCTTTCTTTTATATGGGCTATTTACTGATAAATAAGATATAGGAAAAGGTGGCGTGTTTGAATGCAACCTAATTGCCACACGTAACTGTCTTAATTAATCCAAAACGGTCGGTGAGCAGCTGAATCCAATGAAATAAACCTCTGACTAAAATCGTCTGCTAGTCAACATAACAATCCGTTATGACGTATAGCGGCCATATATAATAAAATGAAATATATAATGAAACAATAAATATTATTAATATTAAATACGATTTCGTTTATCTTAAGAATTTATAAAAAAAAGTTTCAGCTAAACAATAAAATATCGTCTGAAAATATATTCTAATTGCTGAATCTTTAGAAGTAAAAACTAATACACGAATAACTCTCGACGAAATTATTTAAATAATAGTTTTTTTCTTTAGTATGACAAAATACTGAATTCTGTTCCCAATTTTTAACTTTGAATTCAAAGATCTATAGATTTTTTTAGAGAGAATTTGAAAATCCTACAATAATTTGAATTAGATAGAATCCAAGAAATTTTTCATTATCAGGTTCTTCACTGTAAATAACTCTTGCGTTCAAGACGAACACACCTGTTACAAAAGATAAAACTTATGCGGTACGAAAATTCAATTTATTCTTATCAATGCAATGAAATGATGGCCTTGTCAGTATCTTTCAGTACACAAACTAAAGTACACCTGTCGTATCCACACATTTTGCAATTTCTTGAAAGAAAAAAAAAATGTTTTTATCACAATAAACGTGACAGTCATGATGTGAAAATTCAAAAGACCTAAATTCACTAAATTAAAAAGGAAAAAGAAATTCATACTAATATCAAAATGATTTTAAAAAAAATAGATGAAAAATTATGTTTTTACTCATAATAAAAAGTATGCTAGAGGCAATAATTTTCGAAGTATTGATTTATGTGTTATAACGAATAGTTTAACAGTAAACCATGATGAAAAATGTTTGTATTAAAATTTTATCAAGTTTCTGGCATGGAAAAATTTTATTTTGACTTTTACAGATTTATCAAATTTATAAAAAAAAGCCAACAATACTTTACATATTTCTTGAAGGTAGAGGAAATGTTAAATAGCAAAGCTCAAAAAGAATTCCCTCCAACGGACTTGAATTGAGTTATTTTTAAAGAATGATCAACAAATAAGTTTATTTTTATTCCTAATATTAATTTGAAAAAGTTAGAACAATTTCAAAACGTTTGGCATATAAGAAGAAACATATTGCTATAATTTTTAACGGCACTCTAATTTTGCAATACAAAAAGTCTTCGATATTTAAAATTTTTTTGTTTTGAATTTGCAGAAAAATTCAAAATAACGGAATGTTACATTTAAAAAACACATTAATCACTGTATTTCGGAAAGAACCTGATAGCTACAATTATGATCAATCTACATTTTCAATGTTACACATCAATGATTAAATAATATCTCAATTAAAAATTCAAAAAATGATCGGATCAGAAATAAAGAGAATTCTATTATGTTTTAGAATATTTTTAAATGGTTTAAAATAAACATATTAGAATAAATGATTACGAATTTATCGAATCATTCAAATCAAAACATAAATAAATTAAAAAGGATATTCTTTCATTAATTCTAATTTTTATTATTAGTTTTATTTATTCAGTTTATTTGTTAAAAGAAATTAAATTGCAAGCAATTTTTTTTCATAATATTTTTTTAGTCATTAATAATACGTTGCGATATTTTTTAACTCTGATGTGACTAATTTACGATTCGGACAGTCAATTAAGCATAGAACGCATACAAAAAAAGGGAACATTAAATATGTTTTTGAACTATCAAATTATTTTCGGTTATAATGTAATAAGATTTTTTTTACCATGTTGAATTCTACTGCTATTGTAACATTATTAACAAAAAAAGTTTTAAAAAATCATACTTTTTTGCTGTTTTGTTATTTTTTTTAAATTCAAAATTTTAACTTTTTGATAGAAAAATTGTTAATTAAATTCATATTTACAAATAATTTTAAAACCACTCTTCAAGAACAACAACAAGAAAAACGTGTAAAGTAATTTAGAGGTGAATATTTTATATACTGGACGAAAATACATTAAATTTAACACATAAAAATTGCTTCGAATTAATTCGAATCACTCATTTTAAAATTATTCATCAAAAGGATAAAATTAAAAATCTCAACAAATTAATTCTAGAAAGTTTTAATCCATTTAAAATGGTTCTTAATATTCGTTCAGACTTCTTCTAAATAATAAATTGCTTTCAAATAAATTTATCAGCGAATTCAATAAGAGTTTTTCACATCCAACACTAAACGCAGTTAAACTTATACTAGTAAACTGAACGCGAAGACATGTATTCAGCAAAAATTAACGAATACAGTGATTGCGTTATAATAAACAAGTATACTTTGACACGTGTGTTTTCAGATACATAAATTCTTAAAAGACGGTCATTGTGTGTCATCCAAGTGCGTTTCGAATTTTGACCGATACTGATCGGTTAAAAGTGCTGATAAAAAGTTTCCACAGAAAAAAAAATGTAAACAAAGACACGGATATCACAACCAAATAAACAACGATAATTCAAATTTATTTAAATCTAAACTAAAGATTTTTTTACTCACCAAAGAACGATTCGTGTTTCTGAACTGTCAACTAAATAGTGAAGTCGTGTATTCCCGTCACTAAATAATCACATGTTTCGAATAGAACGGAGCACCGCCACTAACCCAACATCCGTCCACTCAGCCGTCTGCAGCACCAGAGGAGGGAAAAGCAATAACAATCCCGACAAGTATCATCTCACCTCTCGCTAAACCATGGCTACAACATTTGGCAAGTTTTCGCGCTTCTTGGCATAGTTTTTGGCACGTTTGGTGCGTGTGAATTGAGCTTAGAGAGAGAGAGAGAGAGAGTGATTCACACGCTCAGGGCCAGTGAAAAATACACAAAGGGCCCTTATCTGAGCAGATTATGAGTCTCCCCTTTATTAGGGAAGGGTAATTTATATCTTCTTTTCCCGAGTATTCACTTTTTGGGGGTCGCTTAGAATGGGAGAGTTCTTTTACAGCAATTCATGAAAGGAAACGGTGAAAGTGCTATTATTAATATGCAAATTGGAAGAAGAATATCAACATAGAAGGTTCTTTTTTTTTAACCCAAAGTTAAGCCAAATAATTTGAAGGTATTTTTTTATGGAAGGGGAGGATTAAATAGACAACCCTTCGCCTCGTTTTTAAATTACTATTTTAGACTGGAACATTATAAGCTTGATTATGCCGTTCCAAAAATAAAGTCTTTTTCATTTTTTACTATATTTAAATATTTAACTTGACATTTCTCTTTTGTTAAATGGAATTTTATAAGTTATTTTTCATTTTCTAATGGCATAGTAGACGTTTGGTACTTTATAAAATTGCAATTTCAGTGGTAATACTTTATTGTAATATTTTCAGAAATTAGTTCACAGTTAATCATTATTTAAATTAAATTTTAATATCTTCTGAGTTAAAAAATGATAAAAAATAACTCATGATAAAAAATAATTAACATAAAAAATCATTTGTTTAATGCACAAATAAAGTTGTTTTTTAAACTATTTTTCAGTTATATTTATTCATTTTCAGCAAATAGCATTTTTTATAATAATTTGAAAACAAAATGAGATAAAAAAAACTTTTTCGTATATATGTGTAAAACTAATTTTGTTCTGGTCATTTGCATATTTTGTTTTCTAACGTTTACAAGAATAAAAGTGAATAAAAAATTATGGCTCAAGACTAATAAAAAATAATAGCAAATAAAAAAAAGTTTTATTAAACTTAAATTAAATTTGATATTAATTTAATTTTAAAAATTAATTAATTTGGAGCTAACTAATTTAATTTTTAGAACATAAAAATTTCTTAGTAGGACATGTTACGAACATATTTACCAATTTTCTGTATTTGCTAGTATTTTGGCATTGTTTAATGATCCTATATTAAAAATACATTTACTAGTGATTTTTAAGTGATTTTCATGATCTTTAAAATTTAATTATAAGAAAATTAAAAGCCTTAATACTTTAATCAATGCGTTTTACAGTTATCATGCAAACATTTTTCTGATGGTACAGACCGACAGACATTCAACTCCTTATACAATTTAGTTCAAAATTTGATACGTGCTTACTTTAAAGATGTTTAATCTGCTCACCAAATTTTATATAGCTAGCTCACTTTGTTTTATAGTTATAGTGTCAACTTATTTTCGAACAGTTGGACAAACAGACTTCCGATGAATGGATAATGCTCAAAATTTGATATAAATCTGCAAAATTGTTGTCAAGATCAAATATCAAATTCCAACCATTTATCTCAAAGAGTTTATGAGTTCAAAAATTATAATTCGCATCCTCCAAAAATTCCAAAATATATTATCATTGACATATTTAGCCGTGTTGTTGTTGTTTTATGGCACTTGCCATGGACAAGCTTGTTGAGGTAGAGAGTGAATTAAGCCTTATAAGCGTCTCTTGTTTTTTCAGCAGCGCCAACTAGGACCAAGAGTACGACTTTTGCTACTCAATCATAACATTCACTTGCACAGCCAACTTTTTACAGGGGGTGGGGAAAAATCGCACTCCTTACAGATAGAACACTGAAGAACAACCTTGCCTGAACCAGGACTAGAACCCGGGTCACCCAAATCACGCGGAATACGTGATATTTAACTTTAGAATTAGTTTGAAAATATGCTTGAAGGTGCAAAACTTTCTCTATTTGCTTATTCCTTTAAAAGTAGCTTTCCAATATGAGTTTCGTTGTTACTGTAAAGAGTCACAAACCTGAATAACAATTTTTCCCCCGCTAATAATAAAGATGAATGTGTGTCTCTACAGGCCAATCCTTTTGACCTTATGAATTCATAGGTTTAAATCGTGTTACGCATAACTACTTGTTAAATAACTTCACTATTAGTTAAATGCTCATACCATGCGGTATACCCAGAGATTAAAAGTTTTGAGTTCATATTATTCATAATTCATAGCACATATATACCTTAGAACATTGGAACGAATTGGAAACGTTGGAACGAAATGTTTGAATTCCTCAAAAATTAAAGTGGATTTTGGCATCTTTTCTTAGTAAATGATTTTTTTTAAATGAGTCATAAAGTCAATTCTTTTGCAAATTGAACGCTAGGCGGCGACACTTGTATAAAAATAAAATTTTATTCAAATTAAAAACTAATAACAATTAAAATTGTAAACATATTAAAATAGAGCCTTATTATCAATAATTTATAAATGCGTAAAGGCGTCCTGGTACAAAGGTAGTGCATCTTCCTCGAGATCTGGGCGTCATGGGTTCGAGTCCCGGTTAGGGCATGGTTGTTCTTTTGTATAGTATATGTGAGGTGTGTGAAAATGTTTCCCTGTAAAAAAGGGCTGTGCAAGCGGGGATGTATGTCCTTCTCATATGAGCTAGAAGTCAGACTTCTGCCCTCGGGTTCTCAGGGGTCTATACTTTCCGCTGTTTCCGTTGTAAAGCGTACATGTCGTCATCAACATATATGCTCAAAATAAAAATCCTTGGTTCTCAAAAAGTCAGTGAAAAAGATTTACTAAACTCCATATTTAAAACATGAAACAAATCAAGTTAAATAAAAGAGAGCATATGAAAACAACTGGGAAATTATTACCTGTTGCCCTTTCTGACAGTGTATTCATTAAGAATAATTAATTAAATAAAGACAAAGTTATAAAAAGAAGACATTTTCTCAGCAGTTTACAACATGTGTTATGTGAATCAAAACTTTTGATAGTCCGAAACGTTGAACCGGTTGGCATTGAGAGAAGGTACCCTGTTACATTGTTATGGATGCGATACATTATGCTTCTCAATGTAACCTGTTAACAATTCAGTGAAACCCTTTTTCCTGTATTTCACACCAGGGCACAAAGCGAGGATCACGCAAGAACGGTTCGGTGTAATGCTTGTTGAATACAACTCGGACAATCAAAGACCGTCTCAATGGTATCGAATACATTTTGAATGAAACGCACAATCTGGAACCATAAATTTGTCTGGTTCCGATTTTTTTTTGTCAGTGAAACCGATCATGGGAAACTGACTTCCGAATTGAGAAGTTCGATTCATCTGTCTGAGCATGAACTTGATAGATCTCTTCTCTTCTTCCAACACTGGTTTTCAACCGTTTGGTATTTTCGATCCAATGCCACATATGAGCTTCATGGGCTAGCTCTTCCACTGGTTGATCGGTTACAGTTGACTTTATGAAGTTGGAAAATCGTGGGCCCAAGATGGATATTCAACAACAACAAAAAAAAAAAAAAAAATGTGCAATGCACATCGATCCAACGCATTTTAAATCCGTAGGAGTCGAATATCATCCAAATGAGTTTAGTTTAGTCGTTGTTGTTACTTATGGCACTTACCCTGAACAAGCCTCCCGCTGATACAGCAGCAGATTTAAACCAAAAGAAGCGTTTCTTGTTTTTGAAGTAGCGCTGGCTAGGGCCAAGAGTACGACTTAGCTACACACTCGCTATTTTCGCTTGCACAACCTCTTTTTTACGGAGGGGGGGGGCACATTTAAGCATCTTACAGATAGTACACATAAAAACAACCATGCCCGAGCTGGGACTCGAACCCAGGACGCCCAGAACACGGAGAAAACTTACTAACCCTATGCCAAGACACTGGCATGAATTTCATGCCCTAATATTCGAAAGTCAAAGTGTAAAGATATCAAAGAATTTAAATCCTTGAATAAAAACCTGAAGACAGCATTTTGTAAACCAAGGTGGAGGGAAAAAACGTAAAGGAAGAAAAAATTTAAAATTCAAACTGAGCTTCAGGCAGAAATATCTCCTAAGCGACAAATATTTTATACAACTTACAAAAATACATTCAATTCATCTTCTTAATTGCAAATGTTTCATAAGGAATTATTGCAAAGATAAAAACGACTCATAATAAATAAATAAAAGACTGTATATTTTCATTAAATTGCTAACATGAAAGATTAATCCAAAATAAATTAATATGTTAATTCAGTTCAGAATATGTTGAAGTGTGAATCTAATTTATTCATTTTATTAAAAGAGAGACTTTATTTGCAGGGCCTGACTTAGTCTAGTTGGGGTCCAGAGCAAAAAGTCCTTTGGGGCCCCCCTCTGCTTCACTACTTTAGTAACGAAAAAGATTCATTAAAGAACGAAATGTTAAATAATATTTATATTCGATTTGGGGGCCCCCAATTATGTGGGGGCCCGGGGCAACAGTCACACACCTCAGATAGCACACAGAAGAACAACCATGCCCTAACCGGAACTCCCAGAACACGAGGAAGACGCGCTACCTCTGTGCCAGAAAGCCGGCTTAGTTTAGATTAGTTATATTAACACCACGTTGTAAAACAACACTAGGGCTATTTCAGAACGAATCTGGTAATTCTGAACCGCGGTAAGATGACGAGGAAGACACCTGAGCTGGGACCCCCCTCTCAACACCAGTGGAATGACGTTTGGCCCTGACGGATTTAGCATGCAGCAGACTTCGTAGAATTGGGGCTTGAATCTGAAACCCTAGAGCTCACGAACCCTCAAATGGACTATTGCAGCTATTTGAAATGGAGATTCAGTTGTCATCTGTATTAGCATTGTATTGATAATACAAGATAATGTTAAGCATGTCTTAAATTTAATGTTTGGTGCTAGTATAGTATATCTTGACTAAATATATTAGATTTGACTTCTCTGGCTCTAAATGTAAAACAAGGAAACCTTGATGATAACTCGTTTTATACGCATCACCCCTCGTTTGAAACAGAAATCATCTCACTAAGATAAAATTTGCCCGGCCGTTTGGGGCGGTTCAGTAGTAAAAGTGTTAAGATTGTTGAAACGCTTTGAGAAGGATGAAAATTGATTGATTGTACTCAAAACTATTTTAAAACAAAACTGACAATATAGTCAACAGAAACATATTATATAATCGATACTCAATATATGAAGTAAACGCATTACGCTGGCTTTCTGACACAGAGGTAGCGCGTCTTCCTCGTGTTCTGGGAGTCCCGGCTTCGAGTCCGGGTTTGGGGATGGTTGTTCTTTTGTGTGCTGTCTGTGAGATGTGTGACTGTGCCACCCTGTAAAAAGGGGCTGTGCAAGCAAATGTGGTGAGTGTGTAGCTAAGTCGTACTCTTGGCCCTAGTTGGCGCTGCTTCATAAAACAAGAGACACTACTTTCGACTTAAATCTGGCTTGTCCATAGGCAAGTGCCATAAGTAACAACAACAACAAATGCTTTACAATTTTGTATGGTATAGAATTTAACATTAATAGTATAATCAGCTGTTTGATGCAAAAGGGCAATCTTACTTCAAATAGATATATTTTCATATTTTCCCAAAATCTTGCATGTTATTTGTAAATATAATTGTATTTGTAGTCATTTTACATATATTCTTGAGGAAGTTTTATCTTAATTATTAAAATTTATTAGCCATTTGTATGCCAATTAACTTAATAGTATTAATCTTATGACGTCATTCGAACTCTATAACATCGACAAATTACATCTTATAACATCTTCAAAAACTAATACCCTGAAAAATAAATATACAGCATTTTGATTGATTAACGATATCTATAAGTTGGTGAAATCGGCACAGCTGTTAAGATTGGAGTCCTTATCAAAATTTTATTTTATTATGTTTCGCAAAACTTAAGATGATAAAAAGAAAAGTAGCAAACAATCATTGATCAGAGGATTACGAGTTTCTATATGCAATACAAATTTTCGAAGTCGGCAAAGATTATGAGTAGTGGACTTTATTATCCATTATTTTTTTCCATATAGAATATTTAGTGTTTTTGAAAAAACCAGAAGCCATTAACTACAAATCTATGTGTCATGTGATTCGATATGAGTTAAAATCAACAATTTCGGTGAATTAGTATCGCTGGAGGATTATATGATTTCCCCCCCCCCTTGCGGATAAATAACTTGCTTTAATATCTTGCTTAATAAAGAAAATGGTAAGGACAAGTGACCATAGATGAAATATCTAGAGATCGTAAGATTTCAAATGAATTTTTTTAAAAAAATCGAAAATGAATTAATGGATGAGACTGAGATATTGGTTCTTTAGCTTTTCGGATTATATTTATGAAAACATTTACAGGCATTCACATATTTATTTCTGCATTTTCATTGTTTTTAATATTTAAATATTTAAAAATATTTTAATAAACTGAAAAGAATTGTTGAAAGAAAAGGGGACTTTTTCGCATGTTTTAACACAACACTTCTAATTTAAATATTCATATTGTCATGCAAAATAAAAGAACTAAATATCAAAATGTTTATTTTAAAAAGAATTGCACGTTGAAAAATTACACCTTTAAAAAGAATTCCACCTTTTTCATTGACAGATTTCTACTCAAATGGCTCCCAGTAAAATTAACAATCAACAACATCTGTCAAACAATAAAATATATATTATTTAATGACAAAGCATTTAACATTGATGCTTATTTTTTTAAGAACAAATCGTCTTTTATTGCTTATTCAAACACAATGACAACAGGTGTCTTTAGACAAAAAAAAAGTCCATTGCAATGAAATTAAACCGAAGATTGTTAAATGATTGGAATTATTTTGATAGCAAAATATATATAAAAAATAATGTAAACTTGAATATTTTAACTACCGTCCATGACATACATTTAAAAACCTGTTTTATCTAATGAGCTATCGTTAGTTGTGACTGCATCTCTTCAAAGATTAAATACAAACACTCGCAACGAAATAGGGGAACACTACGTAGTTTCTTCGATGTAGTGATTATCAAATACTATTTGGAACTCTTCGTTGCTTTGAAAAAGTTCAAAAAAGTTCACATTCATTGTAACAATTTCCAGAATTTCCGGTTTGTAGTCATGGCTTTTGAAAGTTCATTCTCTCTTATATAGCGAAATACTTAATACCAAATAATATAGTTAATTTTGTGTTTGTGTGATGAACATAAACTGACCTGTGCCGATTTCAGATGTGAAGTCTACAGTGCAACAATTGTTATTTGCAATGTTGAGAGCAATTCTTTTGCTGTTTGAATCAAATATTTACTTGAGTTCCATATTTCTTTTTCCAGTGTAATTCTAGTTCGTACTTTAGAAATTCATTTAGTTATTTCCCGAACTTCATCTAATATATTTAACGTCTTTTTTTCTATTTTGAATCCTTCTTGAAAGGTTTGTTTTATTAAAGTTCTTATTTAACTTGCATTGGCAATTTTCTAAAGAAATGTGTTCCCTATTTAGTTAATTTTATCAAAGTATTGGGTGTTCACAAATTATATCGGCTAATTATATGACTTTAGGATAAAAAATATTTCTCAAAAACCGATTACAAATTGTTAACTTACTACTCAAAGAATTTTGTTAATGGTATTAAAGTGCACAATTTGCACTTTGAAGGCATTCAACTGATGGCGGTTATGGAGAACGTTCCATATTGTCGTATGTGGCATATGTAACTGCACAGCTGATTGTCTCGTTGATTT
>JAOUZG010035454.1:1735990-1784473 GCA_026289955.1 Argiope argentata | reverse complement strand
ATAGCTATTAATTTTAACAAAAAAATGAACTTACCAATTTTAATATTCCTAAACTCGAATGAAAAGAGGAAAAACACAAATACGTCACTTCAAATATATATATACACACAGTGGCTCAAGCAATTCAGAGTGCACCTTACTTTTACTTAATAAATCTGACTTTGAATATAAGCAACACATTAACGAGAAGTCCAAACAAATATTTATTTTTACAGATAAAAAATGGTTGAATTTAAAGTCAAAATAAAGAAAAATCAACGAAAAACCTCTAAAGTGAAAAGTATCAGAAGCATTTTAAATAAACATTTGTATTTTGCCTTAAAAAAAATTGAGAATACAGCAACGAAAGCTTTGTAATAATTCGCAAAGAAAGAGTTTAAATATAATTACTTTTAGTCGTCGTGGTGCAGATTCGACCAATTTTTGGTGATATTTGAAGATGTTTTAAGCATTCTTCTTGCAACAATTGTTTTAAATAGGATTGGTTTCTAATTTTGTGTTTTAAAATCACTATTTTGAATGTGGCTCACAGATATTCAATGACATTGATATCAGGATACTGTGGTAGTGTGTGTAAATGCTGTTTGCAATGAAAAAACACCATTATTTTAGCATTTCGTGCATCCTTTTTGGAGTCTTGTCCCGCTGAAAAATGAACTTTATAAAATTATAATTATTTCATTATAAAAATCAAAAGACATGCAATTAAATAAAAACCACTTTCTTTCTACGTGAAATATTAAGAAAAATTCATTATTGTATTCTTAATTTTTTGAGGCAAAAATGTGAATATGTTTATTTAAAATGCTTCTGATATTTTTCACTTTAGAGGTTTTTATTTTTATTTTTCTTTATATTTACTTTATATTAAACTATTCGTAATATGTAAAAATAAAATATATGTTTGAACTTCTCGTTAATGTGTTATTTGTAATGAAAGTTGGATTTGTTAAATAAAAATAAGGTGCACTCTCAATTGTTTGAGAGACCTTACACACACACACACACACACACACACACACACACACACACACACACACTCACAAACACACACACACACACACACACACACACACACACACACACACACAATGTGATATAATATCTAGTAAAATAAGTTTATTTTAGTTATTCACTATAACTTTCAATAAAAATCATATCATAAAGTTTTATTGAATGCTATATTTACTTTACTGAATGTTTTCACTCTTTTATCAAAAACAATTTATGTTTTATCGTTTGTTTTTGGATGCTGTAAGCAATTCGAAGTGTTTACACTGCAATAACTATGTTTCATCACAAAAGTTGGAGAAATTTACGAGAGTTTTATTTACTTTTACTTAATCTTATAGAAAAAGCTTTCAATACTTTTCACCCGGTAAAATCTAAAAAATTTCTAAAAACAATATTGTAAAAAAAAATTATGTTAAATAGAAAAGAAATTAGGTTACCAATCCAACAAATAACAGAGAAAGTAGCAGACGATATTTTTTACAAAGGTTAGCTATTTCAATCGTCAGCATTTTTTTAAAAGAATGAGAACACTGTGCATTGATTCAAACCGATGTTTACTCGCATTTTCCAAAACGTTTTTTTTTTCCTCTAGTAGACAATTTGTTTCCGTTTTTCAAAAATTGTCGAATTGACAATAAACTTGTTACTTCGAGCAGTTGAAAAAAACCCTTTTTACCTTTATAAAAGACATTTATTTAAAAATTCAATCAAAGTGTAGAAAAAAAATCGGAAATATTTCGATGATAATCGTAATTTTAAGCCTCCATAATGAGATAATCAGATGAAGATCGGGAACAAATAAGCATCCTAATTCTTTTTAGTGGTTTATACTTTCACCATGGTTTACAAAGACGGTTAAGTGTTTAATCAGGAGTGGTACTTTCGTTGTTTATTAAAGATGAAATGAAAGTAGAATTAAATATCATAAAGTTCTTTAATAAATCCATTTTTCTTAGTTTGTTTTAAAAATTAATATTGAAAATCATTCAATCACCCATGAAACAAATTGCACTGCATATCTTTTAAAGTCATCTACATATTAAAATATTCCACTAATAATCATAAATGAAATTAATACCCTTGTGATTCAAATGAAAGCAAAATAATTATATTTCTTGAAAATATAACAAAAAAAATCTCCATATCGTGGAATCTCTCAAAATAGTAAGGTTCTTACATATTTGCTTATTTTGTAGACCAACACCGTTGAAATAAGGAGATTCTGTTTCTACCATAGAGCTGGTATACAATAGAGGGAGTGCAACCCTACTAGGCCGTGGGACAAGATAAGAAACACGTGCTGTGGGTATAGAATTTGTATTCGCTGTAACCGCATTATCCATTCCCCATTATATTTCAATGGGAGATCTTTTCTCGCTTTTAACTGTTCAACTTTAAAGCTCATTTAAACCATGGTGCATTATTGCTGCGCATTTGGATGCAAAGAAAAATCTTCTAAGGATAGTCTAATATCATTTCACAGGTTTGTGCAATATACATATTCTGTCTATATCTATTTTAATTCCGTTTAAAATTTCGTAACCTCAATCATTCAGTGATTTTGCTGTTATAATTGAATAATATTTCATAGTTTGGTTAACTAATTGTATTTTCTTTGTTTAACTTGTTTTTAAGGTTCATTTACTCATGGAACTGCATTATAATTGGTCATTTGCTTTATTTTAAGCTCGAATGTATTGTTCGCAGTTGGCTGATAGCTTGGCGTGATTTTTTTCTCGCCAGTACAAGTGTTTATATAAACATTATTGACCGATTAATAATTGTTTATTTATTTTATTGCAAATAAAGTTACTTATTACTTATAAAGTTCCTTATTATCTAGAAATAATATATAAATTTCCAATTTATTATTCATTTTTTACCATAAGTATTTGAATTGTATTATATCGTGAACGACATTAAATCCAACTTAAGTTTTGTAAAACAAATTTTTATGACATGTTTACTTTATACGGCAATTTTCCTTAAAAATGCTTCATAAAAATAAAAGCTTACAATAAAATTTCACTGCTACTATAACTTTTGATAAATTATTTATTGTAATTGTAATTATTAGGCCAGTATAGAATGGAAAATTGTAAGGAAAATCGCTTTTTTGCCGCTTAATATTGTGATTCTGTAATATATATAATAGTTGTAATTATTTAATAAAAAGCAGCTAAAAAATTTTCTCTAATAATCTAAGTTGGAATTGATTAATTTTTTTATATATTACTTGTTAATTACAAATATACATAATAATTAATATCCAGATATGTAGTTCTTATCAGTATTTTGTTGTTTTATTGATTTTAAGAAGCACTAGTTAAATAATTACAATTATAAATAAAATCGTAAAAGATGTTAAAAATATAAAATTTAAGATTTTATAATTTCTCTCTCTAATAACATGGATAGTAATGGATATATGCATAAGCACCGTATTATGAAGGGGGGGGGAGGCTTATGTCACTTTTATAATCTGTTTTTATAAAGGTATTTTTAAAAATCTGTTTGAGATAATTACAGAAAGTATTTGAACATGTAAAATATAAAGATGCTTTTAGGTGAATAAAAGAAATAAAGTGTTTACTTAAAGAAGAAAAATAATTACTTTTAATTAATGCAAAAAATAGAAGCTAAAAACTTAACATGATTCAAGTTAACAAATTCAGTTATTTGTGTTTTGAAAATGAAGAATTATCTTCGAAATCGGTTTACTTGTTTTTGCTTAGTATAATAATTTCTGAACAAGAAAAGAAAAAAATACACTTTCCAGGAAATGAAAATCGACCAGAAATTACAATGGCGGGAAAGCAAAAGTTAGCGCGACAGATTTTGAGTTTGCCGAGATTTGGGATACGTCGCCAAAAAAGGTATCTATACTCTCAGATTCCTCCCACAACACGTGCTTATGATGCGTACTGGTACGGAGACAAGAAAGATAGGACTGGCGCCCTCTATTTATATACCAGCTCTATGGTTTCTACCGATAATGCAAGACAGTAATTCTTTCAAATGGGCTTAAGCGCCATCTGTAGGATAAAAATAAAAGCTGAAACTTTAATTCTTTTCAGGAAATTAAACGAAAGATGGCAGCACGACTCCCTGATGAAACATTGACTTGTTATTTGTGTGGAAATACTAATTGAATAAACATGTTTCCTGTTTTGAGAGCGAACATGTATTTGAATATTCGAAAGTCAACAAATTGTGGCCAAAAAGCATCGAATAGTTCTATAGAAAATAATTAAAAATAAATTTTATTTCATTATTTTAAAATTAACTGAAAAAGAACAAAACTTTATTTTTGACTAAGTAGGCACAATTTATTTTTGTTTTATAATAAATATAGTGGCATCAAAATTGGTAAATATAAATTTCGTTTTCATCTATGAAACAGAAACCGAGCACTGTATAGCAAAGGCGTTTAGGATAAGTATTATTTTCCCACCATCGCCAACGCATTTGGTTTTGAAAAATAAAATAAATTAATTTCACTTTTTGTCTCTGCGATACCTACCCCAAAGTAAAATTTGCAACATCTATGCTTCCAATCTTTGTTGCTTCTGTATGACTCAAGGTTAAATAATTTGATACAATATGAAGGCTAAATTTATTAAAGAGAATTTATTTGTATCTTAAATAAATTGCTGCATAAGAACCAAAATTTTACCTATAGGAAGCGAATGTTTTTTGTTGTTATTGTTGTCGTATAAATATAAGACATCTTAATATAAAACGTTCGTGATATTTATTCTACAAAATATTCAGGCACACTTTCTTCTTTATATTCTACTTCGCTATGTTACTCTTCCCAAATAACCTAAAATTGTGGACATCACCTTGATGAAGCACTCCTTGTATATGCTTATGAACTGCATGGTTTTTAAAAGCAACATAGTAAAATGTTTCACAATAAATGTTATTAAGATCTGTCATCTTAAGAAGTTTTAACTTTTTGATGTAGAGTATTTGTTATATGAATTAAAGCTATAAGAATAATCTAAGTGCATATTAAATAAAAAAATAACTATTAAATATTAAAAATGGAGGAAAAAAAATCTTAATAATTCCTCTTGCTTTAAAAGAAAAATTTTCAGGATTGTTTCTTACATCTCTTTTCATATAAACTGTAAATTTAACATGATAAACATAGAAAAAAGTTTTACATTTTGGATATGGCAGAATACATGTACATCATAACAAAATAGATAGCTATCTAGTAAAAAACTCTAATCCTACATTTATTTTAAAGTTTTATTATAAAATAAATTTTTTTGGTTCGAAATCAAAATTGTTGTCAGTAAAAGCAAGAGTGCCCTTTCATATTAGATTAGAAACTAATTAGTGCTACATAATATTCAATCATCTCCATGAATTTAACACATTAAAAGTAACATTAATATCTAAAAGAATACCATTTCTAATACAGTGTTTGTTCTAGGTATTTTCATTTTTGATAGCTTTATATGTATTTTTTTGTCTGGGAGCTTGAAAATTTTTTGAAATGATGATTCACAGATGTCTCTCACAATAATTTTGAAAAATGCATTAATATATTTTTACAAATAAGGAAGTATATAAATTGGTTTTAATAAGTTTGGACAAAGAGATTAAAATTTCTGAGAATTTCTTTAGGTCCTGACCTTTTTAACTTGCTTTTCATTTCAGTTTTTAGTAATTTTGGCTTCTTAATAAATGTTTGATTAAATCCCTATTAAAGATGAAAATAACATATCATACTGAGAATATCAAATGAAAATATTTTCAGCTCGTGCAGAATTTCCTTTTACAAATGTTTTACAGAGATATGTTTATGTAGCAAAAAGCAAATTTTACTTTTTATTCCCATATTTTTCCAAATTCAACATTGGTAATAAGAAATACAAGCTTTGAATTGTATACATAAATCAATCAAAAGAAAAAAATCCTTATTGACCTTTGCAATAATGATATATTATAATTAAAATCAGCAAAACCTTAGTTTAGGCTCATTGACACATTTCTGCTAGATTTCTTCAAAAAGAATCAGATTTGTAATATTTATTTTGAATGAAGTAATACTGAATATTTTAAAATACAACTTACTTAAAATCCAGCGGTAAAAAATTTACTATTTTATCATCATCATTATTATCAATTAATATGATTAATATTATAGAATTTTAAATTATTATTTTATAATTCACATAAAATTAAAAAAAATACATAAATGAATTTTTACACAAGCATACAATCTTTATTAAATTTCATATTTCAAGCACAACCAACATAACTGACAAATTTCTCTACTAAACAAAATACATCGACTTGCACAATTTCAATAAATGAACAATTTAGGTAACAATTATAAAGGATATATAATGCAAGCAATGATGCTAATGAACATTAAGAAAACACATTTTATATGATACAAATAAGGGGAAATGTATGTACAAATCACTGGGTTCCAAACACAGTATGTCAATAAATAACTGAAAGATGAAGCTCTTTATAAGCATGGAGGAAGATTGATGTCATTCATCCATGCTTAGTTGATGCAAAAATGCAAGTATGTACATAGTCGACATTACTAATTTAAATTCATTAAGTGGTACAAGTGCCTAAATGAAGTAGACAAAGTAATTATGCTGACAATATGTATGCCATAAGTACATTTACAGTTCATTATTGTAGTTTTAATTTAACTTAATTACTTTATTTACATTTGTTTTTGATATAAAATTTTAACATTTTTTTCAAAAAGTAAGTATGATTGCAATATTTTTATCTGAAATAAAATCTATGACATATTGACAAAAAAAAATTATGCAACTAAAAACACAATCAATACACTAATGAGTATAAGGATTATTTGAATTAAATAAATAATAATCTAATAGTATTAAAATATTTCATTCTTTTTACATTAATCATAGGTTTATTATGATGAATAGTGTTCATGAATTTTTACCAAAATAAATATGGATATTAGTTTTTAAATTTGCATTGAAATAGAGAAAAATAATCACACAAAAAATTCAAACAGATATCAACAAATAAATTTTTCAAACATTTTGATTAAGTAAAAAATGCATGATATTAATCATAATTTCTTCATAAGTCTTTTCTAATATTTTTACTGAAAAATGCTTATTTTAAATTAGACAAAATCATAAATATTCATAAATTATGTAAGAATTTAAATGTCAATAAAAATGTGTATAACTTTTTTTTCAAAAAGTTGTTTTATAAAAATATAAAAGAAGAGTCTTCCTTAACCATTATTTTGCTTTACATCCTAAGAGTGCACACACTCTTGCACTTATTTGTAGGCTTGAGAATATATTCTTTTCATCTCTTTAAATGAATTTGATATTTGAGGAATTCATTTTGTTGATTCAAATTAACTTGAATGCATGTGCATCATTTCAGTTAATCATACCAACATTTTAAAAGGAAAAAAAATAAGTACAGTAAAAATTAATGTCAGGTTCATCCTAGACATTAAGATGGCACTTATTAAAGGTAGAGAAATTCATAATTAACAGTGCAGAGTAAAAAATAAAATTCTGTTGGATAAATTAGTAGTTGAACAATCATTATATTTATTATTAATTTTAAAAAAAGATAAATTAAGATTGGGTAAAAAATTATTACCAGTGAAAAGTCTATGCATTAAAATTTTATGACTAGATAAACAAAAAATTAATTAATCAATTATTTTTAACTTATTTAATGATACACTAAAATCAAATTACTATGCATTTAGAAAAAAAAGTTCATAACTTCATGACTTTAAATATAAAATAATTCATAGTATTAAACATTATATTCCATGAGCTTTATGCATAAAAAAAAAAGAGACAAGCTTGAATCTAGTAGTTTTGAAATGTACTTTCATTATCTTTTTTCGCATATATGTTTAAATTTATAATTTATGCACATCTGCACCAAACAAATAAATGTAAACATCTCAAAGAATATAAATATTTAACAGATATAAATTTTTAATAAATGGACTACATAAATTAGAAAATGTATAAACTTAACTATGGCATATTTTCTAGTCAGATTCAGCATTAATGTAGGAATAAGTTTAAAATCTTCATACTCATTTTAAACAATTGCATTTTTATAAAAAGTGAAAATAACAATTACTAATCATTTATTATAGAAGTAACAATTTTTCTTCCAGTTTAAAGATTAAATTAAATTATTTTGAAGACAAAAAACAACAATATTTAAATACATTATAAAATAATTATTTTAAAGCTATATTTATAGATTGGGTAAGGAAAAAATATTTCACAAAAATTAACAATGAAATAACTATACACGTCACCAACTTAACATAAGCAGAATTTTTGTTTTTGTACAAGGATACAAAATATGTCTAAGAATAAAACAACATAAAACACAATAACTTTCAAAGAAGGCATTCAATTTTAACACCACATAGAACTCCTCTGTAAAACTTTATACATATGTACAAGTTTCTTGAAATTTCGTCCAATGATTGTTATAACTTCAAATCATTAAGGAATTCAATCACAGATAACTTCTGTAGAGTTAAAACTTGAAAAGGTAGTATAGTCTTTGATAGTGTGGCCCAAGTTTTAAAGTCATTCAATTAAAAAATCACAGATTTCTTCATAAAAATAGTTCATGTATCTCTTCATATGCCATTATATTCCTTCTCACGTAATTCTTTATCGTGCATTTCAGCTGGCATATAACCTGGCTTCTTTCGCTTGAAGAATCCAAGCTGTAAAGGAAATGAGAATTTTGAATTACACACATTTGACTAAAAATATATTCAATGTATTTTAAAAATTAAGATATTTCATAGTCATTTCATTTCATAAACAAGACACTTTCCTCAATATATTCCAGAAATTAATTAAGCTGATTGCAAATTCCATGGGATGGTTAAAAATTATAAAAAAATACTTATTAGATTTAGCACAGTAAAAAAAGATAAAAGGGTCAGTGTTCTTTTATCTTTTTACAAGCATAAAGAGGATGTCAATCAATTTAAAAATGAATAATTATACATGAATGATCAGAAAAGTATAAAAATTCAGCCTTAATATTGTTTAATATCAACAACATAATTTTACTTTAATATATTTATCAAATTAATGCGATTAATTGGTAAACATTAATAATAACCAATAATGAACTTATTACATTTATTAATACTATTAATACAAATCTATATATTGCTTAAGCTAAATTGGTGTCTTATACAGAACTAACCAAATTGACATTGCAACATTATGAGCACACTTCCGACTTGTGAGATGAAAATAAGTTTCTGTTTAATAACAATTTCTTTGGTTGTTTGTTTTAACCAACACATCAACAATATTTCATTGTTAATGAATAAGTACTGTTATATTTACATAATGAAAACTAATGTACTTATAATGATTATGTATTATATAACTACAAAATAATATTAATAAATATTTAAATATATGATTCAAAAACAAAATGAAATGGAAATAATAATTGTATTAATATATATTATTAAATTTCTTTGCATAGTTACATTTACTTAGTAATAAAATTGTTTCTAGCATAACACACAGCTGTTATGAATAATTAAGCAAATAAATTAGTTAATACCATTATATTTATGCAATAAAAACTAAAGTTATAAAGATTATATATTGCATAACAAAAAAATAGTAATAAATATCAATTTAAAAAATTAAAAAAACAAATGAAAAGAAAATAATAAGTGCATTCATATGGAGCATTAAATTCTTTGTATAATTATATTAGTAACAAAAAATACTTCAAACACAACATACAACAGTAATGAATAATTAAGAGAATAAAAAATAATTGTTAAAATATTTACCTTCCACAAGCAGAATATGAGAAGAATCAGGAGAAGCAAGCCTCCACATACGGCAAGAATAATAATCCATAAAGGAACTTCTTCTGGCTTTTGATAGAGGGGAAGATCTGGCAAAGCTTTGGTAACAGCCTGATAATAAAAATACATAATTTTGTTAAAATTACAGATATTTCAAATTGATATTAAAGAATTCATGTATAATTGGATGGATAACAAAAAATATTATGACTTACAAAAGCTTTGTCATTATCTGTCTTCTGACGAATATCCAGCTGGGGATCCAGGTAAATGTTAGCACGAGATATTATGTCTACCCTATCAACTGTTGCATAATCCTAAGAAATAATAAATTTCAGTTTTCTTGTCTTTAAAAAAATATTTTACTCTTTGTACCTCAAAGGCATAGAATACTTTAGTTCCGATTCTTATGAAATAAAATTAATTATTGGATTAAAATAAAACATATATTTTAAAATATCAATAAATAAAGGTATATGGTAATTTTTAATAAGAAATTTAAAATTTATATATAGCATCCACATGCTTTTTTAATCACTATTCAACTGTCAATACAGACAATTAAGGAAAATAATCATTCATTTTAATTAAAGCAATGTAAAATATGAAACTATATAATAACAATTATTTCCATTATTTTCCACTTTAAAATAATTAAAAAGTTAAATTTCAAATACTCTAATTAAAATTTATAAATAATATGAATTTGTGAGAAGATAATTCACATTTTTTTAAGCATAATAATTCATTATTTGATAAATCAAAATGGATTAGTATAATGTAATTGGGTAAACTTTCTTTAAAATATTTGAAAATTGAATTTATATTAAGCATAATGGCTAAATGTTTAGTTAGAATGAAAAAGAGGAAATAATATTTAGGCTAAGTGTAGATTAAGAAATTAACATTTCAGTAAATATAGTGATTTCTAACAGAAAAAATCAATAACCACAGAAAAAAAGATATTTAGAAAACAGTTTTTGTATCAAAATGATGCAAGAATTGTCTTGGTAGTTGAAAAGTTTAGTATAGTAGCAACTCGGTGGTTTGAAATATAATCAACAAAATAACATAAAAGTGTTAAGAAAAGATTACTAAAGATTTAAAATAGGTTCAGAGAGAAGAATGCAGATACTTGATTATTTCAGTTCATGATTTATCAATTTTATATGATATTATTCTAGGCATATGATATTTCATTAACATAAAAGAAGGGAAAATTTCAAAAAACACAACAGATAAAAAAAACAATTTATATAAAGCATAAGGAGCAGCTTTAAAAAATACAATATTTTTATTATATATAACATTTCTGTTAAAAATTTAATATTAAACAAAATTGAAACTTGAGAAAAAAAGAAACAAACCTCCACAAAAGTTTGGCTCCATAATCTTGCTCTTATACTTATTAAAACATTTTTGTCAGGTTGGAGATCTCGGAAATAACATTTGAAATAATGACATTTTGCTGTTCCTTCTTCACAATCCTAAAAGTAAAAGTTGAAATGTAAATGCAAAATCATACCAAATATATAACTATTACTTTGCATATAATATTATTTCTATTTATTACGAGATTGTATAAAAAGAATTGAAGCAATAAAAAATAGACAATTCTATTCGAATTGAATTGAAAAGACATTAAACCTAAAAGTACTTAATTTGTCCATTAAATGATTTTTTTCTACAAATTTTTAAATTGAAATTTACCTCACTAATAAAAAAAAGAAATTTATGAAAAACTTTTCACTAAAAAAAGTATAATCCTAAATAAATTGCTATTTACGTTCATAAAAAAAAGTAATATTAGTTCAAATCCATACATACATGCATATACGTGTATACATGGAAAATCAGGTAAAATCTAGGATAATAAACAGCAACAATAATAATGTTCAAAAGTATTATTCCATTCTAGATGGTGTGTGCGTGTGTTGTTGGATAGTGCTTGGATGTCATTCAAAAAGTGTTTATTTAAGTGTATTTTGAAGAAGCTATTTAGTTAAGAATAAATAAACAAAATACTTTCACTAAATTCAGGCCTTATAAAGGCAGAAAAAGACTGTTTGAAACATCTAATCAATGTGCAGACTCATCTCATACTTATTCAAATATAAAGATTAAAAAAATATGTACAATTTCATATTAAAAACAGGAGAATTTTACAAACCATAGTTGCTATATTGAGGGTTCTTGGGTCCAATCTGATTTCTTCAGGAGCTTGTCGCTTGACTCGCGCTTCAGATTTAGCATGTTCACCTTCAAATTCTCTAATGAATTGATCTTCTTCTCTTTTTACCTAAAAATATTTTTAGAATGATAATAATTATTACTAAAAAATGAAGTTTCAAAATTGAAATACCTCAAATATTGCATAGATTTAAATTCTAATTAAAGCTTATTCCTCATTAATGTTCAATAATTCAAGCATAGCTATTCCCCATCAATTTATAGAAATCTTGCAAAATTTCTTTTTGTAAAGTTTTAATAGTAGACTAGTATTTTCATTATTTGAATGAAAATGACATGATGCAAGAAATATATTTATTATTTATTTATTTATAAATGATCTCGAAATTAGTAATAAATTTTTGTTATATGATATCATTAATAACTGAGATGTAATAATTAATAGCAATTTAAATAGTAGAAAAATATTATAAGTACCTGAAGTTGGAGAGGATTTACAATGTATGGATCAACAACACAATATCCATTACCTTGTACCTAAGACAGAAAAAAAAACTTTAATATTTTAGCAATTTGTGTACAGAAATTTAAGCAATGCATCTCTGATACACATTTAAAATTTATTGTTTTAAAATAAAAGAAATATTTAAAAACACTATAAAAAATTCATATTAAAAATATGAAATATATGTATATGAAATGTTATAGCTATTATGAAATAACATAAAGCACAATAATATAGTAAAACATTTCCAAATTTTCATATTTGTGTTTCAAATTTTAATTATACTACAGTAAATATTAAAGTAGCTGATTTACATCTTATTAATTATAAACTGTTTTGTATTATTATTTGTTTTGTTTTCCATGTTAAATTTTAGAATAATAAGTTAATATTTTTATGAAACATATAGATGAAGCAAATTGACAATTTATAATTTCAGATTTTTAATATTTAATGTGTTATGCAAAATATATTTGAGCAGCAAAACAATATTTATTTTTATTAAAAGCTCCTTAAAATTTATATCCACGAAGACAATGACTATTTTCAAGCTTTTATAATATATACATATATTCATCTTTTATGAGGAAGAACTGGAATAAGATCAAAATGTGTTTCAAACAAGGTATGCCAATAATATGAATGTATATCAATACATACTTTTGGGGTTTCCATCATATATAACAACCATTTTCCATTTTTAGTGAAGGTCTCTGTCTGATAGGGCCATTTCACATGAATTTCTATTTCTTTTGCTTTCCAAGGTCCATAGTTTATCAACTGAAGAAAAGGTTATAACAACATATATATAATGCATTTTATAGAAATAAAAAATTATGTATAAATATAAATAAAAGTATATCAAAATTAATTATTCAATCTAAAAACAAAAATAAAAATCATATTTCAATTTTTTAAAGAATGAATTAAACAGCAATTACTTTTATTATATATTTTCACTACAGATCCTTTGGAACATTCTTAAGTTTTTTTTAGAAACAATGCAAATATTTTTAAAAGAAGAAAGAATTAAAGTCATATTTAAACAATTGTATGTGGAGAGCTTTTTTTTCATTATTAAGAAATAAATCAGTATAAAAAATGAAATAATTATCATCAGACTTATAATACAATTTCCATAGATTAAATTAATCAATTTATCATTTCATACAATGATAACAATTTAAATATGAGAATTTATTTAATAAATGTACTGCTTGTTTCTGAACAAATAAATATTAATCTTAACATGCAAAATAATCATAACAAATATGGTGATTAAAAATGTATTAAATATGTCTTTCTAGGAAGAGTTTAAAACATTATGCATAGTTAAATTCACACAAAATGATAGTTAAATAAGTAAAGAAAATATTAAATTCACATACCTCATAAGTATGTATGATGAGGCTGCCAATATCTTCTCCAGTTTTCATTTCTTCTTGTGGAACAACATGTTCACCATACACCACTTGCTCAGGATTAGAAACCCTGAAAATTGAGATAAAAACATTAAAATGAAAAGATAAAGATTTCCATTATTAATCTTCATTTTTTTATTAAAAAATTTTTGGCATATGATATTAGACACATATTATAAAATATTTATAGCTCAGATTATCAATAACATAACATTAAAAATTATTTGTATTGATTTCCTAAAGATATTTTTTCTAAAACTACATGATCTTTAATTTTTTTGAAGAAAAATCATATTAAGAAAGAATTTTCTCTTTAAATTATAATATTACTTAAAAAACACATAAAAATTAATTTAAAATTGTAGATAATTTAAAACAGACACAATAAAAAAAACACAGAAAATAGTTTTAGAACATTCAATTTTAAAAGAAGAATATATAACTACTCTGATTAAAAATGCTTTGAGACATAAATAGAAAGTGTCCATTCTTTTGAATTGTGAAAATGATGCATGGGCAATAAAAATTAGTTATAAAATCCTCCAAATTCCTAATTCTTCAAAATGAAAGGATTATATATGTGTATTTTAGTTGTGATGTATGAAGAAATAGTTGATGCAGGAATGAATCCTTGATAAAAATTTTTGCTTCTATGAATAATGTTAAAGTTTAAAAATTAGTTCATCTGGAATTTTTTTTTTCAATAAACTGTACAAAAAATTTAGAAATTTTTTTAAAGTGCTTAGTAAAATTTACAAATGTACTTACCCTCTAAGTTCTAATTCTGCTACTCTCACTATATCAGCAACCAAAACAAAATCATCTTCTGGTTTTTGTTCAATGCTTGTTCTACAAGAAGTTAAAAAAAATCTTAAGAAATTATCTTTAAGTATAGTATTGCACACATTAAACAAAAAAGGAATCATCACCTAATATTGAAGTAAATAAATAAATAAAATATTATCATACAAAAATTAAAATTTAGATTATCTTATTTTTAAAAAATGCTTTTTTCAGGTACTTACGTATTGGCTTTCAAAGTAAATTTGAGCCGTTTTTCGTCATCTGAAACATTTCTTGGACTGAATCGAAGTTGAAATTCCACCTGCAGGATGGTTAAAAACATTTTACCAATAACTTATTTATTTGAAAACATCAGAGAGAAATTTCACAGGATCTGAAATTCAAATCTTGCAAAGAATAACAAATAAACTCAATACTTTAGAGAATGTAATGGAATGGTAAAAGATTTAAGAACTAAATTTAAGGTTTGTGAAAAAAAATTATTAAGCTTAGGAAAAATTATTATTATTATTACTGTACTGCATAATTTCATAAATGTGAAATTGAAAATTTTATCCTCTGTTAGTCAAGGTTTGGAAAAATGAAAATTTTGTCTCATTTTGGTACTATTTAGCTATGAATAGAAAATATAAATGTTTTTTATTCGATATTTCTATTGACATGGCTTTATCTTATTATTTTAACCAGGAGCCTACACTTTGAGTTAGTGATTAAAAATGCCTATTTAAAAAATAACAATATAATTTAGTAATTAAAGGTATGGAATTTCATTCAACAAAACCATTAACATTTCAAAAAATTGTAAAGTTTCCATTTGGTATTCTAAATTTAATATAATTTTTATAAGAATGCTTGTGAAATAATCATTGGCATTAATAATTCACAATATTTTATAAATCATTCAGTATGAGAAGCCACAACATAAAGCATTACATTTGGAATTAGAAACTTATGAAAACTGTAATAATAAGTAAATATTATGTAGAAATTTACATTATTAGTTATTTAGTAACCATAGGTATGGAATTTTATCCAACAAGGCCATTAATAATGACAAGAATTTATAAAGCTTGTATCTGGAATTCTAAATTTATTATAATTTTTCATAAAAATCCATATGAAATGAGAATTGGCATTAATAATTCATAATATTTTGCAAAACATTTGGTATGGGAAACCACAATATAAAGGATTAAATTTGAAATTAGTAACTAATAAAAATTATAATAATAAGTAATTAGGATGTAGAAGTTTCATTATGAGTTATTATGAGTAAAATAAGCACACATACCTCGCCCTTATTCATTGGATTTCCTATTTCACATTTTAAGACAGTACTGTTGTGAGGTACACATTCAACTGCCTCTCCTCTCTAAAAATTGTACAGAAAAAAAAAGCTCAGTTAAAATTTATTTACTGTTATTTATTCTAGAGTTAAGCATTCTATATTTTTCTGCTAGTACAAAGTACAGAGTATTACAAAATACAAAGAAGAGGGTGGGACTGCAAATGTGATTATAATATAATTACTGTATTTAAATACCAATTCTGATATATAAAAAATGAAATTCGGATTAAAGGTCAACACTTTTTTTCCTTGAGAAATTTTTGTATTAATTTAAGTAGCTAAGATATTTTACAATGCTTTGATATTTTTATTTTATTAACACTGAACAATAATGTAAAAATATTTCATAGTATCTTTATTCTGTCAAATCAATATATTACAATCAAAAATCATCTCTAATATTTACAGAGCCATGAAGACAATTGGGTAAGATGAATATAGATGCAAGGGTACCAATTCCTGAGAAATTGCCATGGAAATAAATTATAACAGTTTAGAGATAAATTGAAAATTACAAGTTATGAATAGTTTAAATAATTTTTGAAGCTAATGTTATGTGATGATGTGTCTGCTTTACAACAGGAGGGGTGCAGTTGCTTCTGAGGTTATGGACCCCTGAATACCAAAAGGGGAAAAATCGCTTATTTTATGTCCTGAGTACCATTTATATGTTATATGCCTCGGATAATGATAAAGAGAAAGGGTGACCAGGTGTATTTCAGAACAAGTTCCTATTTCGATCCTGAAAACGTGCTAACAATAGGAAACTGGTAGCTTTAGAGTGTTATTCAATGGCGAAGAAGAGATAAATAGAGGTGGATATTATACTATTATTTTAATGTTCCGATAACATTTAATTAAAAATAAATGAATATATTCATTGAATTCGGTTTTTGTGGTTTACAATTAAACTGGCAACTTTTTTTTAAATCCTTTTTTCCCCTATCTCAGCTCAACTGACGTCGATGGAGCTCTTCACACATTTTAAATTGTGTCTATCAGCATGTAAATATGTTGCATTTATATGGAAAACTAATAAAAACTTTTCATTTTTTTCAAGAAATCGCAAGAATAATGATTTAAACAAGGGGGGGGGGCTAAATAGCAGAACATATCTTATAAGCCCCCCTATCCCCTCATTAAAGCTTCAAAATTAAATATTTATAGATTTTAATTTCATATTTACATAAGTAGTTTTAAGTAGCAAATTTGAAAAAATTAGTTTAAAGCATTTAGTAGTAAATTACTTCCTGAAACGTTTTCAGTACATCATATAAAATAAGTAAATAAAATTTCAATAAATAGTAAAAGACGAAAGTTTATTTTAAAGTCGTCATCCAAATAACATCGACCATTTAAAGTAACACAGAATTATAAAATAATAATTTTAAAAAAACCTCCCAAATGCTAATTAATCAGGAATAATAGTAGAATAATTGCCAAGAATTATTTTAATTAATACTTTATTTTATTTTGAATGATTCGAATGCACAGATTTCGTAATCAAAGGCGAAATAAAATAACTTGCGAAAACTGCAACACTCCCTAGTGGATAGGGATTCCTTAAATTGATGCCTGCAAGGCATCTTCCTACTTTACCCACTTAATAATACGGTCATTCACCAATAACTATTCAATTTTAACTAGAAGTTATCAAACATCTGTAATTTATAAGTCGGGAAATTATTAAAAAAGGGGATTAACTAATGCTAAATATAGGGAAGTCCATCCTTCGTTTATTCGCAATTTTATACACGTTAAAATGCTAAAAGCAAATTCATCTTCACAACATTAAACCAGAAAAATTAACACCACATTAGTTCCTTGCGAAAACTTCTGTGGAAAAGCAGATGAAACAATATTGGTGTCACACAAAATTTTATTTATTTTGGAATTTTTTAAAACTTATTCTAAGTATTAATTTTAAATTATTACTTATGTTACAAAAAATGTTATCTTTTATTTATTTATTTATTGCTCGAAAATGAAAATTATGATCTCTAAAAGACCTCGGAAAAACAGCCAGCGACCGAAGTCCTACCAAAGACGAACAAAAAAATTTCGTTCAGATATACACATGGCCAGGGTCCAACTTAGCCTAGTTGGGGCCCGGGGCAAAAACTTCTTTGAGGCCCCCTCTGCTTTACTACATAAGTAATGAAGTACATTCATTGAAAAGGAAAACATAAAATAAAATTTATATTTGATTTGGGAGCCCCACATAAGTGGGGGTCCGGGACAATTGCTCCCTATGCACCTGTCTTAGTCAGGCCCTGCGCATGGCAGTGTTAATTAAGCAAAAATCAAAATAAATGTTACAATTGAAATATAAATTACACATTGCTTCCCTTAGAAAAATTTAAAATCATGTACTAATTAATATTGTATATTTTTTAAGAATTGTGAATATTAAAATTTAGAATAAATCTCAAATTAATTTATAAAATTTTTGAGCTCTTACCACAACTTTCCGACCAATATAGCTTAGAGTGTTTGGATGGAAGACATACAACGAGGCATCGTACGCCGGTTCTTGGTGGTTATACAAAGTAATTGAAAGGTTCACCTGTTGTTCGCCCAAATATAAAACGGGGATACCGGATTCTTGCCTGAAAACAATGAATAAGCATTAGAGCAAAGAAATGTGCTCACATTTCAAAATTATTTTTAATAAATTAAATTAGAAACTAAAATGAAAAATATGTTCTCATAGAATTTTGTTAATCCTTTGAATAATCTATAGACAATTAAGGGTTTGAGATAAGTGCCTATTTGCCCAGGTTAGGAAAAAAGATGAAAGTGCAAAGAAATTTTCATCCGAAATGTTAGTCACTTTTTCCATGTTAGAAAGCTGCGTTTCTTTAAAAAAATAATGGAAAAATAAAGCAAAATATAGAAAAAAAATATTTTATATAAAATTATAATGGATCAATACAAATATTTAACATTTCTAATTTATGGCGCCTAATAGAATGAGTAGGCTGGGATAGCCTGGTTGGTAGAACGTTGGACTCGTACACCTAAGGTTACGGGTTCGAAGCTCACCGGCCAAAAGTTTCCCCGAGTGCAATGGCGGCTGGCGCTCGTTAAATCTGTTCGTGGTCGCAAAATCCTCCATGTCGGGAGTAATACCAGAGGGTCAGAGGTGATAGTTCTCTGTTCCAGGTCTAAAATTACGATCTGAGATGAATTAATGAATTTGCATGAATGAAAGGGTTGTGAGTTTAAGTAGAAAGTCGTACTCTTGGCCCTAGGTGGCGCTACATGTGAAACAAAGAGACGAATTTCTAAGGCTTAAAATCTGCTTATCGTATCAGCGGGGCTTGCCCACGGCAAGTGTCATTAGTCACAACACACATAGAATGAATTTATATAGGGATTCATTTTCATTCTAATTTGATAAATTTGTGCGTTGATAAATCTAAATTGATAAATAAATCTATTTGATAAATCTTAAAAAAGGAGATTTGATAATTTCATACTAATCTTATAAAGAATTTTGAATAAAACATGAAACAGGCAAAACAAGATACTTCATCTAGAACCAATATATTTCAGATTTTATTCGTTATGATTTGTTTATGGGGGTATGAATGTTCTGGGGGGTGCAATTCAAATAAGTATATAATATATATATATATATATATATATATATATATATATATATATATATATATATATATATATATATATATATATATATTAGATATAAAAAATAGAAATCGATATAAAAGAGAAAAGGATAGAAAAATGAATACTCCATTACTATATACCCTTTCTACGTCCTACTCTGCGTTGTATTGTAAAAAGCTGAATTTTTATAATCGGATTTAAAGGGGAAATATCTGCGATCATGAATGTCTAAAGAGGGTTTATAATTTGATTTGTTGGATTGATGCTCTTGTGAGGAGGTGAAAAGTTTTCGAGAGCGGGCCTCATAAATTTTGATTAAGGTTAAAAATCAATGTACCGACACAAAGGGTCGGCCATCTGAGGGGTGCAAAGGATGCTATGCATCGGGGCCATGCTACTGACGGTCCCCCCCACCATTATTAAGAAAATAGTGTTCTGAACAATAAGAGCGTTTACACGTGCTGAAAGTATACAAGGTTGTTTCTACGTGGTTGATTGAGCGTTGACTGATGCCGTTATTAGGCAATGATCGTAATAATACCTAAAAAAAAGGAGGGATGTCAATTTATGAATAAAGAAATCCCCTTCAGACATAGCGGAGCGAATTCCGGTCGCAAGCGGAGGTCTGAAGTCGAGTCTGAGGCTGGGTTCAAATGGACTTATAAATAATTCCATTTACTTTTTCCTATGTCTAATCTAATATTTTTTATGCCTTCCTCTATGTATGTTTGTTTGTTTATATTAAATTGCAAAAACTAAAAGTTACAGGAAGACAAATTAAACGATCAATTCCTAGCGATGCACATTGCATTATTGCTTCTAAATGATATGTGCTCGAATTTATTTATTATTTTTTTTTACTCCACAAAAAATTAGTTTTGTTGTTACTTATGGCACTTGCCTTGGACAAGCCCCTCACTTGTCCAAGGCAAGTGAGCATATATCAGCAGATTTTAAGCCGAAGATAAGCGTCTCTTATTTCAAGTAGCGCCAACTAGGGCCAAGAGTACGACTTCAGCTACACACTCATCACATTTGCTTGCACAGCCCCTTTTTAGAGGGGGGCTCAGTCACACATCTCACAGATAGCAGACAGAAGAACAACCATGCCCTAACCAGGACTCGAACCCGGGAGACCCCGAACACGAGGAAGACGCGCCACTTCTGTGCCAGAAAGCCGGCAAAATTGGTTTTATCTTGCATCTAGGCCAATTCATAGTGAAGGCCGGCTCAGTCGACATAGACACGATTTTCCTGTGCTTTCATCCAACATCTTCTAAGGACGCTTGATTCTTGGATTTAAATTCAATCAATTTCTATAGTTAATCACCGAATCTACATTAAAGGTGGGGTGGGATTTTTTAAAAATAAAATCAGCTTTCTAAACATCGGTGTCTAAGAGCAAATGTGAATGAAATTAAAGAAGCAAATGATTTCAGAGCTTAAATAAGATTTGTTTTAACAAAGAAATCATAATAAATATATAAATATACAATAAATCATTGCGGTTATAAGCATATAAAATGAAGAAAAATCCATGAAAGGATATGTATAAATTCTCCAAATAAAAAAAATTTGATCAGAACTATTACATAAATAAGAATTAAAAATTATTTACTTGGGTAAATTTAATTCTGCAGTCACATGCAGATCAGATTCACAGATGTCATTGTCTCCACAATCTTTGAGGAACTTAGCCTTTTGTAAAAAAATAAATAATATTTTTATTATTCTTAAAACAAAAAGAACAAAATAGCACACACACATAAAAGTTTGAAATCCATTATGGCAATAATGAGTTTTTGCATGTAACAATGATGTATTCAGTTTTAGTTGAATAAAAAGTTACCTCGAAAACTTTCGATGCCTCTTGTTGATTCAAGATGGGATATAAATTAATATCTGGCAATTTGCTGCCTTCTGGTGTCATGCGAGGTTCCTTCTGAAGTAAGGTGTAAGTCAGTTTGAATTTGATAGGAGTTTGAATGTCCGTTTTTTCCTTAAAAAAATAAACAAATTTGAATCATTCACCCATATTAATACGATTCTGGTAATACATTTGTTCGATAAAATGTTTAAAAAGAGTAATAAAAAATTACAAATTACCTTCAGATAGACGAGCTGTCTGGAACAGTGTGGATCATAGAGTGAAACGCCGCGAATGACAAGTTCTTTTTCTACGATATTAGGAGTTTCCGAATCCAAGGAAGCTTTGAATTTGGCACGGTAGTATTTCTTTCCTGTAAAAGTTTCGGCTTCTATTCTGTATCGCAGTTTGATGTAGGTTCCGTGTGAAAGCACTGATGAATTGAACTGGAAGCACGCTTCGAAAGAAAAGCTGAAAAAAAATAATTTAAATTTATTTTAAAAAATTAAAACATTTTACTGTAACATTTTGCATGAGAAAAACGTTAAATATGAATATCTCATAATCCTATGTAGTTATACTTCATAATCTTCTGTAATTTTTAATGCTTATTTTGAAGTTCAAATTATATTTTGCTAAGCCTAAATCAAAAGAATAACTTCACGCAGAGGAAGAAAGAAATTATTTTATTAACATATATAAGAAATATATAATGTAAAATTCCTAAATATCAGCAAAATATAATTTTACAAATAAAAGGTGCACATAAAATAATTTGGAACGAGTGAGAACAGATAGATGGCAAGAATGTACAATATAGATTAATGGAATTATATTTACAAGTGAGATGGATTAACGCATTATTTTGAGCTATATATTGCCTTTTACAGACACGGAAACCATACATTTGATGCTGTTGATGATGTCATGTCCGCTTTTTACCACGGAAAGAGGAGTGCAGTAGCTTCTAAGGATATGAACCCCTGAGCACCCGAGGGTAGAAGTCTGATTTCTAGCTCATATGAGGATGAAACACCCACCCACACGCTAGCACAGCCCCTTTTTACAGGGGAGCACATGCTCACATCTCACAGATAGAACAACCATGCCCAAACCGGGATTCACAGTATGCGAGGAAGGCGCGCTACCTTTAGGCCAGAAAGCCGGACATTTGCCAAGAGCTATTAACTAGTGAACACTTTTGATTTACTTTGGTTTTGAGAGTAAATATTTTCATTACAATGAGATGCCTGGCTCAGTTTAGGTGTAATGCCGGCTCGATCCACTTTGGTATTGAACGACCTCGTTCCTTGTTTTTTGAATTGAAATTAGAATCAGGAAAATTTCCAAAGCTATGAAATAAACTTAGAGTACTACTCAACTTTAATTATAAAACGGCATGTGCAATTCATAGTAATTTTCATAGCAGTGAATTTTCATTAGGCATCGTTATATTAACTTCCATACTCCCGTTAACTCTTTGCTTAGGTTTGTTTCAAATTCTTGGAGAAAAAGCTATTATAAACATAAAAAGCTAAAGTATATCAGCATAGAATCACTCGCCTGCATTTGAAATAAAACAATTCTGACAAGAAGCAAAATAAAATATTCATTGTGCACAAAATCATGAAAATACACTACAAAATGTATATAAAAACGCAAGAAAGGTGAAAAAAAGTCTTTCATCTATTGAATAAAAGACAATGGCAAGGTGGAATACAAGACGTTTAAAGAGGAAGATCTTAGGGAGAACGGCAAAAATACTTAATCACCATATCGAAGTGACGGGAAATTAATTTTAGTTAAAGATTTGATGCCTATATATTATATCAGAAGTCATGGTATCTTACTTCTCCTCATTTCTAGTAATAATAAAAATCAAATTCTGCCTGCATTTATACATGTAATTGTGATGATGAGTGATTGTTGGGCATAGTTACCAATGAAATTATCTATCCTCATTTTATAAAATAGCAAGGGATGAGATTTAACCAATTGGAAAATATGCCACGTACGTCGAAAAGCTTGTGCCGATTGAAGGTCGAGATACAATCCCGCGACGCTAGTGTTTGTAGTAACCATCAGACCAAAAATGCACTTCTGTCCAAGAGATGTTATCTTGCTTGTGAAGCTAGCGTCACAATACTTTCCCACAAGTGAGTTGGCGGAGAGACGAACAATTTTATAGCGCCAAACGCTATGGCGAATGTATGAGTGAATCAACAAGCATGTGTTTGAGTCGATGTGCTAAATGAGTTTGACGTTTTTGGTTTGGTTATTGCATCAAGTGTGTCTGACGACTTTTGCTGCGGGTAGATGGCGCCATTACAGCTACAAGAGGTTGCATAATCAAGGTCACCAATGTGGTTGAGCGTACTGAGGACCGAATTCCCAACGTTAAGAATTTTAGCCAGAAACATAACGACTATACAAAAGTAACTACTTGTATCTGAAGTTATTTGGCTTAGGAAGCTTTCATCATATGCTTTTGTCCAAAATTGCCATTAGCGAGTGCCACACGGCGTCATGCAATCGTCTGCTCGTCGACACACAAAACTACCAATGGCGAGTACCAAAAGTCGACATACAATTATCTGCCCATCGACACACGTTGACACACAAAACTGCCAATGGTCATGTGCTACAAGTCGACATACAATCATCTGCCCGTCGACACACAAAACAGTCAATTACATGTGCACAGGTCGACATACAATCAACTGCCCTTCGACACCCAAAACTGCCAATGACATGTGCCACAAGTCGACTTACAATCATCTAAGCGTCGACAAGGAAAACTGGTAAGGGCGAGTGTCACACGTCGACATACAATCGTCACATAAGTAAAAATGATTTTGAGAACCTCAACTGAGAATTTTCTTGGATCACAATTTACCGAAGAGCAGATTATTTCGAAAATTAATTCATGTCGAACAATAAATCTACTTCCGATATCTATACAGGATCGGATACTTTGTGTGGTTTCTCTCTATGCTGAAGTGCATTGTTTTGACACACGCACTTGTGAATTTTAAGCTAAATTAAATTATATTCAGGGTGATTAAAGACTTGTCCGATTAGCGTCTCGATGTGAGTAAAATTCAAATGTTTTTACTGCACAGTGCTTGTACCAACTTATAAAAGATGGCAAAACCTATTCATGCCACCGACAATTGCAATTCCTATCAGGGAATTATAAAATAAATATGCAATTAACTGAATTAAAATAAATTATTTGATATCAAAGACATATTTGTGCTATTTCTGTCTTTTCAGTCTTTCTCAAATTTTTTTAAATGAAAATATTCAACAAGAACATACTAAATTCTTCTATTACTTACCAAACAAGGGAAGAATTTTTATCTTCGGGGCATCCTTTTTGTTTGGGATCAATGCTCGAAATATTTCCTTCGACATGGGTTATTATGTCTATTATTGGCCGCGATCTAAAAAATGGAAAATGATTATTAAAAAAAAATTAAAACGTCCATATAAAAATAAATACAATCCCATAAAAGAAAACGAAAGTGTAAATTAAAATACGACAATAAATAAATTAATAGTTCAGCATTTAGATTATAGTCTCCTGATAGATATTAATTACAGATTGATTTTAATTACCTTAGCAATACGATACTGTCACTTCCGTAAGCACCAACTAACAGATCCGGATAGCCATTGCTATCCAAATCAATTCCGCCAGACAAAGAATATCCAAATGTGCTCAAATCCCTCCTCGATCGAACTTCTTTGGCGAGATTTTCCACTTTAATGACTTGCGAAGGTTCCGTTATCAGTCCATTTTCGGATCCTAGGTATATGTAAACGACTCCTTTCTCTTCATAGGGAGCACCAATAGCGAGATCTGTAAAATACATGAATTAAATAAGGGAGGATAAAAACTATTTGTGAACTGTCCAAAGTTTTTTTTTATCTATAGGAAACTGATAAGAGCCGAGAACGTCAATCGATGTGATTTATTTGTAAACTACCTCTCCGAAATCAATTTGATAAAATGAGATTTTTAAAATAGGCAAAAAAAAAATTTTAATGTATGTTTCAGTGTTTTTAAACATTTATAATTCATTCTGAGTACCAGAATAAAGAAACCGAGTATATAAATATTTTTTCAATCGCTAATGGACCATTAAAAAAGATAAAAGAAGGGAACAGAATGAATTCATTTTCAAAAGTTTTCTATATAAAAATATCAACCTTTCGACATAATCGGCGTGGATTTTCCGGTATTTATCATACAGGTCGACCTAGGTTTTATAAAATTTCTATTAATTCGATTTTAGTACCAAAATGAAAAAGCCAGCTATTTTTCTTCAAACTCTGAATGGACCATTAAAAAGAACGAAAACAAAACGGATATCAAAAGTTATGTATTAACATAGTAATTTTTCGACATAATCAGCTTGAATATCCAGGCATCTATACATGGTATAAAATGAGGTCTTCTAAAAGCGTCTGTATGTTGGAACCACAAAAACTCGAGAAATAGTTTACGGATATTGGAGATATTTATACCATTTTGTAGAGGATTTATTGGGAAAGGTTTCAGTACATTAAAATCGTATCAAAATAAAAAAAAGGAAGTTTTATAATTGCGATTTTAACTTATTCTTCATATAACGATCTTCAAATAAAACCTATTATATCTCTATATGCTTCTAGGTTATAATATAATTTAAAAATTGTAAAGCCAATATTTGACACATTTTATTAATTCGATTGGTTTGAAAGTCAAGTAATAATTTTGATTTTTACCTGGATAGCCATCTTTATTCAAATCACCCAAAGACGCCAGAGAAAATCCAAACTGCGATTCGGATTTTCCAGTCAATTTTAAGGGCTCTGTTTCTGGTGTTATGCCCTGGAAAAATATTGCATTGAGTATTCAATAGAATATAAATTGAGCATAAAAATATAAATTAATGAATAAAATAGCAGATTAAATGTTTAGTCTTTAAAATAAATGTATGATAAAGCTATAATGCTTCTCCTAGAGGAAATTGAAATTAAATATATAAATTCTAGATGAAATCGTAAATAAATTACACAGTAATCTATTTCTTGAAATGTTTATAAACATATTAAATTAATCAAACAACAACAGCAACAACAAAAACTGAGGGCTTACTTCTTCAGAATTCATATAAATGTAAACTGCACCTCCAATTCCCTTTGAATAGTAAAAGGGGGCGCCAACGATAAGATCTAAATACCTGTAAGAAAAATTGTAAAGGTTTAAATCCATTCGCAATAATTTGCCCTTTCTATTCTTATACTGGCCATTGCACAAGCAACACCCCCAGAATTTAATGTATATACTAGATATATAAGAAATCGATATGTTTATAAGAAACAACAAAATGCATATACTTAGGATGGCGACAAAACTATTTAAAGCATGACCTTTTTTCTTGGTGTTTAATTTAAAATTATTGAAATAGTTTATTATTCCGGAATTAATTATTTTGGTTTATTTATTTTACAAAAATCCACAAACATTTAAAAATGGCATTCAATTTTATTTATTCTTTAAATAGAAATAATTTCGTTCAAAGAAGGAAAATATCGGACGATTTAATATCCATTTATAACGACTTTAAATGCTTTTAATTATTTTTAAAAAGAAAGCCAGTAAAAAAATAACCAGTTTTTTTAAAAATATATTTAAAATAATTTCACGACTAAAATAAAAGAAACAAAAAATATTGCAGTTGAATGTAAATAATTTTGATGAGTTTTTTTAAAGTAAATAACTGGAACATAATAATTCGAAATAATAAAAATAATAACAATTTTTCGAATCAATTTTTTTAAACAAAATGGAAACGCGGTTGATAAAATAGTTAAAAAAAAGTAAACATTAAAAATATCACTAAAATAAAAAAAAAAAATAAGGAAGTACTCAAACCCTAAGGCAAATTAATTTAAACGGATTTTAAAAGATTTATTGACATTTTTAGGTTCATAATAAAACTTTCTGATTTGTCCATAGGGGGAAAAACATCATGCAAACTTAAATAAAAAACAACAACTAAAAGTGTAGCTGAAGTTTTCAAGTGGAATGAAGAGCGTGAGAAACCACGTAGCGAACAACAATGATATGAGATTCAATCCGTGACACAGAATGGCATTGTTTAGGTGTTAATATTTTGCAAGCTAATCGTCTGATTGGTTAATGAATGTAATCCTGTGTAAATCTGGAATTAACTTCTGAACCTAAAAAAATCCCATGTCCTCAAAACAAAATTTTACCACTAGATAATAATGTCTAAGAATCAGAAGTAATCTATCTCTTTTAACGATAAAGAGGAAAGTCTGTTGCCGTTTTACAGACCAGACCGTCTGACTTAGAGCTATCAAACTTGACACATATATATTCTGAAGGATAGAAATGTGCGTTTTGGAAAAATTTTCTGAACTTTAATTAATTAAAAATTATGCGAAATTTTGACATTTTTACGAAAATACCTCTGCACAAAATGTGTTTTTCAGAACTTCAAAATTTCAAATATTTTCCTTTTAATGATACCAATTTAACAGTTATAGGGAGATTTCCTAATTTTTGACAATTTTTTTAAATATATTTTTTATTCAATAATAAATTAAATTATTACCCAAAGTTTCAAACCGTTTTTATTGTTTCTTCAATTATTTAAACACACAATTTTTCTTCCAATGGTGAAAAGAAGAAAAAGAAGGGGGGGGGGGAAAAGACCACTACAAAACTTTGCACGAACAGAAAAGTGAAACTGCTATACTGCAAAATTTAGAAAACAGGTAAACACCACGTTTGTTTTTGACAGCACTATAATTTTATATAGCTAGTCTATATTAAAAATGTTCAAGAAGAGAATGAACAAACAATTAAAGAAGCACAACCTTAGTGACTAACAATTTGATGGAATCATGGCCATGTATACCTAAACGACTCAATTATAATGAAGTATATTCAATATTCCCGGTGAACTAGCTTGTCATAAATGATGATTAGTGATATCCTAATTGAAAATTAGGTTATTACTAGCCACCATTAATAAGGTAATTAATAAAGTAACAACCTAATTGAAAATGATGCATTTAGTAAGATTTGATAAATCTATATCTATGATTTCGTCGTGCCGTATTTCGCTGCTTTTTCATGTGCAATATAATTTGTACTTTGTATATCAAAGAAAGAACTAGAAGCAAAATCACCGTTCACTAGGATTTAAATTCTGAAAGTATTTATATATCAATTTCAAATAACTGATCTCCAGCCGAAGCCAGTACAAAACAACAAAAACTCACCGACATTGAAAAGGAATTTAGAGATCGTCTGGCTTTTGCATTAGAAAAACGTGAGTTCAACATCCGATTACAACAAAAGGATCACCGAAGTTGAATATTCAATGACATCAAAAGGAACTACTACATACAGAGGCTGGTTTATCTGTTAGTCCCATCTGCTTTTTCGTTGTGAAGTTCAGAAAAAGGGACATTTATATCAAGTGCTTCTCTCTTTATAGATCACCATCGAAGAATCAGGAGTTCTTCCCTACAATAATCGTCAACCAACTTCAAAACATTAATCTATCTAAACTAAATAGATGGAATATTGAATTCCCTATGTCTTTCCATAATTTACATTAATTTTTTAAAAAAGAATTTGATAACTTTAATCCTAACTATAGTGACATTATAATGTTTTAAGCTTGTTTTATCTGTTTTTATATTATTATAAAAAATTTATTCTTTGAATATAGCAAATATAAAGTGTATATAAAATGTGTGTTTAATAGGGATGCAAAACGTGTGCGCATGAAGACAATTATTCAACCGGTACAATTCAGTTTTAAAAGTGACCAAAAAGTGCCAAGAAAAATATTTCGCCAAATTATAAAATATATACTCATGTGAATAAATATATATAATGAAATTGAATCGCTAAATTGACTAAATTTTTTCTTGACACCTTTTGATTGCCGTTAAAACAGAATTGTACAATTCAACAAATAAAAATAATTGTTATAAAATTTAGTTAAAAATATTTTAAATATTAACTTAATACAGGACAAAAGAATAAAAAAATAAATAAAAGTGAACTGGAAAATATTTTTTAATTTAAAAATAGTGTAGAAATTGTATTTATCTGATAAAATGTTCGAATTACTGAAGGGGAAAACGAAAAGGTTTTGATTAGTTTTCAAATTAATTAATAATCAAATTAATATTTTATTTATATATGCCAAATTTGCTTTTAAATTCAACGGTTTGACCAGTAAAAAGTTTAGTCAAAAATTTTGTATTACGAGGCATGTAATTTATAAAAAAAGTTTTTAGCCATATTAAGACATTTTATACTTTTCCGTTAGCCAGGCGCAAACGAAAATCGCCAAAGAAATTTAGAGGAATTCTACATTATGTGGCGATTTTTCGCTTTAAAATCACTATAAGAAATTTGGCGGAATTCTTCATTATTTGGCGATTTTTCGCTTGTGAACGAAAAACCGGCTAACGAAAAAATACCAAAAATTTCCAATAGGTCAATTTAAAATAATAAATCTACGACTTACCCATCGCTATTTATATCCATGGATGCCAATGAGTAACCATACGATGAGGCAAACTGTTCTCCATCTAAAACCAATTCAGTGGAAAACGTCGATTCCATTTTGTTCTTCCGGTAAAAAACCACTTGACCGGTTCCGTTACCTCTGGGAGCTCCTCCAACAAAACTGGTTTCATTTCCAAAAAATTTCCCAGTAGTCACAGACATCCCTGAAAGATTCGATTTTAAATGATATTACAAAGTAAATAGAATACATGTAATCTTTGCATATATCATAATATTCATAAAATGTAACAATATTCAATAGATTGAAGGAGACTATTTGAATAGTAAAATTTTCTATAGTTAAGTTCTTAGATAAATTTTTCTCATATAAAATTTATAAATTGCGATTATATATATCTGAAGCGTAGATGATTTGTAATCTATTTACAACTACAGCGGAATAGTATTCGAAGATCGAACAAACTTTACGGATACGCATAAATCAGTATCCGTAAATGCGTTTGATAAAAACATAGAGAATTCGGCTTATTTTTTTACATGAAAAGATAAGATTTTTTAAAAATTGTTTTTTTTTTAATTCAAAACAAAGGATTTATTTACTAATAAAAACATACTGAATTGACAAATGTGCAATTCGAATGGTATGCACATTGAAAAGTATGTATATGTAATAAAAATATGGATATAGACCCCAGAATATTTTGTTACATAGCTATAATGGGATTTTCTGTATTCTTCTATTTTCATTGCTGCATTTTATAACTAAATTTTTAAACTTTTTGCTATTCAAAATTTGCTTTATTTTCAATATGGTAGAAGTAACAAATATTTAGTTCTAATTGCGGACATGTGTTTATCATGATATTTTTAAATAAATGTTTGATGCGAGCATACAATTTTCCTGCGGATTTTTTAAATTAAACCCTTTGTTGTATACTCCAACATGGATTTTAAAAAATGCATTTCTTGTATTAAAAATGATATAAAGTCACAATAAAATACCTAAGTAACTGTATTTGTCAACAGGTGCATCATCGTCGAGAAGGGGTCCGTAGTACCACGTTTTGTCGTCCCTAATGCCAAATTTCACACTGTTGACGAACACTGTTCCCCTCCATGTGTACGGGCCGGGCGAACCGATCACTAACTTGTGATCCTAAAAATAATCATCACACTTAAATAATATCACATATTGTAAAAAATAGTGTATTAACACGAGAAGCACATGCAAATTCTTAAAAGAAATTATACCATATAGATGTTAAAAAAAATATTTAATTCTTAAGTATCACAGTTGCTTTATCATTTAACTTGTTAGGTTTATTTCACTAAATTTGCAAAATTTTCAAGTTAAAAATGGTAAGGCACTTGGCACAAGGCACTTGGGTAATTTTAGAATTCACTTATAGTATCTAGGCAAATAGTTGTTTCTATAACACTGGATATTAGCAAATATTTTGGAAAAGTCAACACGGATTTAAACCACGAGGGATGAATTACCGGACCACCGCAACAGCAACATTGGCGGGAACTGTGGTTCAGTAATAATGGCCATCATCGGTCAAGGTACAATCCTTCCCATAGGAAGTACGTCCCGTTATCGATGGGAGGAGTACAACTTTCACCTATTAGTGTACCTACCATACTGCCGAGATCCAACCACCATGCCGGGAGCATCTCATCCTTAATAACGAGATGCCCTTCCCCAGGGGTTTACTTAAAGAGGGAAAAAAAACGAGTATTTGTTTCTAATTTTTTTTCTAAAAAGGCAGATGGTGAGAGAAAATGTCAATAAATCAGAGAATGACAGATATCGCAATTTTATACTTTAAAAGAGTACGATGTTTTTTAATCACACATTATAAACTTTCAATCATGGTCAGACGACCAAGACAACATTTCAGTCGGCGCACCGTATGCAGATTATAACTCCACACAAATAGGATGGCATTTTCCATTCCGATGGATTTACCGTTAATGGCGGCTCTGGTTTCCAATAAAATGAAGATTCGAAACTGATACCCACCAACCCCAAGACATCACTATTGAGTCATAGGGATCTTTACAACTAAGCTAGAGTTCGTTTAAGACATCATAAAACGAAACTTGAAAAGACGCAAATCGAATTGTTATAAATTCATAATTTTTTTACTTTTTATAAATTATTCAAATCAATTTTATAAATACAGAATTAAATATAATATACATTGATTTAAATATGCAACGTTGATTTTCAATCGGATATTTTAAGCATAGACTTCAAATTAAATCCAAACTTCAATTCTAAGACAATTAACAGAGTAGCAGACTGCCCAATCGATTTCGTTTAGGCAATGAGAATATCGAGTCTAATTACATGGTATGCATACTTCTGATATGTCTGCACTGGTACCAGCCTGGCAGTACCCGAACTGCTCGTGCGCCTTCGCCACCGGACGGTTGAGGCAGGGCTCCCACTCCCTGTGGTTGGCCAAGGTCTGGCTCAGGGAATAGCAGATTCCGAGCCCCCACTGGTAGTCGGGACCCTTCTTGATGTAACGGTGAGCACAGGCCTGCAAATGAATGAAAAAATATTTCAGAACTTGTTATTTTACAGGAAATAGTCTTTATGTCTCATAGTAACTAATAATGGTAAAATAATAAAAAGATCAATGATTAAATAATGAGACAGGAAGGGTAAAGTAAAAAAAAATATTTTTTTTTACAAATGTTCAAGATCTTAAATAATTCGGTTTTTTTCCTTTGCGGTCCGATGTCGAGTGTGACTCGACATTCAAGACTGTGCATCGTTTTGGCGTTTTATTTATTTATTTTTCAAATTTAATTGTTAAAAACGCCTACATAATGAATGGCTAAGAGATGTAGATTAATTTTTCAAAGAAATTCAACCTAAAAGTATTATGTATATTTATTTTTTATAGTAATAAACAAATCTTTGCATTAGGTGAATAATTTTTCATCTAATTGTTTTTTGGACTGCAAAGGGTTTAATGAAGTCTTTCGAGCTAAAAGTATCTCAAACAACTTAGTACGCCCCTTATATATAGACGATAAACATAATTAACACGTCTACAAGGAATGAAACCCTGACCTAAAAGTTTATGTAAGTTCTTTTTAATCTTGGATTCTATGCCAGCATGGATGGAAGCTGATGTCCGAGCAAAAGGCGGACGGATTTAAATGCTGGTCATAATGCTTTAGCTCTTCAAGATGTAACATAGATTTTATAAAATATTTTAAGTCTGAGATTTTTTATAAAAATGTTTAACAGAGAAGAGATTTATGAGAAATAAAAGATAATGTGATGATTATATTCCTATATATTGCACCGAATAATTCTCACACGAGGACGATGTGAAGATGCGGACATTATTGTCTTAGAAAACGCGTATTAAATATTCATAACACAAGCAACAAATTCACAGCGAATTAACTCCATTTAATAAGCTAATATCGGTTAACATCAAAGTTATAGAACGTGCGTCAAGCTAAGACAGCTAACGTAGCTCGTTTTCAGAACTGATCTGATTCTTCGCTAACACACCGACATCGCTAAATTAATCAAACATGGTGATCTTCTGTTGTAAATCCCCTTAGAACGGTATTTTCTCGCTGACGTGCGATTTCATTACAATTAATTTTATAGAATAAAATATTTACAAATATTTACAATATTTACATCTAATTAATACAAAACTCATACAAATACTTAAATGACCTTCTAAATAATTCCATACATTATGAGAAACCCCCAGATGCATTATAAATCACGACTATGCAGATGATAATCATCGGAAAGTAAACTGATTTTTGTATCGTCTGAAGATATAAAAATGTTATGATATCGAGTTATTATTCCATTCCGATTGACGGAATTTCTCTTGTGGCAAGTATTTGGCTATAACCAGCGACGACCCTAAAGACATCCGCTCTCAGTTTCCATGTTATTGTAGCGACAATATGATACAAATTACCCCAAATGTTTAGACAAGGCGCGAGTAGAGAGATTATCGATGAATTTCGGTAATTAAATATAAAAAAAATTATTGTTTTCAGCAAAAGTTTGTTTCCAGGAAGGGTAGGGAAATTTCAGATTATAAATATGGGAATTTTTAACATTCTACAACGAATAAAATCATAAATTCTTCATACGATTGTACAATATACTGTAAAAGGAGATTACGGTTATGTAAAATGGGATTACAACTTGCCAATATGGTTTGTTGTTGTTGTTTCTTATGGCACTTGCCATGGACAAGCTCGCTGAGGTAGTCAGGATTTAAGCTTAAGCTTAATCAACTAGGACCAAGAGTACAACTTTGCTACTCACTCATCCCAATCACTTGCACACCTTTTTACATGGGGGAACATTCACACAACTTATAAATAGCACACAGATGAACAACCATGCCCGAATCGGGAATCGAACCCGGGACACCCAGATCACGGGTAAGATGCGCTACCCTAATGCCAGGACGTCAGCCCAATATGATTTACTGCACAGAATTGCAAAAATTATGACACAGTGACGGGTGCCAAGTAACAATGTCAGCCAGTTACTTATGTTACCACCAATTAGGGTTACGTTATCATTATAAAGAGGTGATTTTCACTAATAGCCAATGAAATGACTAGAGAGAAATGAAAACTTGATTTTTCAGGTCTACAACTATGCTATTTCGTTCTACAATATCACACTATTAATAAGAAGCAAATCAACCAATAGATTTAATTTCTTTCAGATGCAATGGAAAGTTAATACTCCCATAAATCAAGAGTATAATGAAGGAAAATTTTAATCATGCAAACAGCATTCAGCGTGGAAAGATTTCAAATGCAATCGATAAATGTCGACGAAGTAGCAAAGATACATTAATAAATCATTCACACACAGATTATTGTAATTAACGTCGTGAGAATTTGAATCGTGCCCCTCAAATGAAAAGGCTTACAGATGATAATTATTACCAAAACATAGCCTCCGGGACCTTGACTTTTCACAGTGACTCCAAGCCATTGATCATCTTTAATGACGTCTTCTTCGGGAGCTAGAAAAAATATTAAAGTTATGCAAAAAGGAATACAAAATATAATCTAATGAATAAGAGTATTAATTGTATATACAAAGATTTTTTCATTTACATATTAATCATGAAAAATTAAAAAAGTCATTAAAATTTATGGGATTTAAATAACTAGATTCATGATTCCCTTGCTGTGTATAAATTTAATGATCAAATTATTACTTAATAATTAGAAAAGTATTTTCAAAATTTGAAATGTAGAATATATTTTTGGTTTACATTTCTTACACCAAAAGAATAAAAAGGAAGAGGAGGAATTTTTTTTATTAATGTGAATGGTGCATTGAAAAAAATCTTTTAATAAATTAAATATAAAAGTATTTTCCAAAATAGTTTTAACCTACTGCTTTTTAAAGTACATGGTCGAGCACAATAGCTCGGATACATTATGTTTATCTAATGATGTATCAAAATCAAAAAGTTTATTTTGAAATTAGTTCTCACGTAATTTGAAAACAAGACGACAGATTGAATTTGATTCCAATCTATGGACATGATAGTTTTTTCGGTGGAAATGGATGAAGATACAAATTACCGAGGAATCAATCCAAAAAGACAAAAAATATGTTACGAAAATCAAAACAGACATTCTTATACCTAAGAATGGTTATATCTTTATAATTTAAATAATCTCTTGGTACAAGAAGAATATTTTTGGCATCATGGTAATTTGGAAATTGGTCTATTGACTCAAGCGTTGCTTTGTAATTTAAATTCCTCAGTGGGGTTTAAAATAATATGGGATTTCCAAAATAGTTCTCGTATAAATCTAAAATAAACGCAACGCTAATTCGATTAATTTTAACTAAATAAGAGAAATGTGGACTGGAATAGCTTGGTTGGTAGGATGTTGGATTAGCATCCCTTGGGCTGCGACTTCGAACCCGACAGCCGGAGACTCCGTGTGTGTGTGGTGGCTGGCGCAAGTTAAATCTGTCGGGATCACAAAGTTATCTCTCTCGAGAGTAATACCACTAGGGGGCGGGTACTGGATCAGATGCTATCGTTCTCTGTTTCATATCTAAATTATGTTCTTTGGATGTATGAATGAAGTCCGGCCCGTAAAAAAGATTTGTGACGTGTGTGAGCTAGAAGTCAGACTGCTGCCCTCGGGTGCTCAGGGGTCCGTACCCTCATAAGCTACTGCAGCCCTCCTTCAGTTGTAAAGTGAAACACGAGAACAACCACCACCACCAAGTAAGGAAAATGTTTTAAAAAATGCGTTTGAAGAATAATGTATAATAGATTTTTTTAAACAAATTAATAAAAAAAAGAAGTAAATTCCTTATATAAATTTTGAGTTTATTCCATATTTTAAAAAGAATATTCTCCAGGGATTTATCGATATTTTCCTTTCAAATTTCAACAGCAACTAAGTTTCGTAGAGACTGAAGAAATGAGATGCATGCAAATTTATGCAGTCGAGGATGACAGTCAAAACATCATTTTGCAAGCAGTTTTCAGTTCTGATAATTTATTGCTCGAATTCTAAATAAAATATTTGTTTCTTGATTGAAAAATCTCGAGAATTGCTGCTCCAGCACGTTTTAACACGACTCTGTTATGCAGTATAATGATGCATTGTTTCCTAACTGAATAGCAAATCGGAGAAGAATAATGCCGATTGTTTAAATGCAAGCTTATTTGTCAAATTTGCGGCGGCGGGTAACTGTAAACTCGTCGTCATAAAACATATACAGATCGATCTTTTGTTTCCATTTCATTCAGCGTCGGACTTGCATTATTTTGCTGCCGCTCAAAATAAGTCAGCAACATTTTGGTTCGAAATTTAACGGCTAACCAAACATATAATTAATTGTAATACAAAATTCAAAACATGAAATTGAAAACTTTTACCGATCTACATAAGTGTTGTAATTTTTTCATTAATAATATATTATTAGTATTAACTGATTAAATTAAAACAAAAATCTTATTAACCCTCTATGGGCCCGTGTAACTTTCAGGTCACATTTTAATTTTTCGACATTTTGCAAAATAATTGTAGCGTTTTGACAAAACTTCTGTAGACCTTTTCCCGGTCTACGGAAGTGCTGTAGTTTTCTCATGCTAATGATCTCGTATCCGCTTTACAATGGGAAGAGGGGGTGCAGTAGCTTCTAAGGGTATTGACTCCTGAACATCCGAAGGCAGATTTCTGACTTTTAGCACATGTGGGGATGACATACACATATTTGATTGATTGCTCAGTCACCTTTTACAGGGGAGGGGGGGAGACACACTCACACAACTCACAGATAGTAAGTACACAGAAGAACAACCATGCCCTAACCGAGACCCGAACCCGGGACTCCCAGGTCGGGAGGAAGACGAGCCACCTATGTGCCAGGATGCAGGCTGTTTTCTCATTAATAATATATTATTAGTATTAGCTGAACAAATTTTTAAAAAATCTTGTAAGACACACATATTTTTATAAATTCATTCTAAAGTAAATATTTCCCTTACAGCTAGTTTATTTCTCCTTTTTAGCCTTTAATTTGTAATTCATGATTATAAATATTATAGGATCTGGAAAACAATTTTTCTCAAACTCGCTATCATGTGGTACCACCAATATGGAATCAGATATTAATTATATTAATCGATTGCTAAGCTGTAAAAATGCTTGTCATCGAGAATACACAAATATATCCAATTTTATTAACTCTAGTACAATAGAAAGTGAATAAAAAATTACAAAAAAGAACAACATTTCTGTAAACCTTTTCCCGTTCTACAGAATGTTGTAGTTTCTTCATTAATAATATATTATTAGTATCAGTTGAATAAATTTTTCAAAAAATCTTATGAAACGGACATATTTTTATAAATTCATTATAAAGTAAATATTCCTCCTACTGCTAGTTATTTCTCCTTTTTAGTTTTTAATTTGTAATTCATGAATATAAAATATTATAGATCTGGAAAAAAAATTCTCAAATTCTCTACAATGTGGCACCACCAATATGGAATCAGATTTTAATTATATTAGCCCCTTGACATATGAATTTATTTAACTTTATAATTAGATGATAGAAAGTTAAATAAATCTAATAGATTACTACATCCTATTTCGGTCATTTATTGATAATTTGATTCCTTTTAATAATATATGGTGCATTTGGGATATTAAAGCGTTTCGAATTGATTTTTTTTTCGAATCCTTTGGCTTAGTTGCAAACTTGAAACTAAAAATTCAATAATTCGAAGCGCGTGTCAGACACGTCATTGCATGCGAAGGGGTTAATCGATAGCTAAGCTATAAAACTGCTCGCCATAGAGAATGCACAAAATACCCCATTTTTTAACCTTAGTACAATAGAAAGCAAATAAAAATCATTACAAAAAAAAGATAATGGAAAAGAAAACAGGCATTAAGAGACATTAATTTTATGATATTGAAATATTTTTTTGATTGAAGTCTACTTTCTCCTCTCCTTCAAACACAACTTCATTACCTATTTGTTTTAGTATCTATCTATTAAATTCTATGTCTATCCGTTTCAGCGAAGTTCTGTTTTTAGTTTTAGTCATATTAACGCCCCGTTGTAAAGCAACACCAGGGTGATTTTCGGACGCACCTCGTAATTTTGAACTGAGGACGAGGACGACACTGAGCTGGCACTCCCTGTCCACACCACTCCAGGGGGAAGGCTAAGTTTCAGTGAAATTACAGCAATAAGTGCGATATTTTTTTTCCAGAAATAATCGTGGGTTTTTTTTTGTTTTGTTTTTTTAAATAGGAAAATATTAAATCATGATCCAGAGAGTCAAAAATATTGTGAAATATTGTATTACATCTTACTTATAATTCATCAATGAGACAATTATTAATTAGACTAACACCTAGTTTTTCTAGGATTGAGGGTGTGAGAATGAAACACTTACGGTCGTCTTCGTTTTCTATGTTGATCTGTTGACAATCTTTGAACCACGTGGTGATGGGACACCTGTACACGGCTCCGGAATGGTTTGTACCTGGTTGACTAGTCGAAGCACGGGGAGATCCCACCAACAAACTGTGAAAGAAACAAAATACAGTTAACTCGTATATTAAAGAAATTTCATTTAACATTCTATTAAAGGAGATAAAAATAAAAAAAAAATGAAATCTGCTATACATATTTCAATGTATCGTGCCAGAACATCATTTCTCGAACGGCCAAGCCTCACGTGCTCGTGCAAGTTAAATTATGTTTTAATTCCTTTGAATGGTTTCATTGAATGAGTCACTTTAACATTGCAAACGATCCATGAAAAACTTTGCCTCGCATTGATTGTTTAAAAAAATATCACATTTCCTATTTATTTCTTTTCATGTAATCGCTTGCGGAAAATGGCATTTTTCTAGGTTTTATTTGTGGCAGTCATTAACTTATTTTTTTAAAATCAGAGCTTTAGTAAATGCAATGGCAACGCGTTATTAAAAGCTGATTATTTTGAGATGCTCGTGCATATGATAAAATTGTTATTTTGCGCCTACGGATTTTTGTTGCCGCCAAAAACCTCATCCCGAAAACAACATCATATTCTGACATGACAATAAAAAAAGTGTAATAAAAATATACAAGATTTTTGTTAAATCACAGAAAAGAAAGAAATGCTTCAGAGAAATATTTTGCTGCGAGATATACAATTTAAGAAGCATTATCTTATTGCACAGCATGTTTTTATTGAAATATATTTTTGTTGTAAATTCAATTTAATAATTGTATATTAATTTTTCATTATTATTGTTTATGAATTAATTAAAATTATTTTTCCATCAAGAAAAATATTATACATTTTAAAAACCAGATTTATCCAAAATTCACCCAATGGTGAGCGAACAGCTGGGCGCTATAACATTCATTTTTAACAAAGCTTAATAACTTTCTTGAACAAAATAATTACTAAAAGCATACAAATAAGACTTCTTTGAACCAACAATATAATGTTAAAAAAAGAAGAAACATTTATGAAATTCTTTTCTTATATGATTGGAACAAGAGGAGCAGAAATTAAAGTACCAGACATTACGTCAAATTCGTTCGCAAATTTACGAACTCGCCCATTCGTTCATTAGAGAGGAGCGAGAGGGAACGAACACGTTCAGGAAGTGCCTAATTGTAGTTGATGATGATTGTTGCCAACCGTCACTGTCACTTTCTCGGTATTTCGTCGGAAAACCGCCTTTGACACTGCTCAGAAAAACATAAAGTACTGCTCAACAGGGTGCTCTTTAGTTTTTGCATCGGATGTTTCAAACGTGATTCACGGCATTCAGAAAAAAAGAACTCAAAATAATGGCCATTTCTGTCAGTGTTCATGAAAAAAGTACATTTTTTTCCCGAAAGAAGTTGTCAGAAACGTTGGAGAGGGCATTCATATATGAACTCTGGCTTGTAATTCGTGGAAAAAAATAGCTTTAATTTTAGAGACAGTAAATATAATAGGCTTAAAGAATAGCACATTTGGCACCAATTATTGTCGGTTTCGTTTAGCGATTTATACAAAGGAATCAAATCACATGACAGAAGTAATGGCGCATGTCACTCAACTGTTAGTTGTCTTGACACTTTTTAATGCATGAATTGACTCTCAGTTGATTTTCAGAAAAGACATCAAAATTATCTAAAACAGACTAGAAAAATCTTATTTTTTAAATCTCTAATCAATTTTAATAACTGATTAGATATCTCTCCAATTTCCCCTTTAGTAATTGATGAATTGATAAAAACACTCATAAAAGAATTCAATTATTTCCGTAATTATATAACATCCAATATGTTATCTAGAAAGAAACTCAGATCATATAAACATCTTTGCCCCAGATTATACTCGGAGAATGTGGGTTTATATTTTATTTATCATGCTTCACAAAAGTAGTGCACATCTAACAAGCAACGTTTGTATTTAAGATAAGCGCTTACAAACGTTCTTATATAATTTAAAGTTTTATCTTTTCGACGTATTAATGATACCAATAATAATATTTACTCATTTTCTTTAAAAAATATATTTACATTATTGTGTTATAATTACATAACCATCATGTTCTTCATTAACCACTTAACCGATTTGCCCGCACGCCGTACATGCATCGATTTATCGAATTTTGATAGTTTTAAACAAAAATTAAATCACTCATAACAGTTATAATTTAATAGTAAAACGACTTCGAATACGTAGATAAGCCAAGTATGCCATGGATTTCCATTTGAATAAAAATTAGAAAATGTTCCCAAATTAGAAGGTATAATCTTATTAGATAGTAAGGAAAATAAACCAGTGAAGGGGTTAAAAGTACTAAATTCCTCCAAACGGCTAATAATTTAAATTATGATTTACTTTAGAAATAAAGATTGCATTGCCTATTTTTTAAATGTTACGATTCTATTTTTAGAAGATTTATTTCGAAGAAACACGGAACACAGGAAATTCTTCCACCACGAACTTATTTTTTAACCCTTTGTGCTCAGATGATGACTCTCACTCACCATTCAAGACGTACTTAATTTTGATGTTTCATTTAGATATTTTTTAATTTTAGTTTATATATATATATATATATATATATATGGACGAGGAAGGTGTCTGGGACGGTGGACAAGGAAGGAGCCTGTTCGAGTCGCCAGGATGATGTGTTGACTGTTTATTTATGAACTCTATTTAATATTAATAATTTTTGTGTAGTGTATTTGTTTTGTGTGGTGTTATGCTGTCCTGTGTTGTGACATCATAGAGAAAAATTAAAAGATGTCCACAACTTGTGGTTCGACTTCAGTACAATTACAAATTACGTTCAAAGACAGTATGTTTCTTATAAAGATTTGGAAGAATGCGGGAAAATAAATGCATTTGTGGTGGAATCGATACTGCTTACCACTATTTAAAGGAATGTACAGAAATATCCGATCATAGAAAACATCTGCAAGTTGAAAATAATGACTTGAGTTCAGTACTGATGGTTCCAAGTAATCTTCGGACTCTGAAGGACACGATGTCTAAAATTGTCAGTTTTTTTGCCAACTGTTTGAAAGTTTGTAGAGGAGGAAGTGGTCAGTTTATGACTACTTTGGGGTCAATTATCTCGAAGTGAATATCAGTTTGACAGATTCGGTTAATGTAAGCCTACAGTTGGCAACAACAAATCCTGTCGATACTGCTACGTTCAGTGGTGACGGGGTGGTCGGCTGTACAGAAGAAGAACTATGTTTCTTATAGAGGATTCTAATCAATTAAACGAAGCTACACATAAGCAATTTCGCAATGATTGTAAGATTATTGAAAACGGGACGATCATCAAGAATGTTCTAGATATAATTGAATACTTCAAAGAAATATTTAATTTTCAATATGGAGTTTTCTTTATGAAAAAGTAAAATCTCTTATAAAAAGAATATATTTTTAAATCATTTTCACCATACTACAAAAAAAGTTATATGGCATACTGTATTGCTAAATAAATAATAATTATAAGCTGATAAAATATCTACAAAATCTTTTTATCTTGATAATTCTGTTTACAAAAACTCCAAATACATACTTAGGGGTATAATGGTTTCACTTCACAATTTGATGAGAACTGCTGTGTTTCAAATATTCCACTTCTACTTTTAACCCAATATCACATTAAAAAAACATTTTCGTTTCTCTTTCCAAATATACACAAAAGAAGATTATTCACTTGTCGTTAACAAAAGGGTTGGGAAAAGGACACGAAGAAGAAGAAGAAGAAGAATGTTGCATCTTGAGCTATAACATTCTTCTCAAGGAGTGACGATGCCATTAAGGGTACTTGGACGCCAAACGATTAAGAAGGTCATCGGGCGAAGACGTGCTCGAAGCGACCCGCAAGATGAATCGTCGGCAACAAGTGGCTCGTGGCACCAATTGCTTTGCTCTCGAGTAACAGCCCAGAAATATAACAAATGGACTTTCACTCAGGTCAGAGTGGCAGGAAAGGTGCCAAATAAATATTAAATAACTTCTTCAGCCGCGTATTTAACCGGTCAAAAGTACGAGAAAGTCTTGCATAATGCATTGGAAGTTTCTGTTATGCATTCTCAAATAACCTGTTGACCGGTCATTATATCGCCAACAGAACAAAGAAAATGAAAGATACATTTTCTTAGAAAGGCTTGACATGGTAAGTATTTGGTCCATCCAGACATTTTGACTACATGGAAATAGTAAATAAAAAATAAAAGGAATAAATACTGTTTTGGATTTTTAAGCACTAACAGCAGTAGGCGATTATTGAGGCTTTTATATTCTCAATGATCTTTCACATTCTTAAAAAAACCTTAATATTTACTATTATCAACAACTGTAGATACGATGTAGATTAGATAAGGTAATCTACTGTAGATTATGAACTACTGTAGATGTCAAGTCATCTCTATTAATAAAAATATATAAGGTTAATTGTTTAAAAGATATAAATATTAATTTGCACAGAGCAGAAGAAATCAAAAAGATCCAAGCAATAAAAGTAACAAAGAAAATAAAAAGTAAATTTTGATAGAAAGGCTTGACATGGAAAGTGTTTGGTCCATCCAGGCATTTTAACAACATGAAAAGAGTAAATGAAAAATAAAATAATGAATACCGCTTTGGAGTTTTAAGTACTAACAGCAGTAGGCAGTTAGTGAGGTTTTCATACTCTCAGAAACCTTTCGAATTCTATAAAAGAAACCACTCAATATTTATTATTATCAACTACTGTAGATAAGATGTAGATTATATATAATCTACTGTAGATGTTAATTCATCTCTATTAATAAAAAATATTTAAAGTTAATTGTTTAAAAGATAAAAAATATCCATTTGCACAGAGTAGAAGAAATCAAAGAGACCAAAGCAATAAAATTTGCGCAGATTAGACTAACACAGAGAACTAACATAATTAAACCTGCTATATTTGAAACATCCATTGCATTTTTTCCCAATAATTACCAAGATTTCGTTTTTTATGTATCTCATATTTCATACTAATTTAATAAAATAACGCAATATAATTATTTCAATCATCGGTTGGTAATGATATGTGGAATATAAGGCCAATATAGAAGGAATTTTATAGCACTCTGTATCTATTTAATTATAAGAGAAAGATTTAACACACTCGTGTGATTGCAATTTTATCTAGAATACTTCAGAATGCTATTTATCATTCTTCTCTCCGTATCTCTGTATTTATTTATCCCAAAATGTATCTTAATGTTTCAGAATCCACGACTATCGGCAATAGAGTGATTACAATAACATTGACAGACCCCCATGAGAGATGGGCAATTTTAGACGTATCATATTTCATTGGCGGGATATTCATTTTGTGTGTGTATTTATAACAAATTAAGCGTATCTTAATGGATCAAAATCTAAGCATATCAGCAACGGGGATGAATGAAATAATACTGATAGATCCCCACGAGAAATGGGTAATTCTGAGCGTATCAGATCGCACTGGAATGACATTTATTTCTGCAAACTGAGAGTTAGGGGGAGAGAGTATATATAGCTCTATCATTCAGGGAATCGTACTGTATTCGAGATTCACTTCCCATTACAAATAGAGTCTCATGGAATAGAAAAGCCTTACTAAATATATTTCAACGCTAAATTTGATGCAGAAGAGAAGTAACTAACAGATAAGAATATGATTATTCAGTAGATAAAATGTATAAAGAATAAGAAATTTGACTGATGCTGTCCAACCTCTCACATCCTTCCAAAATACTACAAAATTTCTTGAAAATTCCAAGAACATAATTTTTTGAAACTTTTTATTTCAATTGAAGTACTTTGGCAGTTTTCTTATTTTTAGATTTTTATTTTGAATTCAGCTCAAGTGAATAAGTGACTCGTATCAAACAGAAATATTCTAAATTCCTCATATTTGATTTGGGTAACATCATAAAAAAACTAATCTAATTTTTTAATAAATAGCTTTTGAAGAATTATTTTATTTGTAAAACAATTAAAAAACAAATATAATTTTTTAATTAAATAGTTTCTGAAGAATTATTTTGTAAATTTATATACAGAATATGGTTTTACTTTTTTCCAGAATAATAGCACAGAGGGTACTCGTACCATACCACTATTTCAAAGTGAAGTTCCCAAAATTCATGAATAGCACAATATCATGTGTTGACTGATTTAACATCACAAACTATTTAGAGTAACTTTCCAAATTAGCTTTTATAAAATCTAGTTACTTTATTTCTGTTTCTTATTCACGTACCTTAGAAATATACTTTAGAGAGAAAAATATTCATAATTACTTAAGTCTTTTTTTTTTTTGTAGAGAAATAAAAGGGTCCAAGCAATAAAAATAAGCAAAAGCACCTCATAAAAAACAATTAGAAAAATATATGTAATCACGTGAAGCAATTTCTCCAGACATTTAAAAGTTGTACATAAAAGGTTATAAGTCACTGAGCAATATTAATTCAGTTCCGTGTTAATTAACCTGAGCAAGGAAAAAGGGTTGCAAACTAATTAACTGACAGAAGAAACGCTGGAATAATTTATTGCGAATGCATTATCCTGGCCTGCATTTCGTTAAAATGCAATTCTGAAAGAAAATTGAAATAATTTATTTACATAGGAAACCAATCTTAATAAATGAAGATTTTTTGACATTCATCATTATTAATTAGGAGACTAAAATCGCCTTTAAAAACAAGTCGTTTAAGATTCACACACTTTACTCCATGTAATGTAATTAAAAATAAATTCTTAAATTTCTTTGAGGTAAGAACTAATTAATATGTTAATTTTGTGGCTATCCAAATATTTATAACTGACAGTAACTTCATTATTTAAAATGCCCCCCCCCCATTTTTTCAGGTGAAGAAATGTAATAAATATGAAATATAATTTGTGTTTATTGAGATCACAAATATAAAAGCTAATAAAGATGAAAATGAAATCTGCTGTGCATATTTCAACGTATCATGTCAGAACATCATTTCTTGAACGGCCAAGAACCACATGCTCGTGCGAGTTAAATTATATTTTTATTCATTTTAATCGTTTCATTTGAATGAGTCACTTTAGTATTGCAAACGATCTTAAAAAAACTTTGTCTCGCATTTATTGTTTTTAAAAAATTTCCTATTTATTTCATTTCATATAATCACGTGCTCAAAATGACATTTTTCTAGGTTTTATTTGCTGCAATCATTAACTCAATTTTTTTTAAATCAAAGCTTTTGTAAATGTGATGGCAAAGCGTTATTAAAAGTGATTTTTTTTGAGATGCTCGCGCAGATAATAAAATTTAAATTTTTCGCCTACGAATTTTTGTTGACACCAAAAAACCTCATCCCAAGAAAATCATGTTCTGACATGATAAAAAAACTAACTAGAAAGATTTTTGAAAGTTAGTTTTTAAAAAATATGTGTAATTAAAACGTAATTACATATATTTACGTAATTACATATTACGTTATGTAATATATGTAACATAAACATATAATTTCTACATTGCATTGTTTTCTGTATGAAAATTTAAGTACAATCTGGAAGTCAAAGGTAAATTTCTTTACATCTTACTTACATTCCTTACAGTCAAAATTAGGGTTTAAAAACAACTTCCTCTTATCATCTTTAACTTAAATATTAGTTCGTCTTTATGAGATGTTAATTTGCCAAGCTGGATTTATTTTTCTATCCTCACTATTTAGGAAGTTATAGAAAAATAAAAGTTATAAATATAAATTTTTGAACGAAGGAAGGTTATAAATTCTAGTGAGCATGATCGGCAAAGAACTGAATAAAATTTCCCGAAATCTTGTCGTGAGCGCCATAGCAATAGGAAGACTTCCTATAGGAAACTAGCAAATAGAACGCGAAAGGAAGCATAGGTTCTAGCATTGATAAAAAAAAAAAACTCTGTTGCTGTTATTATTAGTGGCACTTGCCATGGACAAACATCAACGAGTTTTAAGCCGAAAGGCGCGTCCCTTGTTTTGAAGTAACGCCAACTAGAGCCAAAAGTAAGAATTAGCTACTCACTCATCCCAATTGCTTGCATAGCCCCTTTTTACAACCCTCACATTCATATACCTAGCAAATGGAACACAGAACAACCAAGATAGAACCGAGACTCCTAGAACACGAGGAAGACGCGCTACCCCTATGGCATGACACATGCAAAAATTCTATTTCAAATAATCAATTTATTTATTTTAATAAATAGCTTTATCAGTATAATCTTTTTTATTATTATTTTCATAAATTTATAAAAAATGCGAATTCTGCTGTATCGAATCAACATCAAAAGAAGTGAATATTTCTTATAGCTCCTTAATGTTTCAATTCTAAAGTAATCATCAACTTTGTAAAAGCATATTAATCGCTTCCAAAGAAATTAGAAACGTTCACGTAACAAAATGATATAAATAAACTTCAATGGATTAGAATATTTTGATACATAATACATAAAATAATTTCATCTATTAAAAATAAATTAATATAAAAATTCAGAATTAAAAGAAAAAAAAATGATTTTGAGAAAAATCAGATTTAGATAAGATTTCATTTTAGATCCTCACTGCATACTATATCGAATTTGTTCCATTTTTTAAAAATTCTTGTTAAAAGTAAATAGGGCATTTTTTAAAAGCAAATGTGAATTTTGAATTTTAACAGTAGAATTTGGAATAAAAAGAAAGAATTTGTGGAATAGAATTTGGAATAAAAAGAAATAATTTTCAGATTAGAATTTAGAATAAAGACATTTTTGAAAATTCAATTTTTAATTTTATGTATTTGAGTGAGCTTTTCTGCGATTGTATGTGAGGTTCTGATATCAAAAACACTTCTTATTTTAAAATTCAAAAAATTGAGCATTGTAGGGTTAAACCTTTTATTCTATTTAGATATGTACCCCCTGAGGGATTAAGAGAACAGCTTGATGAAAATTGAAGACTATTTATAACAAACATCATACAAAAAAAAATCACTCACACCAAAACTAGTTTTTCAATAGTAAATCCAACCGCTACTTTTTAAAATGAAATTATGTCACCCACTGGAGAAAGAGCATAAAAATTTACGGCAAGGGGTAAATCCAGGCGCGTCGGTTGTCAAGGCAACTGGATTCTCGTCGGATGTAGCAACATCAGTAATCCCAAAACGAGCTCACCGTATTACATGAGGATATCCTCCGCTATA
>JAOUZG010035454.1:1712218-1735980 GCA_026289955.1 Argiope argentata | reverse complement strand
TTTTTTTGGTGGAAATCCGGAAATGTCTTGGCAAGATTGAATTTTCTTAAACGACGCCGCCGTGTATTTTGAAAACACAATTTAAATTTTTATTTTTTATTTTTCTCCTTGGCAAAAGTCTAGTGTTTAATGTTTTGTAAACAAGTTTTTTTCTTTTCAAATAAATTTTATTATACTTAATGGCAATGCAGTCTAATCAACGAGAATAGAAATATAATATTATAAAATAATTATTAGATGATCATTTTTACAGTCTACAAAGATACCTATAATTTTAATGTTTTAGATTTTGTTTTTGAATACTTAATGCCAAGAAATTGGAACTGAAATATCAAATCGTTTGTAAAGCAAACGATAAAATAAATTGTTAAGATATTTTATTTTGCATTTTTGCTTTAGATTACTATGTCTCAAACGTTTCTTTTTCATAGAGCAATGATCTTATCTGGTTTTGCTTGTGCAAAACATGCAGGTGTATCTATTAGCCGTCTATGTCATCGGTTTTAATCGCACCAGAAATCTTTTATATTACGTTTCGTTTGTGCCACAGTATCTTTTAAGACTTTCATTCAAAGCGTTAAACATGGGTAGAGAAAGCCAACGGCATCAATGGGGACGAAACTTGTATTTTATATGAAAATGGTCATAGAAAACGCATTTGGTGTTAGAACAATTGGTCTTCAACCGGGACTACTCCCCAAATAAGTTCGCTGACCCATTTGGTGGAATTGGAAAGGTTTAATTTTCTACGATCTCCTTCCTCAAGATGAAACAATAAATTCTATGAAATATTGTCATGAACTGGATTGATTAATTAAAAGCTGCCATAGCAAAAAAAAAAAAAAAAAACGATTAGAATTAAAGAAACGACAAGGTTTTGTTTATTATCATGACAACACGAGGCCACATATTGCATTAGTTATAAGAAAGAAGGTCTTACAGAGTGAGCGGGATGTTTTGCCGCATCCTGCATACTCTCCAGATCTCGCTCCATTAGATTATTACTTCTTTCTGTCTTTAAAAAATTATCTTCGCGATCAGCGCATTGAACCCATCTGTGAAATAAAAGCGCAGCTCAAAAATTATTTCTTGTCCAAAACACAAAAATTTTGGAAAGAAGGCGCAATGGTTATTATTAAACGATGGAAGAAGGCGATAGAGCAAAAGGATTCTTATATGATAAAATAAATAATATCTTAAACAATATTGTTCGTTCATTTCATATCAGAAATAGGAAAGGAACTCATGTGACAACCTAATACTTAACAACCTAATACTAAAAATATAAACTAAGGCAGGGGTTCTCAAAAGGTGGGTCACCAGCCCCAGAAGGTTTGTGGAATGTGTCCAGGAGGTGGCGAGGTGTGGAAGAAAAGTATAAAGAAAACTAATTTATTGCTGTAGTTTTAATTTTAAAAAAGAGTACACATAATGTTTTTAATGCACATACAAGTTGGTTTTTGTGTTCTATTAATTAATGGGAGACATGAGCGTATTTGGAAATAACCAATTTTTTAATGTCTGGAATCAGCTTGGTAACTCACAAAACAATGTCATTTTCCAGTGTCAAACGATTTCTTGATTTTGTTTTTAAATTCATCATTATGGAGAATCCTTGTTCACAGTTGTAATGTGTAGAAAATGGCATCAAAGTTTTTAATGCTGTTGTGGACAGTTCTGAGTATTCCCTTTTAATACGTATTCAAAATTTGCCGATATAAGCTATGTTTAAAGTTACTTTAGCTGACTGATCGCTTGAAATCTCTATCAGTTGATCATGATGAAGGGCACTTAGCTCAGCTTTTGTTATGGCTTGCTCCCTTGAACGGATTGACTATCCACACAACCCCACTCATACGCATAACGGTAATGTAATCTGTAAACTGTCCAATCAAAGTTTCGAGATGAGATGATACTATGTAAGGAGAAAGATTAAGTGTCAAGGGATGTGGCGCCAATACCCGACACATACTTTACGAACTCTTGAGTAAAGTTTTTAAAATATCTGTCTAAACTTTAGACAGAGGGGGGGGGGGGGGGTCGCCAAAATACTTTGTCTAAAAAAGGGGGCCGCAATTTTCTAAAAGTTTGAGAACTTCTGAACTAAGAAATAGGTGTTTAAAATGTTGAGTTGATTGAGACAAGTTATTCGTTATTTTGACTAATTAACCTAATTTATTACACACAAAAAAAAACTGAAATCTTTACGTTTATAAATATTTTCTACCTCCGTTTATTCCGAACGCTATGCCCCCAGAGTAATTTTCGGCCTGAGCATTTTTCAGCAAGAAAAATGTATCTGAAGACAGAAACGCGTGTAAAAAATAACTCATCGAGATTGGAGGGTTAAAGATGATGAGTAGGGAATGGAGAAAAAGATCGCAGATGTTGGGAGAGAAGGAGGAGAACCATACCAATAACCCTGTTCTCACTTTTTATAGATGTCAACGGGGAGGGCACGAGGAACATGAAAGCATTCCTTATTCTTCATTGGTATGATTTACGCTTGTAGCAATCCATCTCGGGAATACTTTCTTCTAAGAAAAACTCGTGTATAAAGAGACTCTAAACAGTTGTATTATCAAATACAAGCACAGAGGAACAGTTGTATTATCAAATACAAGCATTTGGAACATATGTGAAGGGGGGATAGCAAATACAGGGTATAATAAGGCTAAATAAACAAAATATAGATTAGGGATGGCAAACCACATAATATTTTGGGCACGCCAACGATCAAAACAGCTTGCATGTGACTTTAATTTAATAAACTGAACATGCCCCACGTCGATTGATTGGAAATTGAAGAATTTTAAATGCAATTGATTGATTTACAGCTTAATTCAAAATGGATTCAAAAATGTATTGAAACGAGAGAAAAGTCGGAATGGATTGATCCAGAAAGATTAACAAGTAATATAAGTAAAAAATGCCAATAATGAAATTTTGAAACTTGGAATTCGGTTTCAGACACATTTAACTGTTTGAAAATCTGGCTCATGCTATTTTAACCATATTATTTTCAGCTATCTATGCCAGTGAGTCATTATTTTCAGAGATGAATAACATTAACCGCTTAACTGTTTTGCCCGAGTGCCATTCGTGCATCGATTTATTGAATTTTGATCGCTGTAAGCTAATAATGAAGCGTTTATAACGATTATAATTGAATATTAAAATTACTTCCAATACATAGATAAGTCAAGTATTCAATTTATTTCCATTTGAAAAAAAAATAAAAAAAAATTTTCAAAATAGAAGATGTCATCTTATTAGATAGTAAAGAAATTAAAACAGTTAAGTGGTTAAAGATTCGCTTAGAAACCGTTTGGCAGATGACTCCAATTCAGCATGCATTCTTCTAAAAGTAACATCTTACAATCCTATATTTGTCATCTCATCTGCAACAACAGAGGTTACACTAACGGTACTTTAGCTTCAATTACACCTATAACTACTAGTATACAGTGCTAAATGTATTTTTTTCGTAGTAAATAAAAAGTTTTGAGTAGTTAGTATTTAGTTTCATTATTTTCCCAATAATCCCAAGTCAAAATTATTTGATGGTACGTCTATTAAACATATTTTTAGAAAAAAAGGCACGTTGATCCATAAAAGTTCGCCAACCCTGAGCTAGGTGGAAGTTGGGAAAAATTGCAGCACCCAAATAAGCATAAAAAACATATTTAGCATCATAAAAACATTTACTAATTAAGAATCAAAACATTCTAAATGGCAAACTTTGACAATCAAAGAATAAAATAATTGAAATCCTTATTATTCAATTAGATTCGTAAATCATTTTATGTCATGATGAATGAAATCTAGTTAAATATTTTAGTAAGTTGTTAATAATAATATATAATTGATTCATTATTGATGAAGATTAATGCGCCAATGATTTCCATTGCAGCTCATTTTTAAAGGCAGGTTAAAGCTGTATCTGTATTCAGTTTTCATTGACAACATGAATGGACATTCAGATTTGTACATATATGATGGTCTTGAAAAGAATTAAAATTTTATAGTTCCGTCGGAACTATATTAATATTTCCTTCTTAATAAAAAAATGCATTTATTTATTTATTTTCCTTCTCAAAATAATATTTTTCTTGGAATCTTTCATGAGATTTCAACATCTAAAAAAATTAACCTCTTATCTGAAATGAAATGCGCGTTATTGCAAAATTACCTATCGCATTATTTTAATCAAATAGCCAGATATATGTGTAGGTGTTAAGATATATCTTTTTAAATTCTTTATGGGCATTCATTAAAATTATTTTAAGTAAAAATCCTAATTCCAAAAATAATGCAATGTACAAGTAAAGGGTACATACAACATGCGGTGAGAACCCCCCCCCCCATGATATTAACTGATGTGGCTTTTAAATAATAAATAAAGTAAATCAAATAAAAATAACTTTTTATGGAAATGTAAAACGCATTTGATGCATTAAAAACAGCAAATTTATGAGTACGTTTAATTCAGAGAAAGGGATGTAATTCGAAAAGCAAATCAATGGGAAAAGTTAATAAATGCTTTTTTTACTCTTAAACTTTAAGCTAAATTAAACGTAATTCTTTTACGAAAACTTATTTTTTACTCCCAAGAGAATCTCGTTTTAGTTGATTATAAACGAAACAAGCCCAGTGATTATCTTCTCAATACAAAGGTCTTATTTCGTAAATGTTCGTAATTAGTAAATTAACATGACGTAAATGTTCGTAACTGTTCACATATTTTCATATGTCTCTTCCTAACGTTATATTAGTTAGCCCTCAAGAAACTCAAACTCAAGTACAAAAATTAGGTGAAGAAATTTTTTTTCTATAAAAAAGTAGCATTTTGCTTTGTAATTAAATTTTATATTTGGTAAAATATCGATGTTCTTTTACTATATATAGTATTATTTCTTACTATTATCTATCTATCTATCAATATAAAATAAAAATTATTAAAGACAAAACTATCTTACAATCATTCTGAGTTAACATAAAATAGCAAACTTGCAAGTGCAGTTTGAGACAGAAGGAAGAAAAAAAGACATAATATAACAAACACAGACATAAAGAATTGCGGTAAGTTCTCTCCAGTTGTTTTGCAAATTTCTATGTTAATGAAAACCACATATCCATCAAAATAAAACAAAAATATTACAGTCAAAGCCGTCTGACCAACCATTCAAATTGAAATAAAATAACGAACTCGCGCGACAAGCTTGAAAAAAAGTAAGAAAAGAAAGGAAAAGAAACAACAATGCAACATGCACAATCATAAAAGAATTGTGGTAAGTCCACTGTAACCTTAAATCTTTGCGGTTTCATTTTACGGTCATTTCATTTCTCGTTAGTCTAAATGTAATCAAGTCACGCTCGAGATTCATTTCAGCATCAAAACAGATGTCTCACATCGTTGCGATCAACTGCTTTGCACATACCTAAATAGGTTGTGGTGAATGTTACACAAAGTAAACCACACACAGACAAAAAGAAAGTATAAAATTCGTATTAAGTTTAATGGTAAAACGTGAGAAGTAATTGTAACTTTTTCCTCCACACAAACACACATAAAAAAACTAATTCTTTATCTTGATTTTTTTCTCCCGCGCATGAGGTAATTCATAATGAAATCAGTCTGACATCTATAATGGACTCGCAGTGCAAGTCGATTAAAATTTGTTATCAGAGAGAACTAAGAATATGGAATGTCAGAGAAATAAAATTAAATGTAATTATTATTTGATGTTTGCCGACGAAGCTATAACCGAAAGATTACATTTTTATAGCATTTGATTAAATTGCAGAATAAAGAGCAGTACAGAATATATACGGATTATCCCTGAATTCATGGATCAAACTTCAGTTCAAGTCCCGCATAAAGTAGCTCTTAGTTTGTATAACATTGTGGGATCTTAAATGTTAATTTTTGAATTTAAAAACGAAAATGTCGATGACGTGGATAGGGTTCTCTTTACTTTTATTATTGTTCTTGTGTTCCGCTTTACAACGGATGGAGAGGTGCATTAGTTCTGAGGGTATATATTCCTGACACTTGAGAGCAAAAGCCTAACTTCTAGCTCACATACACGTCTCAAACCCTTTTCACGGGTAGGACTTCATTCATGCATTTCATTCATTCATCAACATATCCTAATTTATATCTAAAACCGAGAACGATCACCTCTGCCGGCGTCCTGGCTTAGGGGTAGAGCATCTTCCCTGTAATCTGGCATGTTTGTTCTTCTGTGTCCCATTTCCTTGGGGTGCGTGTACGAACCCGACAGCCGAAGACTCTCCGAGTGTGTGGTGGCTGGAGTACGTTAAATCTGTAGTGGTCACAAAGTCCTCCATGTCGAGAGTAATACCACTGGGGGTGTTTCAGAGGTGATCGATCTCTGTTCCAGATCTAAATTACTCTGTATGTTCAGTTCAGTTTAGTTATATTATCGTCCCGTTGTAGGTCAACACTGGACTATTATGGGAGGGACCTCGAAATTTTGAATCAAGGTCAGATAACGTGGACTATACCGGAGATGACATCCCCCTTTCCATACTATACCACACCAGCGGGAAAACGTTACGATCTGTGGATGAATGAATGAATGAAGTCAGCCCTGTAAAAAGGGTTTGTGACGTATGTGAGCTAAAAGGCAGACTTCTGCCCTCAGGTGCTCAGGGGTCTATACCCTCAGAAATTACTGCATCCCTACTTCCATTTTAAAGCGGAATATGAGAACAACAACAGCAGCATTTATTTAGAAAAATGTAGTCTGGATTGCGCACTTTTGATATACAAGACATATTCCAGAAATAAATGTTTCTTTGGAAAACGCGTATTATTTAAATGAAATTCTTTTAAATTACAAACACAATCTATAAAAACAAATGATCAAAGAAAAAGAAGAAGAAGACGCCATCTCTGCAATGCAGACAAGACAATAAATAAGAAAACTAAATTGTCAGGAACAGCGATAACTCGCCAAAGCCTTTCCACCCCGTTTCGAAACCACAATTTTGCTAGGTTGAAATGAACAAGATTCTTTCTCTCTGCCCGCATTTCAGTTTCAGAGCACGGCGAAAAAGCAAGTAAGATGACAGATATATTTTTAGATGGCCGTCGCTGTAACAGGTTCTCCTCTATCCAAGAGGAACGGAAAACAGAGCATTCACATTTTTTTAGAAGTGCCTCTGAGTGGTTCTAAGACAGTACAACAGGAGAATTTCAACTTGAGAGCGCAATCAGACAAAGTTCATGGAAGTAAGACTTAAAAGATATTGTCAGGGTAAATGGTGGTGCACGCCATCTATTTTTAGGGTATGCGCTGGGATCGGGGATGAGACAGGCTTCTGCTACGCTTTTCACTGTAAATTTTTCCGATTATCTACGAATTACTAAACCGTCAGCAGTTAATCCATTTTCAAGGTGAAGAAAGTGCGACATCTTCCGCAATTTGAGGAAAGATGTATTTCAATTTCTGGTTGGTTTTATTTTTAAACTTTGCTGTGTGTTGCCATATTCGTCAACAAAATAAAACTGGAAGATTCGTTTCATTCTATTTATTGATTTTAGCAGTCATGTAGCCAGATGCATTAAAATAAAACTGACAATAAAGTTTCATTTAATTTATTGTTTTTAATATTATATAGATTAAGTAAAGATATCAGGCAACTTGGAATAATAAGGTTTTTTTTTTAAATAAATACTCTGAACAATACGGTTTTTACTTTAAGTAAATCTTTGTAATAACAAAATAACTTTTACAGAATTCTGCCGCTTAACTTTTACTAAGTTTACACATACCATATTTGAAAAAGGCAATATAGGAGGTTTGCCATAGGGATAGAGCGTCTTCCTCGTGATCTGGGCGTTCCGAATTCCAGCCCCGTTAGAACATGGTTGTGATCTGTGACGTGTATGAATGTGCCACCCCTGTAAAAAGAAGCTGTGCAAGCGAATGAATTAGTGCGAAGCTAAGACGTACGCTTGGCCCTAGTTGGCGCAACTTGAAATAAAAGGCGCACCTTCGGCTTAAAATCGCTGTCTACATCAATGAGCTTGTCATGACAAGAGCCATTAGTAACAACAATAAAATCTTCCGCGATTTTGTACATGCATTAGGATGAGTTTAATTCCACAAATTAGGGATCAGAAGAAAGATGAAAGAAGATGTTTACATTTGCCAATAAAGTGCATTCAGGAAATGAGCACATCCTTCCACGTCTCACCCCTTGGTGAGGTAGAATCGTCGAAAAGTGGTCGTCTCAGGTTACTGAAATGAACAGTACTTGCATGCGTTTTGATCGTTTTTTTTCACTTTAAGAACACATTTATTGGGAAAAGGATACAATATTTATCAATCAAAACATCTTCCATCAATAAACCTTGCAACTGATTGTCTTCGATTTTATTTATTTATTTATTTATTGCTCTCTTTTTCTTGGTTATCTGTCACTGATATCTAAATCACTACAACTGGTAACAAACAAAATCATTATCATTTATATAGATACTTCGCCTGTTTACAAATAGATACTGCTGATTAAAATTCAGGCAAGCACTTATTATAATTCAATTACAATTCAATTCAATTGCAATTTTCTGTGGCACGTAGGTTTCGTTGTTATTAGTGTCAATGGTAAAACAATCAGAAGCTCTGTGTCAACTGAAACAATAGTGTTTTCTAAGTCTTTATCCTGAGTCAGCTATAGTCCCAATATCTTCCTGGTAAACAACATTGAGATTTCTTTTCTTTCAAAACCTTCAGAAACATTTCATTTGATTCTTCCTCTAAACGACTAATAAAAAAAATACAGCTTTTATGCTTAAAATGATTGTAGTGGTCAAAAGATACCAATTACATTTAATGTGTAACCAAAGAATGGTTTTAAAAATGAGGTTATTAAAGATTCTTTTTATTTCAAAATGATAAGTTGTGTTAAATCATCGATATTTTCGTTTATCTTTCCGTAATACAAAGCCATTTTCAATTTTTTTAGATATATATTTCGCTGAATGACGTTATTATGCAATATTAAAATAAAACGAATGCTCGATGCTTTAATAATAAATAAGAAATATATCTAAAAATCCTAAAACCACTAAAAAATCTAAACACATTATTTCACACAAAATATTATATTAAGTATACCTTATCTGGCCACATACATCATTTGACGCATTAGGATACCACAGAATCCTTCTGAAAGGAATATCAATATTTGATAAAGGAGTAATAAAATACCTCCTTCTTCTGCACCAAAACTCAATAAACTTTTATCAATAAAATAACAGATCACGAGGAATATAATGCAGTTATCTATTTATATTCATGTACATGTTTCGTAAGAGCAGCAGAGTGGCCATTTTTCTGGAGAAAATTACCGGCAATCGGCGAGGCACGGAGCAGGTGATGACACGCAAGTCATCACAGCATCTGATGGTTTTCGAATACACAGGGAAATGATTCATACTTCTAGCGGAAATCGTTTGCTCAGTTTTCTCTCAATGTCATGCTCAGAAAATTGTAAAAAAAGCAGCGAGAAATGGAAAAGTTCTTTCGTTTAATAAATAGTTAGATTTTAGATAATTTATATTATCAGAATAGTATAAAAATTGTGGAAGAAAGGGGATATACAAGTCTTTTGTTTAAAATTAAATGTCCACATATTCAAGTTAATGTCAAATACATGCTGAAGTTAAATTCTATATTTTCCCCTGATATTTAATGGCTATTTAAAATGGTAAAAGCTTCTGGTGAGCTCATTTAGAATGTTATCAAAACCTTTTATCCGAGAGGGTTTTTTTTATCTTTAATATAATTTATCTCTCAATGAAATGAAAGAAATGCTACTCTATATTACGATGCGTGCATATATATTCAGATTAAATTAGAATATTTCATTGCAAAATTCATGTTCATGAATAATTAAACGGTTTTAAGATATACTATTAGCAAGGTTATGCCACAAATGGAATCATTTGTAATTTTAAAAATGCTTAAAATAAAATGTTGTTGTTACTTACGGCACTTGTCTAAGGACTTCCAATATGTCATAATAAAGTGATTACTGACATAAGGATTATTAAATTTTTTTTTAAGTGATTCTATATTAAGTATAAATAAGGCTGCTACTGCTACAATTGTCATATCTTTAAAATCAATTTTATCATTGAACAAATACTGTTGCTGTTACTTATGGCACTTGCCATGGACAAGCTGATACAGCTGCAGATTTAAGCCGAAAGGAGCGTCTCTTGTTTTTGAAGTAGCGCCAACTAGGGACAAGAGTGCGACTTAGCTATACACTCGCCACATTTGCTTGCAAAGCCTCTTTTTACAGAGGGGAACCGTCACACATCTCACAGATAGCACACAGAAGAACAACCATGCCCGAACCAGGACTCCCAGAACATGAGGAAGACGCGCTACCTCAGTGCCGGAAAGCGGCTAAAAAATGCTATCGACAGTCACTATTTTTTTCCCACAACATTATATTTATAACAAGGATTACTTTATTAAATGATTTACAAAAACATACTACATAAGTTCGAAAATGGGATCAGTCTTCAGCCAAACATTCACCTTGTAGCGAAGACTTTAGTATCAGTCGTCACGTGCATCTTTTAAGTATAAAACTTGCTGCCCACACAGTTTATTCATTCACCTCTTGAATGATGAATTAGATTTTAGAATCTCTACACAATTGCAAAGTCATTTATTTTTTATATTCCAGGAAGCATCAGAAATGGGGAGGGGGGAGGAAGTAAGCTACAGAATTGTAATATGTAATTAGATTCTTCCAACTTAACGAGATTCGAACAATCATTATTTTTCATTATCATTTACTATATAAGAATGCATCACTACTTAATTAATTTTATAACTTAAGTTAATGCTAATCTATAAAAAATGTATAGCAATTTTCAGCTTTATTAACCCCTTAACCGGTTTGCCCGTATGCCATACGTGCATCGATTTATCGAATTTCGATAGTTGTAAACAAAAAATAAATCATTCATAACAATTATAATTCAATAGTAAAATGACTTCGAATATGTAGGTAAGCCAAATATTCCATGGATTTCCATTTGAATCAAAATAAGAAAATATTCCCAAAATAGAAGGTGCCATCTTATTAGATAGTAAGGAAAATAAACCAGTTAAGGGGTTAAGTATTTGTTTACCAAACCTGATTAAATTATGCGACACAGAAAATCTTTTACATGCATAAAGATTGCAATTACACATTTAAAAAAATTCTGGAAAGTAATGACAATAATTACTATTAAAACGTTGCGTCTGATTTGTTGAAGCCCCATTTCCTTTTAACTTGTGTCCTTCCATAGTGCGAACGATTGCAAAAATTTATTTTAAGACCTCTATTGTTGTGTATTTTACGAGTTGGTAGGCCAAATTGTCAAGGAGATCTAAATATTACCTAATATTTCGCTAGAATATATATACTAAAAATAAATAAAAAAGGAAAAGAAGTTGTAATCCTGTTATTTGTCGCTAAGGTGCCAAGATGCAGGAGGGGGAAAAAAGAATAAAATTTCCGACGTCTGCCGTGGCCGCACAGGTGGTCGGCCTTGAGACTTGGTTACGGTCATTCCCATCAATACACACAACACAGCAGCTGCGGGAACAGAGCAGATAGTGAAGGTTGGATGGATTGATAAAAAAAAATAATAAAAAAAGGATGAACTTGTATTCCAATACATTATTTCGTGCATTTCAACAATGACAGAGCCTGAAAGGAAGAAATTAAAAGAGTTTTAAGCCCAAATAAGAATTTTTTCTGATGCAGCAGAAAGGCGAAAACTGGTAGAGCAAGTCTTGGGGACGACAGCAACTGTTGAGTTTGAGATGACGCAAGATAGCTTTAACACCTTTGCGTAAATATTTAATTATAATTGCGTGCATGAATGTATTAATAAAACATGACATCTTAATTTATTATCCGATTTTTTTTTCTAAACAAGGGCATTTGTGTAAGCGGTTGAAGGTAGAGATTGATAAATACATTGTTGTTGTTAATGATTTAATGTGATAAATAAAGATGATGAGTATGATCGTCACGAACTTGAAATAATGGAGCTATTCTATTTTAAAATATTTAAATTTGTCCGATACTGACAACTAATGCTTAATTTTTTTTAAATTTAAAAACCTTAGTGGAATATCATGATGATGATGACGTGTCTGCTTTACAACGGAAGGAGGGATGCAGTAGCGTCTGAGGGTATGGACTCCTGAGCACTCAAGGCAGAAGTTTGACTTCTAGCTCACACACATCACAAACAATTTTTACGGGGCAAACTTCCTTCATGCATTTCATTCATTCATCCACAGATAGTAATTTAGATCTGGAATAGAGAACGATCCCCTCTGACCCAGTACCCACTGTGATATTACTCTCGACATGGAGGACTTTGTGACCACAACAAATTTAAAGTGTGTGCGTGCAATCCATCACACACACACACACACAGAGAGAGAGAGAGAGAGAGATTTAACTAGATGACAGATTTAACTTGCGCCAGCCAATAAACACACACGGAGAGTCTTTGGCTTGCGGGTTCCAATTCGGAGCACAAGGGAAGGATATTTACCACATTCGTTTGCACAGCCCCTTTTTACAGGGCGGGGGGCATATTCACACATCTCACAGATAGAACATAGAAGAACAACCATTCCCTGAACGGTACTCGAACTCGGGACGTCCAGATCACGAGGATGACGCGCTACCTCAGTAAGGACGCCGGAGATGAATGTAATATGATGGAGAGGAAATTATTTTTTTATTTAAAAAATAACCATTTTTATCCAATATTTTTTTCTATAAAAGAACTAAGAGAGACAAAAAAAATGCCAAGGACACAGTCATTTTAAAATCTGAACAGAAAAACACAGTACAAAAAAATGTACGTTTCCACATAGTTGTGGTTATATCAAAAAAATTTAAAGAGCTTATCTCACTTGAACAAGATCTGAAAAAAACCACAAGGGTTTCAGATATTGAATTTCGATTAGAGCAGTAGTACTCTGCAGTGACCTCTCGCACAAAAAGATTGCGAACTCTTGCACAAGAGGTCTGCGCGCTTCAGGATTCACGTCACCGCGTTAGCCTCTTTTACATCGAGGTATGAACAAAGATCTAAGAATAACCAATTCTTACAGCAAAATACTTTGTTCCTTGATAAAAACCCTCTTGACACGTCCTTGCCCACGCTTTTCTGCGGGACTTTTCCGTATTATTAAGCTTCCTCCCACGCAAAACTCTTCAAAATCATTATTTGCATATAAAACGCAAAAGGGTGAGAAGTTGCAAAAGTTGACAGTGCAGCTATCGCAAGAGGGCACGTTGTCTGTTTGCCCTCCTTATTACGGGAGTGCTAATTCCAGACGTCTTTATTTTCAGAGGAAGGTGTCTGCCAGTCTCATCAGACGAACTTTCTGTGCTTTGCTGGCATGCCACCAACGCGATAAGGTGCTACTGAGGTGCTGAGGTCAGGGAAAATTGGGAGAGAAAAAAAATGAATATGTGAGTGGGAGGGAAGGCAGAAAAAATATTAGTTCTGAAAAGAATCTGTTAAGTTGTTGAATACAGCTTTTCTGAGGAAATGAAAACTGTCAAAGTGGGTTAGAGTCAACAGATAATTTCGTCAGGTAAGCATCAACATGAAAGTTTATTGCGTTTTTTAGCAGTTACAGTCAATGGCAAATCAAGTTGACATTTATACTGATGAATGACGTCACGTATCTTTTCAGACGTGCTAAAGTTATCGAGTGAATTACATATAAATGAAGCCTGACTTAGTGTTCCTTTCTTTCTCTTTACTTTAGTTGTGAATATAACATAAATTATCAACTAAATTTAGCAGAAATCATTTTTATTTTTAAATCCATAACATGATATCAAGATTATTTAAATGGGGGTAGTGATACATTTCGGGATTTTATACATGCTTTCAATGGTTTACCAATGATTATGGAAGAACTCCCGAGCCTTAGTGGAATTGTGAGAATTTTCTTGACACAAAAACCTTGAAACGTATGTTTCTGTCTCGATAATTACAAAGAGAAAAATCTAGTTAGCTAAAAAAAATTGCAAGGTTTTTGTTTTTATCATGTCAAAACATAATATTGTTTTGGGGATTAAGTTTTTGGCGTTAACAAAATTCTGTAGGCGAAAAATAAAAATGTTAACAGCACGAACATTTCCAAAAATCAGCTTTTAATAACACGTTGCCATTGCATTTACAAAAGCTCTGATTAAAAAGAATATAACAACAGCAAATAAAACCTAGAAAAATGTCATTTTGAGCGTATGATTATATGAAATAAAATAAATAGGAAATGTGATATTTTTTTTAACAATAAATGCGAGATGAAATTTTTTGGATCATTTGAAAAACTAAGGTAACTCATTCAATAAAACAATTAAAATGAATAAAAAATATAATTTAACTTGCACGCACACGTGGCGTTTTGCCGTTCAAGAAATGATGTTCTGACATGATACATTGAAATATGCATGACAGATTTCATTTTAATTTTTTTTTATTTAAAGACAAAAAAAATATGATAGTACAATACACTAAAATAGTAGATTATCCACATTCAAACCGAAAGTCAATAGTTTAGTATTAAATTCTTAATATACAATAAGATATAATTCTTATAGTGAAAAATTCATCAACAAAATTAATTAAAGAAAAGAAAATTAATTGTAATATAAATAAAAGAAGATAGAAACCACTAGTTTTTTTTAATGTGGCAAAAAATATTCAAATACCGAAAAAAAATGAAAGAAGAAGCGCAAAAAGAATGAAAATAGACTAACTCTATTTTAACTTAAGGAACTGACGCAGTAACTAGATAGTTCACGTTTTTCCGACAGCAGATTTTTTTTTTAAAAAAAAGGAGGATCAAGAATTCGTGGAAAACTTTAAAAAATAATCCACTCCATAATCAATCATTCTTATTATTAAGGACTATTTTATGAAAGGAATAGCACTTTAGTCACCCAGTGTATCCCTAAGAATCAGTATCAAATCTCCCCACCGTCGGGATATGATACAAAATTAAAAACTTGGGGCTTTACAAAAAAATCCAGCAGACTATTCAACTACAGTCCCTTCGCAGCCATTTTTCATCGGTTATAAAAGTAAACCGCAATCTTAACCCAAAGGCTCTTCACGACCCAGTGGGGGTCAACGGATGACAGACAGTTAAAAAAATCTGAATTAAAGTCTACAAAAACGAACGTGAAGAAGATTAAGGAAGAAGTGCACCCTAAAGTGACAGAACAGAACCTTATTTTTTTTTAAGGGGCCGATCTTGCTACTCTGAGAAATACTCATGAGACAGGCAGTGAAAAGGGAGACGAGATACCAGAAGGAAGAAAGAAAAAAAAAAAAGGTCCAAACATGAGTTCAATTTTTTTCTTCTTCTCTGGATTGGGGTGGGAAGAGAATCAGTCCCCAGAATGCGGGCCCCTCCCATGAGATATGAGGAGGGAATAATGATGATCAATTCCTCTGGAACAACTTGAAGGGCAGGGTTTCCGTTCCCGCTCAAATTTCTTCATTTGGATGATGCCAATTTTTTTTTCTTTTTTGCTCCGGTCTTCTGGGAGATCGTGTCAATTTCTCGCCAAATTAAGCATGCCGCTGCCCACATCAAGCCAAATAAATATAGATGAAACGAGGCAGTCGTGCTAGATAGGAAGCTCCTGGATTTCATTCGATACGTATTACTACGGCGAAAGAATGCCACTTGTTTTGATTCGATGATACACAGGAGTAAATCAATCTCTCGAGCAGAAAATGAAGGGCTGTCGAACATCAAGCAATTCAACCAGATTAGTCAATAGCAAAAATGGTATATATAGTTTCTTTTCTAATGCCTCAGATCAGTGGTTGGCAAACTATCTTCATGTGCAACCCCCTATTTGATGTAAAATTTTGTCACGACCCTGGATAAACAGTAAAATTTTTGTTTAAGGCGACCAAAAAAAATGACCTTAAAAAATGACTTTTTGTAATTTTCACCTTAGCAATTCGAAAATTTACAGGCATTAAAAGTAACACTATAAGACATGACACACAAAAGTTTAAAGCATTATATTAATTTATTTAGGAGTTAGGGAGTTAATATAATATAATATTAGCGATAAATTACGTTAATGAAAAATGTTCTAGGCGCTCCATATTTGTTCGAAAATGCTCCAATTTTCATTATTACTTACTCTAACCATTTTGAAACTAAATTTGGGATTCATATTGAAGTTTGAATTCAAAATATCAAAACTAACCTATGTAATAATTCAAAACTACTGATTTTTTTTAAAAAAATGTTTTAGTTTTGAGTTATTACATAGGTTAATTTTGCTGTTCCGTACTCAAACTTCAAGATGAATCCCAATTTTTGTTTCAAAATGTTTAGAGTAAGTAATAATAAAAATTGGAGTGTTTTCGAACAAATTTGGAGCGCATGGAGCATTTTTCATAAACGCAATTTATCGCTAATATTCTATTAAAATGACCCACCCCAGAACTCATAAAGAAATTAACATAATGCTTCACAACTCTGTGTGTCATTTCCCATAGTTTCACTCTTAATGCCTGTAAAATTTCAAGTAGATAAGATCAAAATTGCAAAAATCATTTTTAAAGGTCCCTGGTCGCATTAATCATCAACGAGGTTACAATGAAATTCTTTCTGGGATTTGTTCTTCCCATGTGTTTTTAAAAGAGCGTCGTAACGTCATCGGTTGAATTGAAGCCTTTTTTTAAAACAACGCACGAAAATTAAATATCATCATAAACATTTTATAAAAGTTGTAACATCATAAACATTTATTAATCAATCAACACAAATGTTTTTTTGAAGCAATGCTTTATTTATGAATTTGCCTACTTTAATGTAGCCTACTTTTTGCTTTGCGTAGAAGTAAGCAAGAATGATGTTATTTATTATCGATGAAAGTGAGTAGACGAAACGCGGATCACTATGGAAGATAAGGAGGGGGGAAGCAATCACGAATATCAACTACTTAAAATAATAAAATGTTAATTTATTCGCTTGTATTATTTAAATTCTTTAAAATTAATAATTGTAGATTTTCCGTAAATTTAATTTCCTTGAATTTGGCGACCTCAAAGATTATCTCACGACTCTTAAGGTGATCGAGATCCTCTGTTTTAACACCACTGCCTTAGATTATAATATTTCGGGCTATAATTTAAATAATGTTACACCTCAGAAGAAAATTTTACTCAGTTGAAATAAAACTATAAAAACTGTGTTTAGCATTCGTTTGATGTAGAAGAAGAAAAAAATAAACCCGTGCTATAAAAAATCGTGTTGTTTGAGAATTATCTGTACATCAATACTAATGCAGTTTTTTTAATATTAATATTTCAAGCTTGATTGCTTTAATTCTTTCAAAGGTAACCTCCTAACGTTATTGAAAACTGAAATTTTCTGCATATATCTATTATTCTATAATTATCAAAACTATAAATTATAAAGCAGGTTTTCATTCCAAAATCGATAGAGATAGTGATTTATTATTTTTATTACGTAAGAGGGATCTCTTTGCATTCACACAGTTTTCGCTATATCTTTGTTAACCAGTTCGCATTGCAGGAAATCGTGCAATTCGTATATCTGCTTTTTAAAGAGCAGACAGGATTAAACCCTTAAAATAATTGAAATACATATATGTATTTTGAGAATCAAATGTTTACATCACTGTAGTTTTTCATATCTAAACAGAAAAAAGAGAAATCATAATTTTTCTATTCATATTCAAACCTTTTTTTACATTCCAAGGGTTACTTTCGAAAAGAGTCACAGAACAGAAAAATTGGTAATGGAAAAAAAATTATAATTTCTTCTATTAAAAACAATGCAGCTAAATTTATCAAATACGCAAGATAAATGTCAGATAGGAAAGATGTCAAACAAAAAAAAGTAATATAAAGATTAAAATGAAATCTGCCATGCACATTTCAATGTATCATGTCAGAACATCATTTCTTGAACGGCCAAGCACCACGTGCTCGTGCAAGTTCAATTATATTTTTACTCATTTTAATCGTTTCATGAAATGAGTCCCTTTAGCATTGCAAACGATCATAAAAATACTTTGTCTCGCATTGATTGTTTTAAAAAAATATCACATTTCCTATTTATTTCATTTCATATAATCGCGTGCTCAAAGTGACATTTTTCTGGGTTTCATTTGCTGTAGTCACTAACTTATTTTTTTTAAATCAGAGCTTCTGTAAATACAATGGCAGTTACAGAAACTCTGTTTTACTTTCTGAAGCAAGCGTTTTTAAAAGCTGATTTTTTTTAGATGATTGTGCATTAGTAAAATTTTTATTTTTCGCCTACGAATTTTTGTTGACGCCAAAAACCTTATCCCCCCCCGAAAAAACATCATGTTCTGATATGATAATAAACGTTTATGCATTGTGATTGAATTAATGCCTATCGTACTACATTTTTAAATTCTTTAAAAAAAATTAGCTGTTACTTCAAAAAGCAACTAACGGTTCCTTATCGACAATTAATGACATATTTTCGGTTACGGAATCATATTATTAATTTCTAACAATTATTATTTTGTGAACATTTTTGACAGGGTTTTCCTTCGTTTAGAAATTAATGACTAAACGCATAATGAGTAACATAGATATGACCAGTAATTAGTCATCAATTACGATGATTAATTGAAAACTTAATTATAAGCTATCCGCTCTAAATAGTTTCAAATTACCGAACAGAAGTTCTTTATTTGAAGCATTTATCATTTCGCTACAGGGGTAGCATTTTTTCAACGAGTGTGGCACAGGGAGATTTGATCTCCAAGCAGACGACAAAATTCTTTCGAAGGAGAATACCGTTATACATTTAAGTAAAAAGGAATGATGAAAAGGGAGAAGAGAATGATCATTTAATAGTCTATGTTATCAATTAATCACGAAAAAGTTTTGCTTTAGTGAAGAGATAACCAGACATTTGAAATTTATTTTCAAATTGATATTATTAATTATAATCACGTCAGAACATGATGCTGTTTTGGGGGATGTGGTTTGTGGCGCAACAAAAATCAGTAGGTGAAAAATAAAAAAATTATTATCTGCACGAGCATCTAAAAAATCAGCTTTTAATGACAAGTTGCCATTGCATTTACAAAAGCTCTTATTTTAAAAAAATAAGTTAATGACTACTGCAAAAACAAAACTCTAGAAAAATGTCATTTTGAGCACGTGACTATATGAAATGAAATAAAATAGGAAATGTGATATATTTTTTAAAACAATAAATGCGAGACAAAGTTGCTTTGGATCGTTTGCAATACTAAAGTGACTCATTCGATGAAACGATTAAAATGAATAAAAATATAATTTAACTTGCACGAGCACGTGGTGCTTGACCGTTCAAGAAATGATGTTCTGACATGATATATTGAAATATGCATAGCAGATTTCATTTTAATCTTTTAATTATTCTTTTGGAAAAGATAGAGTCGCTTATGCATCACAGTTTTATGAAGATAGTATCACACTTATCTCATTTATCTTTATAGAAAATAACAACTCAAATTAAATCAATAAATATATTTGATTTTTGAAATTATTTAAAATAAAAAATAAAATGAAATCTTCGATCGTAAATTGCAAGTTATCATGTGAGAATATTATTATTTTTAAAGTCATTATTTATCTTAATTTATTTAAGTCACTAACCAATTTAAACCGGTTTGAAACAATCACGGATTTTCTTTCTCTCAAAATTCTACAATTTAATTTCTGCAAATTAAAACATTATATCTATAATTAAAATTACATCTATTCGTAGATTTCACTTCACATATGACATACTTTTAGATTTTTATTTTCATCAGAATTATAACTTTTATTTCAAATAAATTCAGATTACACTTCCAAGTAATCGATGGTGAGTAGAGTTAGTGTATTACAATTTTGTTAAAGAATATAAGTATTTAATTATATTATTAATTAAAGTGATTATTTAATTGAAATCCCAAATAAAACAAAATATAGTGGAGTCTCCGTTCAATGATATTCAGTTTCAGTTATTTTACTAATAAAGTTTCCTAATGAAATTTTCTACAGAATATAGACTTAGTCTGTATTAAAGTATTATTCATTTTCCATATTATGAAAGGTAATATCTATTTGGCAACTTTTTTCAACTATTACTTAATTATTTACTTTTATTCCGCCAATTGTAGGGATTTTTTTTCATTTGTTGAAGAATTTCTTACAAAATTTACGAAATCGAATGTCGCAGCTTTGCATACTTTTGCTCTATTATGTAAGCCACTTGCTTCACTATCACGGTGACATTCTGACTACTGTGTATCATACGATGCATGACACAATGCAATGAATTACAATAGGCTGTGAAGACAATGCAGTATATGATCGAAATGATGATGAAAAGAATATTCAAACAATTTTGAAGAAATGCTAAGAGCATTTGGAACAATATGATAGACATTATAGTTTAACGATAACGTTTCACATATAATGTGTTTCAATACTTATTAGAGAAAAAAATTTTTTATGATAAAACGATTTTTTTTAATAAAACCTGAGCAAAGACTTTTTTTAGTCACAACCGAAATCACAAACCGATTCCATGACAGATGCATCTTATAGGTGTTCCCGAAACATTTAATCTTCAATCGTAGGCTGAAAGTACACAAGTGGTGATGCAGAAATTAGGAAGAAGTCATTCTAATTAACCACTTCGCATGCAACGACGTGCCTGACACGCGCAACGAATTATTGAATTTTGATTTTCAAGTCTGCAATTAAGCCACAGAATTAAGTATTTAAATACGAAAAAATCAATATGAAACGATTTGGTATCCCAAAGGCTCCATATATTATTTAAAAAATCAAATTAACAATAAATTACCAAAATAGGATGAGTTATCTAATTAGAAAGTTGAATAAATTCGTATGTCAAGTGGTTAAGATAAGTGTTAAAGGAAATAAAAAGCTGCCAATCTTTACTTTTTTCTATATTCCAGTTAACAGATTTCTACTAAATAGTTTTTAAGTGGAAAAATGGAATTTGTTGTTATTCTCGGGCACCGCTTTGCAACGAAAGGAGGGGTCAGTAGCTTCTGAGGGTATGAACCCCTGTGCACAAGTCTTAATTCTAGCTCACACAGTCACAAACTCTCTCCTGCTTTTAATTCATTCATTCACAGATCGTAATTTAGATCTGGTACAGAGAACGATCACCTCTGAAACAGTACTTTCATTGGTATTACTCTCGATATAGAGGACTTTGTCACCTAGACAGATTTAACGTGCTACAGCCACCACATACACAAGGAGAGTCTTCGGCCCGGGGGTTCGAACTCGCAGCACAAGGAATGCAAACCCAACGCCCTACCAATCAAACTATCCCAGTCTATAAAATTTGTTTAAACTAAGAATCGATTGCAATTTTTAAACGAAAGCAAAAACTTTTCATTTCAACTTTACACATATTAACCAGGGCCCGACTTAGCCTAGTTGGGGCACGGGGCAAAAACTTTTTTGGGGGGCCCTCAACTTTACTACTTTAGTAATGGAGAACATTAATTAAAAAAGGAAACTTAAAATAAAATTTCTTTTCGATTTGGGGACCCTCTCATATGTGGGGGACCGGGCAACTGCCCCGTACGCCCCTGCCTTAGTCAGGCCCTGATATTAACTTTCAACAAAAAGACTGTTATTTTTAACCGATATATTTGTTTGAATATTGAGTAGTAAAACTCGTCTGTCAATGAAGATGCCAAGACCTAGTTTGAATTTAAAGGAGAAACGTATTCCACCATTTTCAAAAAACTGCAAACAAGATTATTCCTCTTTATTCCTAGCAGTTTCTCACTTTTTTTTTCTTTCACAAGCACCAGACCGAAAAAGGGAAAGAATGAACGATTCCGTTGTGAAGGCCGCGCACATCTTGGCATCTTTATGAGCTTGAATTCTTCATGTTCTCACCCAAAATCCATAGCTTCCGCACTTAATGTCACGGTTTCGTTATTTGAAGTTTCCGCGTTTTCACACGCCGATGAAAATCGGACCACTACCGAGTAATCGTTGAGGTGCAATCCTGATGGATTAACGTGTTTTTAAATTTGTGGTTTACGTTGTTAGAAAATTGTGGAGCGAAAATTAAGAAGTTTTTCAAAATCATCTGTATAAATAAAAATGAACCCTCAAATGTGTTGCTAAGCGCAAAACTCGAGAACGGCTCTACCAATTCGGCTAATTTTTTAAATATTATTTCAGTTAAGACACGAGGAAAATTCTTATATAGAGAAAAAAAAAGGAAAATGTTTGAGGAAAATAGTAAAAACGACACTTCTTTTACATTAACGCCAAAAATCTTCATTTCTTTAACTCCAAATGAGTAAGACTTCGGTTTCTTTTTTTTATTTTTCACGCGCTAATGAGTTAAGGCTTAACATGTTTCCGACAGATTATTTCAAACGATTTTGTTTATTTTCTTAGTGTTTGATGCGTTTAAAAGTAAACAGTGTTAATGAATCTATTATTTTGATTCATTTTGAAGTACTTTTAAATTACAATAAAACAAAAGAACGGAAATTAAAAATTTTTAATATGTGTTGCGTTACCCCAACTGGCATGGAAAATTCACGCATTTGCGTTGTCCAGATATCGATCGTACCAGTAGAATGAGTTTTAGGCTAAATATACGCCAGCAGCATATTGGTAGAATGAATGGATAGGCAAGCAATTTAGAGCAAATGGAATAGAACCACCGAAAAAATATAAGTAATAAAATGACCGAATTTTCATTTATTATTTTTTTTACATCCAAAAACACAAAAATAAATCACAATAAAGGAAGAATGTACATTACAAGGTCTTTTCAAAGAAATTCTATTCGTACAGAACAACACATATATCAAATAAAAAAAATATTTATATAATTTCTTTAAAATGGAAAGAAAAAAAATTATCTATTACTCATTTTGCTTGAACATATTTTAAGCGAAAGATAACCATCCATCAAAAAAAGCACAGATTTATTTATCCTTAACAAAGAGATTCCACAGGAGCTCAAGAATTTCGCGCACTCGTTCTCAAACGGGGCCTTTTATTTTTCTCTCCTTCCCGAAAAGATATTATCTCGATATTAACAGGGGCGGTAAAGATAGAGATAAGAATGGAGGGGGAGGAGGAGGGTGCATATAAATAAAATTCCACGTAAACTATTTCATAACAGAAGCGGAGCAGCTGTCAGGGGTGGAAGAATGGAGCCCCTCTCGCTAAGCAGTGGGAGGGGGAGTGAAAGTCTCACCTTTCAGGTTAAACAGTTCGCGAGTAAGTAGGAGTTGGTGTTCGTGGCACGGAGGTGAAAGATCAAAGAAAATCGATTTACCGTAGAAATTGCGTTACGGAACGCGTTTAGAGAAAGTCAATAGCAGTGATTTTCAGGCATTGGTGTTGAGAAGTGTTTCTCCAGCTTTCACATGTATTTCGATTTATCAATCTTGATTGGAATAAGTTCCTGCTTCTTTTTCTTTGAGAGAAGTTTCAATTTATTTTTCAACAGAAAATTTTTGGGGATTTCAAATATTAATGTCATAACTAGAAATCCGAACTTTAATGAAAATATATAGGATTAAAAAACACCCTCCTAATTAAAGTCTTTCTCAAAAGTATTAGTTAGGTGGGTAGCTAA
>JAOUZG010035454.1:1700652-1712208 GCA_026289955.1 Argiope argentata | reverse complement strand
GGGATCGTAAACACCATAACCCCCTAATTTTTGTCATCATAGTTACCTTAAGATCAGATTTCCTGAAAATATCTAGGCATTCTAATCACCATCCTAATTAAAGTCTTTCTCAAAAGCATTAATTAGGTGGGCAGCTAACAAATCATTAATGTAAATGTAACACTTTGAGGAGAGGGTCCTAAACACTATAACCTAATAACTTTTGCCAACTAAGTTACCCTATAGTTAGGAAACAGTGACTATTACCAAAGCAATTATTAAGAACACACACACACACATACAACGTAAAAGAAAATTAGGTAAAAGGTTTTTTATACTTTTGTTTCGTTATTAAAGAAGAAATAACTCAATTTCAATTTATAGCAACTCCAAATTCAACTCACAAAATTTACTTTTTCAGTGACTGAAATGTCGGTATATTACAGACAGGGCCTGGCAGCCTAGTTGGGGCCCTGGGCAAAAACTTCTTTGGGGCCCCCTCTTCTTCACTACTTTAGTAATAAAGAACATTCATTAAAGAAGGAGACGTAAAATAAAATTTCAAGTGGATTTCCCCTTATGTGAGGGTCCCGGGCAAATGCCCCGTATACCCTGCCTTAGTCAGGCCCTGACTATAGAATGAAACCTAAGCATTTAAAAAAATGCCTAGCATTTTTAGGCAAATTGTGTAATAGAAAGATATTATATACTGTTCCTAGGCATTTTATAGAATATTTATTATAGAATATTAAAAATACTATTTAGGCAAAGTATGCGGAAAAGGTCATGGTAATTCTATTATTTAAACAATTATTGCTTTATATTATGCAACCTATTGTTGCTTTACAACGGGACGTTAATATAACTAAACTAAATCTGAATTAACTTGTTACATCTATTTATCTATTTTTAATAGGGTATTTAATTTTGTATTTCCCACAACACTTTTAGAATTTTGGTTTCAATTATAATCCTCTTCTCATTATTTTTACATTAGTGCTTTTTTTTTGTTATTTCACACATAGAGTTAATAATACATAAGTTGGGGAAAAAATCTCTGGTAATGGTAGTTATCCATTACCAGCTAAGTACAACGACAGGCTTGATTTGTTATCCTACAAAAATGTGAAATTTAAGCGATTTTCTTAAACAAATGTTTGATTCAAATACAAAAATCGGTCGAAAGAAAATAAATATTATGGATAAATTTAGCCTTTGAACCTGAAAAGCATTTATCTCGACATTAATCAAGGCTTTAGAGATTGGTGTAAAAATACTAGAAGAGAGTGAAAAATGTAAATATAATGCTAAATAAATTATTTTATGCAGCAGCATGGTAGTTATCCAGGTCTTTCATAGAGAAATTAATAGACCTCTTTCCCTCAAGGGAAATAGATGAAAATTTCGATTTTCAGTTTTTGCAATTTGCAGATAAGGAGAAGTCGGCAATCATGGTCACAGATCAAAAGTCAGCACAAAAATTAATCAGTTAAGGTACATTTTAATGAGCCAAGTTATTTAAAAATTGAAGTATTAATGGACATGTTTTTATTGATGCATTTTAATACATCTTCAAATCCAATAAAAATGATATTGTAAATTTAGAGCAACTAATCTAAGAATTGAAAAATTGTATAAAATTAACTATGAGGGAAATATAAAATTTACAAGTTTTTCTTTTATCAACCGATGATTTTCTTTAAAAAAATGAAATTTACACTCCAAAAGAATTCCAAAATTTAAACTAATCTTTCAGTATTCATATCAACTCTAAGAGTATAGATTTAGTGATATTCAGGCATTCTATAGATGTGGAAATTAAAGGTAAAATAAGTACAAGAAAATCAAATCAGAAACGAAATAAACTGTTCTTCAAGGGGGAAAAAATGCCCAAACTTCCTTTGTTTTGCAGCGACAAACAAAATTAACTGATGTTTACCATTCCAAAGATCGAAATTGCATTCAAGAAAAACCGGTATTTCTCTCCGTCCGCGCGTACATTCAAACGTTATTTATCCTCATCTATAAAACGTATCTCTTTCCCCTCCCTTCTCCTCCTTCGTCTTTCTTAAAACGTTTTCACTTTCTCATCCCTCCTTTTACTGTTCTTTTTCTTTTCTTTTTTTCTCTTTTCTTTTCTCCCTTTTTTTTCATCTGGGCTTTTACAAGTGGAGCGTTAAGATACAAAAGAAGAAGAGAGAGAAAAAAATATATATGTGAAAAGAAAAAGTACAGCGCGCACAGCACCTGAGAAACCTGTCCGATGGAAGGGGGGAGGGCGACAAAGAAAAAAAAACTGAGTAATTTTTAGACGGTAATCTGTGAAAGAACGCGAAAGAACCATCACGTGATCACTCCCCACGAATTACAGGATTCGTTTTTCAAAGCATGGGGTTAACGATACGGCGGTCATTGAGGTGTAACTCGCAAAGGGAAAGAAAGATTTTCTTCTTCTTTAAGGCAATTGTGCAGTACTAAGGCAGACAAGAAAAGAAGTTATTGCTGCCAGTATGAGTTTTGTAACTTTTATTCCCTCCTCAAAGATCGTTACATGCAAGATTTACACCGAAAAGACATCAACAATGATCTGGAATTCCAGACACAAGATGTGGAGCAGAATTTTTTCGAAGAGAAGCATCAAAAAGACTCAAAATGGTTCCAGATTATTTATTATGAAATGATACGACATACGAAGGCAAACTAACTTAATTAATTAGTTAAACAATATGGCTTATTCTGGAAATCTTTTCACAACTTTAAGATTTTATTACGAAAATGTATGAATTATTTTGAAATGAGAAAACTTTAATGTCTATTAATTTTTTTGATTTTCTACTACATCTTGTGTGTGTGTGTGTGTGCATGCGTGTGTGCTAATATCTTGTTCAAATTTTCAATCTTTAATAAAACACTTTTCAATCATGTAGTGGATGATACTTGAAGTTAATACTATTTTTTCAAATATTAATTCCTTAATTTGGTTCATTTTATATTAATCAATTAAAAACTTTCTGGCCAAAAATCTTCATTTCCTCACCACCAAATGAGTAAGATTTCAGATTCTCCACCCCCCCACGCTATTGAGGTTAGGCTTAACATGTTTTTGACCAATTATTTCAAACGATTCTGTTTGTTTCCTGAGTGGTTGATGCATTCAAAATTAAATATTGTTAATTAATGAATTTTTTTCGGTTTCATCTTGAAATACTTTTGAATTAAAATAAAACAGAATAAAGAAAAATTAATATTTCTAATCTATACTGCGTTACCAACTGGTGTTGAAATTTACTCACATTGAGTTCTGATTTATTTTCAACGAATACGGATTTGAATTTGTTTTGGCCAGACATAATTTTTTGATGAATTATTAAAACACTTATGATATTAATAGTAATTATTCAGTAAAAAGTAACTAAAATAAAATTTTCTTTGTTGACCTTAGCAGGAATTGACTTACGAATTTTTATATTACTTGTTATTGTCTTATTTAATGCATATACCACCCACTAAGACGGGGATGCAGTTTTTTCTGTGTTCTCTGCAGCATACTATCATCAATGATGTGTAGCAATAACATCAGTTCTGTTTCTTCTTTATTATTCAATGTCATTCTTCTGATGTCCACAAATTTCTAGTCTATGCACGAATTGATAGGCAAAATGCTGGATATTTTTCATGAATATAGTTTCATGAAATACTTGTTGTGTTAGCTATGACATAAGGGTTTATCCGACAATCCATCTTTCATCAACAAATATCCTTATTTTATGATTTCTTGCAACAAAATTTTTTAATTTAAATTTCAAATTATTATAGACGAAGCATAGGATATAAAAACTTAAGCATTTCTTCTAGAATTTAATTACAATCTTTTTTTTTTTTTTTTTAGCTCACAAGAAATCATTTATCTATTTCTTGAATCTTGAAAAGAAATTTTTGCAGCTGTCATATTTTGTGGTAGTAATAATTTTGAATTTGGCGAATAAGTCAGATACAGAGTTTAATCATAAAAGTATTTTTCAAATAATGAAATACTAAAGAGGAAGTGAGAAATCGAGTATATACAAGTTCAACATAAGTTCACACAGACTACGTATTTTTTTTATTTATTTATTTCATGCCGTTAATAAGAAGCTAAATCAATAATGGTCACAAAAAAACTTTATAAAATATTAATTAAAAATTTTTTTGAAAGAGACTGGCATTTAAGATATGTTTGGATTCAATAAGATAAGAATCAAAAAATAAAAATAAATAAAATACAAATATGTAATGCATTATATTAATATATTAGGCCAAAACGTCTATTTAGAGTCCAAAAAACCAATACAAAAAAAACTCAGGTTACAACAAATATAAAGTCATCTGCAATAAATACACAACTGTATTCCTCTTTCTATAGTTTAATAACTATAATAATAAATAAATAGAATCTGACAAATAAAATTCCTAATTTTTGAAAAATGACATAAAAGAAAAGTTCCACCACTTTAATGACACGAGAAAGACAAGACTTTATGAAGCATGAAACTCCATCAACAATAATTAAGTCCTCACAATGGCACTCCCCATCCACAAACAGATCAAACAGAACTAATAAGAGTAACGTAATAAATAATCCTGGGAACTGTCAATACGACCACATGACACGCCACAGGGGTACATCAGGTATCACAAAGAACCCCTTCATGATCCGCCAACAGGAGGTGGTCGACATCACGAAGCTGCCGTCAGTCAGGCACTAAACGAAAAACGAACCCTCACGTGCGCGTTTATTAAAACGTCGTTTCCCATTCATATTAACAGACAAAGAAACATGAACAATCCACGGATCCTTTCATTAGTGTAGTAAATGGCGAACACAGAGAGAAAGAGAATCTTATTTCCCTTGGCCACAGGATCCGAAACACCTGCCCTTGAAATATTTACAGCTATATGAAACAAAAGATTAGTTATGGAAAATGGGTAGGGCAGAGAATGGGGACGGGGTTTCGTGTTGTGTTATGTAAAGTAAACATCGGTGGAGATGTAGGAAATTTGGAATACAAGGGAGACACACCTGTGCATACTTGTTGCAGTGAGGGTGGGTTTGGTATTTACTACCCCCCCCGCCTTATATTTCCACCTGAGAATCAAGTGTCATGGATGAGCGATCATCGTATGAGATTTCTCTTTTGAACTTCCGAAACAGGAGTTTGGCATGGAAAAAGGCGGGAAAAGTAATATAAATGGAAGCGCGTTTTTTTTTCGCGCGCGCGCGCGTGTGTGTGTGTGTGTGTGTGTGTGTGTGTGTGTGTGTGTGTGTGTGTGTGTGTGTGTGTGTGTGTGTGTGTGTGTGTGTGTGAATGTACGTATGATATTTTTTTTCGTGTCTTACTATATCACTCGTCCTATGTTTTAAAGCAAAATTTTTGTATTTCAGGTTTTTTATTCTTTACTTTAATACGCTGAATTTGCAATATTTTAAACTTATATCGATCTTAAATTATACTTTTGTATATAATTTTTCTTGATAGTACTAGATCAGTTTTAATATTTTTTTTGTCTTTTTAATGTGTGTAATTTTATTCTTTGATATGTATTTCACTTGTAATATGTTTTTTTCGGTATGTATATTCACACAGCATAACCAAATCTGACTTTTAAACCATAAGCCGCAATCAGGCAATTATTCCCATCTTTTAAATTAAAGCAGATATAAATTTATATACACAAATAATTTATTTATAATGAAAAAAGAATTTGGAATAAGAACTATAAAGATAATAAATAGTGATGGCGTTATTTCGTTAAAAGTGAGAGTCTGAGCGAACATCTGCCAATTCCGATTTGTCTACTAAAGCTACACAAATGCTAAAAAAGAAAAAGAAAAAAAAGAAGAGGAGGAAGAAGAAGCTGACCAAAACGTTATAGTGAAAATTATGCTGATTTTCATATAACTTTTCTGCAGAACAGTACTGCTGTTTTAAAACAAAAAAATATATATGATCGCAATGCAGCATATTATAAATTATATGTACCCGCATGGCATTGCCCGTGCCATAGGGCTCAAAAAGAAAAATTAGTTTTAAACTTATATCAAGCCTGCACTCGATATGACATGGTCATGTGACGCAACATCAAACAATTTAGAAATTATCAAAAATAGCTTAAAAGAACCCAATTTCTATAGCACACATTCAGAAATATTTAGACTGTTACAAAGGTAAAAATATGATATATCCGTAGACAAAACACAGGTGATCTCCTCATCAAGAGACTCTTCTTCCCTAAGTGAGGACATTATTTCTCTGATATTCGCTAACCAAACGTTTATTTTATCTTCATTTTCCTTTTCGTGCAACAAACGGAGCTTTTTGGCCTTTAATGTGTTCTCGTCAATGTTGGATTTCCTTCTTTTGCGTATAATGAGATTTGAATGCTGTTTAAAATCAGATGTAAACAAAGAAATGTATCGCATATACACACCACAGCTATTGGTATTTGCACGTGCGCAGATTCAGGTTATCGTAAATGCGTGGATAAATTATAATGATAATGATAAAACTCCCCTTTTTTATTTTGATATGACTTTAAATGTACTAAAACCTTCCACAATAAGTGCTCTACAAAATGGTATAAATATCTCCAATATCCGTTAACTATTTCTCCAAGTTTTGGTGATTCAGACATACAGACGCTTTTAAGAGATTTCATTTCATGCTATGTGTAGATGAGGCATTTTTAATTAGATTTTACTTTACTTTCAATTGTCTGTTTTCAGAAGTTTATTCTAGAAGTTTTATGTAGCGAAATCCAATGAGTAAATTCAAATTAGCGCTATATTTTCAAAAAGTGCATTTTCTTATACCTTCTTCTCAACCTGAGCAAGTTTCAATCTTAACAATAAGATGGTTTTGTATACTTTACGGAAGAAGAGGATGGAGTTCAATCGCTGAAACGAGGTTGCGTTCAGCAGATGACGAGTGATAAAAGATGACGCGGGGACTGTTCATCGTCAAAAACAGACCACTTGGCACCCGCCACCAAGTAAATGTAGAGAACTAGTTCTTCAAATTGAGACTAAGTCGTAATCCTCCTGCAAGTTGCCAAAGCACGCGCAGCTGGCGTTCGACAGAAATTACTTTGCGGGAGAATAACTGACATTTCTAAATACGAAACAAACTAAGTCATCGTAAAATATTTCATAAAACTGATCTTGTAAAGCGCTTTAAGCTGGTTATTCGATAAAATAAATACATAACTGAAAGATAAGTATATAAATTCTAAGCATGAGAAAGAATAACAAAATATATTCCAATATGCAAAAAAATCGTATTAAATAAAGAACATATTTGAATAACAAATTAATGAAATGTTTAAATTTTAAAAAAATTCAAAATGAAATATTTAAGCAAATAAATAAAGAGGAAAACGAGATAGATCTAAAAAAATTTGTTTATTGTTATCATTAACTTAAATGACAAAACGTCAAAAAAATATGGAATCTCTGTAAAAACAGCAGTATAAGTTAAGAATGTTGTTGTCACTAATGGCACTAATTACTGACGGCCGACAGTGATATCAAGCCGATTGAGCGTCTCTTGTTTTTCAGTAGCACTAATTAGGGCCAAAAGTACAACTTAGCTACTTCATGCGTCACATTCGCTTGAAGAACCCCTTTTTACTTGGGGGCACATTCACACACCTCACAGATAGAACACAGAAGAACAACCATGCCCAAACAGGGACCGAAACCCGGAGAGCCCAGACCACGGGGAAGAAACGCTACCCCTAAGCCAGGACACCGGCTAACGTAAGAATTCCATCCTTTATTTTTTAACAAAAAAATAACCAATTCGATAAATATAGATATAAATTCTAAGTATAAGAGCAATATCCAACCTCAAAAACAGTTTGCTGCCTTCTTGATTCCAAGCTACGTTTTAAATTTAACAAAGAAAAATAGAACCTGCGTTAGTTTTTATAAACATCATTTAGCTTTGTAAAGCATCCCCAAACAATCTGAATATTTATTTATTATATATACAGCAATAAACACTCCTTCTTCTTCTTCTTCTTTTTTGACGGAAATAAAACTGATAGTAAATTAAAAGGAAATGCCATCTTTACAGATACACTTCCTCAATGTTAAGGTGCAAGAATCAACCTAATTATTAACATAACATAGTTACATAAAAGAAAATTGAATTTATCTTAGTTCTCGGTATTCATTTGTGAAAAACAGAAATTGAAGAATTCCACTAAATGAGGGAAAAAACGATGTAAATAAAAGCATTAGAGTCCAACAGCAAGCATTCTTTCGGCTGACATTCCACTGTCAGGCCCGAATTCTTGAAAATGTCATTACTCTTCTCAGAAACTAAAACATCTTTTTTCTGACTAAATATAACTTTCTTGAGGAAGTATTTTTGCCTCAAAGAGAAGCAAAGTTAATTGTCAAGTTCACTTTGAAACGCGCAGTGATGCGCATTGTTAACAAACGTTGAGAAATATTTTCTAGGTTTAACGAAGTTTGTTCTCACAAAAGTATATAGGCATTTGATTTTAATATTTATAAAAAATCATTAACTGGTGAGTCATATGTACATAAACACGCATTTAAAATGAATGAATATATATCTAAATAAATTTGAATAGACTATTTTCGAAAAAATAAAATTGTTTTCAAAAAGAGATAAAATAATTACGTAACCCTTGGCACTCCGGAAAATAATTAGATTCAAAATTATTCACCTAATAGAAAGATTTGTTTATTGCTATGAAAAATAAATATACATCATTATTCTTTGAAATTTCTTTGAAAAATGAATCTACATATCTTTACAATTTTATCTAAAAATCGTTTTTAACAATTAAATCTAAAAAATTAATAAATAAAACGTCAAAATGATGCACCGTCTTGAATGGTGCCTCAGAGGTACCATCGGAATCGTTAAATTTTTTTATGAGGACTTAACTTAAATGATAAGCAGTCATTCGTATCGGTCTAAAAGTACCGATACTGAAAAGAATATGAAGCGTATAATACTTTTGAAAAGTATACATATGAGTTTAAAATCAGATTTTTCAGTTTTCTATCCTAAATTTTTTTACATTCTGCAATAAATAATTCAAATTATTTCAGTTAAAAATTGCTACTGAAAATAATTACAGAACTTTGAAAAAAATAAATCAAGTTTTGTCCTATAAACTCTTGTATCGGTACTATGTTTGTAGCATATATAACATCCTATTATCAAGATAAAAAAAAAAAAAGAAAAATCTAAGAGATTTAATATATGCTATTAAGTAATCAAAATATAAAAAAATATAGTAAAATTCCTTTAATACGTGCAGTGAGTATGAAAAATATCAATATATGTATCTCCCACATAACACTTAATATACGTCTGGCCAAATACAGATAGCAAGTAAAAATGTCGTTAACTTTATCACATATGGCTAGAAATGATGGTATCCTTTCCAGGAATGAATATTTATGAGATTTTTTTTTCAGTAAAGGTTAATAAAAATCTCACCTTCAAAGTATTTCAGGCTTCCCGAAATAAATAAGAGGTCTATGCTGCCAAATTATTCATGAAAGTTTTTTTTAAATTCTGATTACACTTATTGTATAATTTATTACGTGAAATCAACTTTAGAAATGCAGTCACAACTAGAAATTCATAAAAGAAAATTAAAATTCCACAGATGCTTTCGTTGAAGAAATAATAATAATATAAAAAAAGAATAAAAAGCTTATCATTAATGATGATCACGTGTCCGCTTTACAGCGGAAAGAGGGGCTGCAGTAGCTTCTCAGGGTATGTACCCCTGAGCACCCGAGGACAGAAGTCTGACTTTTAGCTCATATGTGGGCGAAACACACACATTCGCTCACATAGCCTATTTTTACAGGGAGGGGGCACCTCCACACAGCTCACAGATAGTACACAGAAGAACAACCATGCCCTAACCGGGACTCGAACTCGGGACGCCCAGATAACGAGGAAGACGCGTTTTCCCTGTGCCAGGACGCCGGTAACTTATCATTAATTTATAAATTAAATAAAATTCCATAATTTTTAAAAAATAGCATTTATAAAAATAACAAAAATTTATATAAGAAATTATTTAGTTTTTCCGAAACATTCTCACGCATTCTCTAATAAAGGTGTTATTCCCCCGCTCCTTCTCACACATAAAATTATACCTCCGATTGCTTTCAACAGATTTTGCCTGTTTTATTTTTGTTTACTTTTTTCGCAGTACGGAAAAATGGTAAAGAATAAATTTTACAATTTAGGACAAATTCTTTATCAATTTACGGAAAATTTATAATTTAAATCGCAAATATTTTCGCTAATATCGCAGACAATACCATGAAATTTTGTTCCTTCATTTTTCTTATGATATATCGTACATTGTTTAATGAAATTTTTAGTGAATCCTCTTTATATTTTTAGTTATTTTTATAACGTCTTTATAAGAACATTACAGGCACTACATCCTGTGTCATTAAATTCATCATAGTTTACTATAATTACGCATCACTTAGTTGGCTGTACATGACGCTGAATAGAATCCAAAGAGCTTTAAAGGACTTTATCTCTGTATATGTTTTTATATAAATTTATTCAGAGTAAAATAAAAAACATATTACCCAGTATATGTTTTTTATTTTACTCTGAATAAATTTATATCTCAGGAGGCTTGTTCATTACTTCCTTCTATACATCAGGGGTTCTCAAACTTTTAGACATTGCGACCCCCTTTATAGACTAAGTACTTTGGAGACCCCCCCCCCAAAGTTTTTACTCTGCCTAAAGTTTAGACAGATATTTTAAAATTTTTACACGTACTCAAGAGTTCGTAGTGTATGTGCCGGGTATTGGCGCCACATCCCTTGACACTTCATCTCTCTCCTTACTAGTATCATCTCATCTCGAAACTTTGATTGAACAGTTTACAGATTACATTCCAGTTAAGGATATGAGTGGGGTCGTGTGGATAGTCAATCCATTCAGTGAGCAAGCCCTAACAAAAGCTGAGCTAAGTGCCATTCATCTTGATCAACTGATAGAGATTTTAAGCAATCAGTTAGCTAAGGTAACTTTTAACATAGCTTATGTCGACACATTTTGGATGGGTATTAAAAAGAAATACCCAGAACTGTCCACAACAACATTAAAAACTTTGATGCCATTTTCTACACATTACAACTGTGAACAAGGATTCTCCATAATAATAAATTTAAAAACAAATTCAAGAAATCGTTTGAGACTTGAAAATGATATTATTTTGTGTATTACGAAGCTCATTCCAGACATTAAAAAATTGGTGAATTACAAACAAGCCCATGTATCCCATTAACTAATAGAACACAAAAACCAACTTGTATGTGTATTAAAAGCTTTACGTGTACTCTTTTTTTAAATGAAAATTACAGCGATAAATTAATTTTCTTTAAACTTTTCTTCCACATTTCACGCCCCCCCCCGAAGATCGCGATCCACCTTTTGAGAACCCCTGTTATAGATCCAAATCAAGAGGGTAATCTCTCACATTGTAAACTCTTTCATGAATCTACAACTC
>JAOUZG010035454.1:1641366-1660652 GCA_026289955.1 Argiope argentata | reverse complement strand
TTCTACGTCAACCTTTTAAAAACGCATCTGCTGTCAAAGAAGCATACATATTAATAAAGCAATGCTGATCAAAATAGATCATTTTTTTTAAAAAAACGCATCTGCTGTCAAAGAAGCATAAATCATAATGCAATACTGGTAAAAGTAGGAAAAAAATATTTTTCCCGCTTAAATTTCGAAGACATTAAAATCTCCTAACGAAAACAACATCAAGTTCTCACATGATAGCATTATTTTCAACAAATTTTTAAAAGCATTTGTTTTAATTTCATCATCAAATGGAAAATATTACATTCCAGCAATTAAACACACCACAATTAATCAATTCTAGTTTGAAACTGTGAAGTTTTGTAATTTTGTACTGAAATGACAACCAAGGGACAGGTACTTAGCTCTAATTCCTTTCCCACTTCACATCTAATTTCTTTAAATAAATTCAAAACTATGCATTAATCTAATTAAGAAATCAATTAGTGATGTAGTATAGCAAAGTGAGAACACGTTTAATCCGTAAACAAATTGACTAAACGTGTCTAAGACTCACAAATGTGATGAATCTTCGGTGTAATCAGGATTCAAACTGGCAATCTTCCAGGCTGTTGTCACCAAACCATGGTATCTTAGCAATTAAGTGTTTATAACTATTCTATGGTCTTAATTATAAAACACCAGTAATCATCAAAATTGCACATGCGAAATTTAAAATAAATAGGTCGACTTAAGACTAGAAAATAATAACATTTGCAATATGTTAAATTATTACATGCAAATTATTCAAAATTACTATATGTTGAATTTTAAAGATTGTTCTATTCATTAGACCGTTATATCATATTAGTGCATAATGTTTTCATTTTACCTTTACTGCATTATGCACTTTTACATCATTATTACACATTCAAAGTTCACTGCATTAATATTTTTCATTACCGTCAACAATAACAACACAATGAATAAATTAAAATCGTCACCATGCATACCATTAAATTTTTCTTTATGGAACTTTTGACTGCTCTTTTTAAATCACGAATAATTAAAATCACTCAAAATTATAAGTCCTATTATTTTGTCCTCACCCTTTCTTTTGGAAAGCTTTCCATTTCATTTTATAAAACATGAATTAAATAAAAAATTTCTATGGTTTAAATGAAAATTAACGTAGAATTTATAGCTGCATAATCGAACAAATAATTTCTATTCTAATCTTCTATTTATAAAAATTAGTAATATCTTATATTTTTGTGCTTTTGTTTATTAGAATTCCATTCTCATGTATACTGAAGAGACTTAACCTATGTGACGACACATTAACATCCGGAACAATAAACTTTAATGAACAGCGTCATAAAATTCAATTTGGTGCACTCAGAAGTCAATTGACGCTTCCTTATGCCAAGCTAAATATGAAATAAATCATTAAGAAACGAAAAGATTGACAAAGTCTCATCAAGCAATTAGATGGATGGTGAGTCAATTCGAAATTTTGTCGCTAGCATGTAATTATAATGAGGAACACATGAAAATTTTGCGAAATCTGTAATTTTTAAAAGTGATTCATTGTGGTTACGCCATAATAATTTATTATTTCGAAAAGACAAAGAATTAAAGGGTTTTTTTCAAACCTTTAAAATAAATTTATGTAATTTCTGAATTATACGGTTTAGGCAACATGATACATTGAATCTAGTGGAAAAAAAATTTCACGTGTGTGTGTGTGTGTGTGTGTGTGTGTGTGTGTGTGTGTGTGTGTGCGTGCGCAGTGCGTGAGTGAGTGAGTGTGTGTCAATTATTATCCGAATATTTTTAAATTTATAATATGAAGGAAACTTTTCCATACAAGAAAAAATTGTACAATGCTTTACTTATTTATGATGCGTTTTACATAAGATTATCCAATCTGAAAGTTAAATAAATTAAATTATCTTTAAAACGTATTTTATATTATTTTTTGAATTTTCATATATTTTATTATTTGTACGCAATTTTAGAAGAAAAAACGTTAATGGAAATATTATTCTGAAATTTGTATTTAATCTATAGTCGTTTATAAAGTTACCACAAAATGTCAAACAGGTGATGTTTTATTCAAAAAGTTGAGAAATCTGCGTGAATGTGCATGCAAAACTTAATTTTTTATAACCTTATGGCGATTTTCCTTCATAATTTATAAATATTATAAATTAAGAAAGAAATATATATATATAAAGTTTATTTGTATTGGGTAGTTGAAAATCATAATTTCTCGAAATCTTTTAAGTAAGTAATTAGAATCACAAGGTTCAAAAGAACATTGCAACATTAATTATGATAAAAAATAAATAATATTCATTTTCAAGCATTTGAATAGTAATTTAGTATGATTATATTATCAGTATAACTATATTTGTATATTAAAGATATATTGGTAACGAATTCTAAGAAATAAATACCCAAAAAATATTTTAATTTTAAAAAAATGTAAAAAAATGAAGAAATATCTGTAATATTAAGGAAATGAACTGAATCAGTTGTAAAACATTCCGTGCAAAAATAATTAAGATTATTCTAATTAAAGTTTTACATTCTTAAAGACTGATTTAAAAGATAGCCGAAAACAGAATGGCTCATTTATTCAAATTTTACTCTCTGAATGAAAAGAAAGGCGAAAGAAAAAAGTTCGTGATTTTTCATTTCAATATCTAGAATACAGAGCATCTACTTTAACACTGTAACATCATTAAAAGGTAATAGCAGGAACACACTTAAAACAATTACTTCTTCAATTTATGCAACGTCACGCGTCACTCTACAGGGATTCGAATGAAACAGAGAGGAAAAACAATGAAGGATTATTTTTCATGCAGTTAAACATCTTGCAAATAAACTGTAATGAAAGCAAAGCACGTATATCAAATTCCCCAAAAGAATATTTCAGACAGTCGCTACTAGAATATTATGATGTAAATGCATTAATTCGAAACAATGTTGACAGACGTAGCAAAATAAATAAATAAATAAATTGAAATCTCACTTGGTATGTTTGAATTTAAAATTACTATCACTTACAGCGATTCTAGAAGGAAAAATATAATACAAAAATAAATAAAGATTAGAAGAATAATTTATGTAGAATCAAAATAGAAAAAAATAGAAAAATGAAGAGAAAAATAATTTTTTTCTCAATCACAAAAAAGTGATAATAAATATTCTATGAAAGAACGTGTGGAGAATATTTTTATCAGGTAAACGTAGAAAAAAAAATCTAGATAATTTAATGTAATGGTAATAATCGGCATTTTTTCCAAGAATTATTGCATGGATTAATTCTCATAATTCATTCTCACATAAAATGACTCCACTTGCAGTACATCTTCCGATTTGTTTAGTGTTGTTTCATACAATTTCTTACACGTGAAGTTTTATTTTATTTATTAATGAGAATTTTTATTTATCTAGGAATTCATTCTGTATATAGAAATAATTCAGTCAAAACACCGATGTTTTGTTTTATATTAATTAACTAGGATATTTTTCTATTTTGGATATCTCGAATTATAAAACATAACAAATAAAACGTTAAAAAACTTATTTTTCCAACTCATTTCATCAAATAGAATTCTATACATTTCTTTGGCCAACCTCCATTTTTTCGTGAATTTTATTTATATAAGTCGCATTTAGAAAATAGCAAATTAAATTTTTTAATACTTCTTTCAACTATTTTCACGAAATGATAGAAAACGGTGTTCATTATAAAATCATATTATCTGAAATAATTTTAAATGCAATGTTGTTGTAATTATTTATAGCACTTTTTTTCAATTTTTTAAATGCAATGTGAATGTATTTATAAAAAGGAACCTGCACCATTCCCCTAAGCCTTTTTTCTATGAGAGCAAGTGAGAAATGAGTTCGTAATCAAAAAATTCTTTTTACCTCTATTTTATTTTTTTATTTATTAAAAATTCAGATTTTTTTAGCAGTTATAATATGGAAACTCATTATCTGTCAAACGAATTATCAGAAACTTATAATTAATAAACAAATTCGTACATTTTCATATCAAATATCTTTTGATTCTAAGCGAACAGAATAAAAATCGTCTGCATGAGCTTAAACGGAAATGACAACAGCAAAGAATTGTGTGTGTTTTTAAACATTCAAAGTTTGATTTTTTATATTTTCCCCCCATTTCAACAATTCAGTTTCCCTTTCCAAAAACATATCTTGAAATAAAATGTGACTCAATGTTACGACTGAAACCCAACCACAAAGATTACATGCAGGAAAACGTTGAAGAGGAAAGATATTGCTCCAAGGAAAACATGTCTGGCCCGAAATAAAAACGAATTTTTCTATCAACACATGAAAGCAAACAAAAACACTTCAAAGGTTCCATTTTAATCTTTCATCGAGAGTGTTTTCCACCTCAAGAAGGGAGGGATGCTGATCCCTCACGTGTAGAAAGGTTGTCTTCAACCAATGAGGGTCAGAAGAGGGCCGCGAAAGGAAGTGGTTGTAGATAACAAACAGTCGATGGTGCTTCAGAAAATGGCATGGAGGGCTAAGCAAATACTAACAGTCAAATTTCGTTTAACTGACTTCCAGTGGTTGGGGGAATTTCCCTATTACAGCGGCTCCGATTAGTTCGTTCGCTGAACCATTTAATGTTATATACCTTCCAGACAGAGTAGCTTTTGTTTTCGAGGTAATTGCTTGCGCGAAAGTGACAGCTTTGACCTTATCCTAGATTGCAAGATGACATCGCTTGCAATTGAGACGGTGGTTATAGGCCTGTAATTGCTGTAGGTTTAACATTCTGAAACAACATCAAAACAGTCCGTAACTTGATGCTCCGATGATTCTTTCCTTCTCAATCTTGAAGATTAATTTTATTGAAAAGCCTTGATATGAGTCACTAGCCTATTTTCTTTTTAGAAAAATCCTTCCGTTTTAGAGTGTAATGAGAAGAGAAGGTCAGTAATAATAAAAAAAAAAATTATGAAAACTAATACTTGTTTATAAAATTTATAGGTCATAATCAACAAGAAAAAGAATTTAAATTAAAAAAGAACATTTGCATTTAGAAGGACTTCTTTTCGTATAGTTTGAATGAAAAATTAGGTATTAATACAAATCATATTTTTTTGCAATACGCGGACAAATTGTAGCGACAATTTCTTACAGTGTAATAAAGAATAATAAACCGAGAAATAAATTTTCTATAATATATTATTACCATAAACTATAAAATAATTTATCCAACAAAATTTCAATTACGTTTTGGTAGAAAAAAAATTTAAATTGAAAAAGAACACATGCATTTAGAAGGATTTCTTTTCAAATGATTTGAATTAAAAATAAGGTATTAATAGAAATCATATTTTTTAGCTATACTACGAACAAATTGTAGTGGAAATTTTTTTACAGAGTAATAAAGAATAATACCGAGAAATTGAGAAATAAATTTGAAACCGAAATGAAAACCGAGAAATAAATTTTCTATAATAAATTATTATCATAAATTATAAAATTATTTAATCAATAAAATCTCAGTAATGTTTTAATAGGCAAAAAGTGCTGAATAATGCTGCCAAATTTCGTCCCATTTATTCTATAATATTCAATTGATTAATGTCAATTAATGCTCAGCGGGGTAACGGTTCTTGATTTTCAATCTTAGATTAGAAAAAATTCCAAGTAAGATTTTTCATTCACAGTTTAATAAATTATAATTGAAAAATGCGTATAAAAGTGATATTTTATAGATTTAAAAGATTGTATGAGATTTAAAAAATTAGTAACATTTGTTCGTAAAATTATTTACCAAAAGAATTGTATTTACATTATTTTTCAAATAAAAACACAAGTTAAAGAAAAGCATGAATCTGAACTTCTTAATGACTTTTATTGAACAATTAAAATTCAAATCACTAACAAACTTTCTTTTGCGAGGAAAAAAATAAGAATAAATTCTTTTAAAAATATTTTTTCTTACCTAATCTTTTCATAGACGAAAATAATTTTTTTTCTTAATATTTTATAAATAGGTGAATAATAAAAAGTATAGATTCTAAATGAATTAATGAATAATAAAAAGTACAGATTCAAAATGAATTAATGAAAAATAAAAAGTACAGATTCTAAATGAATTAATGAATAATTAAAAATATAGATTCTAAATGAATTAATGATGGACAAAAAGTATAGATTCTAACTGAATTCATGAATAATAAAAAGTATAGATTCTAAATGAATTCAAAACCCAGATTATTCTCAATTTCTGTTTAGAAAGTATTAATGTTCCTTAAAATTAATTAAAATTTAAAAAATTATCAAATGATAATTAAAGATAATCTATAAATGATAATTTTTTTATCATATTTTCATATTATGTATTTTTATAATATTTTTATCACATCTCTTATAAATATTTAATTACAAATGCAATAACTAGAGTTCTGACATTTTTAATAAGAATAACATATTCTAAGTAAAATAAATAGAATTCGTTCACACATGCTAAGCAAGGAATGCCTGCTACTTCTATTTGAAAGGTAGCAGAATGGTGCTTTGATAATAAGCCCTCTTCTTGGAAAAGCGAGTAAACACATCCAAATCCCGTCTGAAGAAGTAATCGAAACTGCAGAACGTCGAGAACTGATAGGAATGTTTAGGTTTCACCCGGCACATCTAAGAGCTTGACCACTTCAAAATCCTCTTATCAAGTACAGCTGGCTATCAACTCTTGCCTATTCCGTGCTTTGAAGCGGACACTTCTGAAGACGGTAGTGGCGGTAGAAAAAAATTATTCGTAAACGGAAATCCTAACCAAGATAGCCGTTTTACGAATATACTTGGGAAAAGACTCTTTTCACCATATATTATTATTATTATTTATAGGTTAAAATACTAAGTAAATTACTAAATTAGAAAATCTACTTACGAACAAGATCCAGTAAAAAATTATTTAAAACAGCTTTATTCAAATGCTATATAAATTAAAAATCAAATCAACTTCTTTATGGAATAAATTAAATATGATTTACACACAAAAAAAATACTTCTCTGCGTTGATTTATTGAGTGAAAAAAATCGTTTGCCTTTGATAGTTGCCATTAAATAAGAAGAAAATAAAATATTTCCACGTTTCAATAATTCGGCTAATTTCTATTGGCAAATTAATTATTCATTCGCATTTTAAAATGCATCTAGTTTTAGTAAAGAATGTAAAAAATATTAATTTTAGTTTAAAAACTTATTGCCATGTAAATTTCTAATTTTTTTTATAAAAAAATATTAGCACTTGAATAGCCAGCTGAAAATAAAATAAATCGTCTGAATTTTCACTAATAAATTCGAAAGAGAAAGATTTATTTTTTCTTTTCTGTTATTGTCGGATATGAAATTTAAAAAAAAGATAAATTTTAATATTTCTGTACGATAGTAAAAACATTTACTGTTGATATTTTGTACTTCCTTTTTTTAACATAGATAACACTTCAATATATTAGCATCCATTAATGAGGTCAAAAAGATTGTAAAACTAAATGAATGTAAAAATAAATGATGTTAAGGATAATTATGAATTAAAATTCTATTCTTTCAATTTAGCATTGCATAATAAAATTAATTCAAGTTTAATAAATAAACTATTTATGCTAATTGATAAATAAAAATTCTAAAAAAAAGATCAAGTGTTAAAATAAGAGTTCTTGAAACGATTCTAAACATATCAATGACTATGAAAACAATAGAAGAATTATGTTATCTTTCTCTAAATAGCTTTATGCAGAGGAGAAGGGTTCAGAAATAAGTGCAAGCCTTGTGTGGTCTCAGCAGGGGTTTCGAGATCCATCCTTTTCTTTCTTTGAAGCAAACAAATTCTACGGGACCCCCGACGACCTTTCCAACCGAGATAAGAGGACCATAACCGTAACTCAGATGCTTCAGCAACAGAAATGCATCTTTCCCTTCCAAAGCTGGGAGATCTTAGGGGGCAGAGAGGGAGAGAGAAAATAGCAACCTATATGCCAGTTGCTGAAAACAACTTAACCGTGAAATACAGAGTAACACAGATGCAGTAACAATAAAGTTCCTAACAATCGTGATAAAGTGATGATATATTTACGTGAACCACAACTGAAAATCTCAGTTAATAAACCGCATCTGCAAATATCAGTTAATTATAAACTATTGAAATTGTTTATTTTTTGGGATATATTGTACAGTGTGATTAGTGTGGAATGGGATTTTTGTGAATTGCTTTACAAAAAAAACAAAAAAAAAACAATTGAAATAAGAAGATTTAGTACATTACACAAAAATATTTTTCATACTGAATTTCAGATTTATGTTTTTTCAAATTTATAATGTGAATCAATCACTTGGATAAGTTTATACTAAGAGTGGGACAGCGCTACAATAAGTTCCATTGAAAAATATTTTGCAAATAATAAACTCAATATTTTAACAATGAGCGTCATAACTTAAAATATGAAAAATTGATTTTTGTTTCAAAATTATTTTACTTTATTTTGTATTTATTTATTTTTATTTTTTATAAAGTTTTATTTAAATTATTCACATAACAAAACAGTTTTTCATTTTAAAAAGCAGACAGCTGAAAGAAATCATTTTGTTTTTAATTTTTGTAACTATTCAATAATTGAAATATATTATATGAATGAATTATGTGTCATTCATTCAAATTTTACATGAGAGTATTTTTACCAGCTTTTGTAGAAAAATGTCATCCTCAAGCTATAATAAAAGGTATGTTTTTTTTTAATTCAGCTGGATATCAGGATATCAGGATATCACAACAATCATCCACAACGCATGGTTGTTTTCAAAACAACACATAAAGTAAAATTAAACTGGAATTTGAAATCAGATACACTTATTCTGTTTCTACACAGAAATAATTTACAAATCCAGTAAAAACTAAAATATGTTGCAGCTTATAGAAAACTTTAAGAATTTCTAATTGTGCCTACATATATTTAAATATCTAACCAACTATAAATTTAAAATTTATTATTATTATCTTGAAACAAATATAAATGCTATAAAAATCGTAAGTACAGAAATTTTGCTAAAATACATGAAATAATCGAAAATCACAATGTTTATCCTTTTCGGGGGGGGCAGGCTTGGAATGGAGTTTCAAAATTAAATTCAGGTTTTCATGTTAAGAATTGCCATATCATGTAGATCACAATTTATTAAAATAGATTCAATTCAAAAACATTTCAGATTATCATTTATTATTCGTTTCATGACAAGTACCTTTTATTCACTTCTGTATACATACTTATTACAACTAACACTGAAAAAATAAGTTCGAAATTAACTTGGAAAAAAATAAAAATAATAACTGGAAATTTCAGCAACAGAAAATTAGCCATCTTCAAATCAAGAATCGCCATTTCATGTAGAATACAGTTCATCATTCAAAAACATTTCAGAGCATCTTTTATTACTATTTTTATTACAGATTATTTTGATTCACTTTTGTGCACATGCTTGTTACAACTTATCACTGAAAAAAAATTAATTTAACTTAAAAATTAAAAAAATAATAATAGCTGGAAACTTCAAGCAACAGAAAATCAGCAATCAGAAAGAAATTATGTATTAATCATATATAACATTCAAAACAGGCGTATGAATATGAAAAAAAAATAATAGAGAAGAAAAAAACTGACTAAAACTCATTCTGGCATCGGTAACAGTACCGCTGAATCGTTGCAGATTGCACCTGCAGCGACAACAGCCAAAAACGAAAAGAAAACAAGTAATTCACGATGCCGATGCTTTTTTCCGGGTTTACGTAATCTCTAATATCGAAAGGGGGAGGGTGGAGGAGCAACAGTTGACAGAGGTGGCAGCAGAAGCATCGCAGTTTGTGCACGTGCACGCCAAGAAAAACGTGGGCGACTCTGCAAACCGGCGTCTCATTTGACTTCCTCTTAATAACGGCTTGCCTCGATAAATTTTACTCGCTAGCGACAAGGCTAAGAAGTCTCGGCGTTATTAAAGTATTCCGGTGACTTAATGCATCATTTGGGGGCCCGTAATTTAATCAAATGAAGGGACTAAATTACGTCTGCGGTTGAATTGAAACCGGGCAATTTCGCTTCCTGCTGATGAACTTGACAGTTCCAAGTGAGAGACAGCCATTGCAGATTACCTGCTTTTATAAAGATTTAATTTTATAAATAATGTTTGCATAGTATTTTTCTATAAAATGTTGATTTAATATTTTCAAAACTTACACAAATATATATTTTTAGAAATGATCTAGAATTTTATTTAAAAAAAATTTAAAGCATTCATTAAGGTGTATTATCGGATGTTGTCATTTCCCCCTTATAATAGCTGCAAGTAACTTCAAAAATATACTGCAATGTATGTACAATATATGTATTAATAATGCAATGCATGTGTTAGTAAGCAAGTACTTTATTTACTAACACGAGTACAAATCTTCCTTATTATATAAACGAATTTCATTCCTAATGACAGATTTAAAAGAATTTATTCGTAAATCAAATTTGACTTTTCCCATCACTATTTTCTTTCAAACCATTACAAAAATATACATAAAATATTAACTTAAATTTATGTACGCATAATTATTGTATCATGTAAAAATACATATTATGTACTCCTTAGTTTGTACTTTTAACAGAAATATAACCATGGATTACGCATTATTTTTAAATACAACATTTATTTTTTGTTGTTCTTAAATCGCGGTTAAGGTGAACTTATAATTTATAATACATAAAATTTTATATAGCAGATTATTTTAATTATTATTTAAAATATTATTCATTTATAATTAATTATTAATTAATAATATTATTTCATATTGTTGTAGTTGACGAGTTAAATTAAGATGCAAATACAACACGAACATCTTGAAAAATATGCTTGAATATTTCATTATTGTTTCCATTTTTTGAAAAAGCAATTATTTCAAAAAAATTGTATAAAATAATACATTAAACATTATTTCCAACAATAAGTGATCAGCAGTATTCCAAGAAAATAAGAGAATATTTTTATATATATTTATAAGAAATATAACATATTTTGCATGAAACGTAGCAACAGAAAATCCATAACTTCATATTTATAATAGCATATCCTGCATAAGAAATAAATTTGAAAAAAGAAAAGGAAATTAACGATCGCAAATTTCAAATTATCATGCGAAAACATTATTGTTTTTTGTCATTATTTGTCTTAGTCAATTTAAGTCATTAATTAGTTTAAACTCATATCACGAGACTTCATATTTCTACCCCTCTGTAATATATATGTAATGGTATTTTTTTTTAAACTTTCATTTTCAATTTTTCTGGCTGGAAAACAGATTTTTCTTCTGGAGCTCAACCGAATTTTAAGATTAAATAACAGTTATGATGCCATAGTTTTTCGTCAGCCTTTGAAAAACGCATCTGCTGTCAAAGAAACATGCATTATAATAATTCAATACTGGTAAAAGCAGATAAAAAATATTTTGGAGCCAAAACATCATGTTCTTACATAAAAAAACTGGAAATTTTTCTAAATATTCTTGGTTGAAAAAATCTTTATATTTTTTATTCCTTAATAATTAAAAATATATACTATCACAAAATTCTAATTTCTTTATATCTTCGGAAAGGATAAAATTTATAATTACTTTATTCCAAAGCAATGCATAAAGTAGATATTATTATGATAAATTTAACACGAATACCACATGAAAAGATGAAGTAAGATTGTGTTCTCTTACCAAGATGAAGAATAAAAGTTTTCGCCCATTACTTAACTAAAGAAAACGCAATTTAACATAAAACAACATTAATAAAGTTTGGGCTAGTAAAGGGAAAGGTGACAAAAGAAAAATATGTGTTCACCTTTGCACGCCCAAGAGACCCTGACCTAATACCATGATACCAGTCAACTCTGGCAAGAGAAAAAGTTAAGTTTTAAAAAAACTTTCCAGAAGAAAATTAAGTACATCGAAATGAATTAGCATTCTATTTATAAGAATTTATTAGTTAGTTAGACCCATTTGTAATTCAGCAAATAAAAGATTTGGCCTTCGTTATGTTTATGAAATGCAATTTTTAATACAACGCACCCAACAGTTACGAAATCAGTTTGAGATTAATAGTGACATGGCCGAATGTAACACGTAATTTTCAGTTTGTTTACTAGAAGATGATTTAAAGATAGTCTTTTCTGTATAAAATTCGTTATAATGATTTTAAAATCCTGTCAGCATGGATGCTAATTAGCTATAGCTAATTAAATAATCTTTAAATTTAGAAAGGATAAGCTCCTTCAGAATTTGGCAATCCGCTTTGGGCAGAAGGTATTTACTACGCAAGGCCGGGAAAACAAAATTGTCGGTCAGAACTTAATGCAAAGTAAGCATGTTAATAAAAATAATGTAAGAAAATCATTTTTATGGGGGTAAAAATAGAAAACACTACGTTGTTGTTGTTATTAATGGCACTAGCCATGCAAAAGCACACTGATGACCATCAGTGATTTTAAGCCGAATGAGCGTCTCTTGTATGAGCCAACTAGGGCCAAGAGTACGACTTAGCTACACATTCATTCTCAGACCCTTTTTACAGGGGGGGGGGGGGTACATTCATACACCACAAAAATGGTACACAAAAGAACCTGGAATGCCCCCTGGAGTAAGATCACGAGAAAAATGTGCTACCGGTATGCCAGGACACCGACGAAAACACAATATTCTTGATTATATAAAGAGTGCCAATAATTTCGAGTTAAAATCGAAATTAAAGCTTAATATCTTTATTCCAGGTCTGATACAAGCATAAAATTGAATATTTCTATTGGTTTAAAATTAAAAGAGATCCAAGTCTATTATTTAAAAAAAAACTATTAAATTGAATGTTTAATCCTAAAAGCACTGGTTCGAATTCCTCTCCCTGGACTAATGTTGGATTCAGGCATTTTGCAGTCCCAGATATCACATACAATGAGATTTCTCTTAATAATAAGTAATTTTACTGGTTCCGATTTTAAATACACCTTTTAAAGAAGTGGAACTTTAATGATGTTTTTGGTTTATTCTCTATTTGTAATAATTTCATAAATATATATATTTCTTTCTTTTCTTTTTTTTAACATTTATATTTAAAAAAACATGAAATTAACAATTTTTTTGAAAAACAAACCATTATTATTTAATTATTTCCTTACAAATATAAAAAGCCCTCCTTATAAATAAAAGCAATTAATTTTTATAACAAATTATGAGAAAATATTAAATTTCAAGTAAATATAAAAATAAAAATAATATTAAAATACAAGAAATGTCATATAGAATACAGTTGAGAAGTTGAATGATTTTATTACAATTTAAATAGTTATCTGATCCTATTTGCTGCTGTTACTAATGCCACTTGCTATGGACTAGCTTTATGACACAGTCAGCGATTTTTAAGCCGAAGGCGCGCCCCTTGTTTCAAGTAGCGCCAAATAGGGTCAAGAGTACGTCTTAACTACACACTCATCACATTCACTTGTACAGCCCTTTTTTATAGGAGGGCACAGTCACACATCTCACAGATAGCGCACAGAAGAACAACCATGCTCGAACCGGGACTCGAACCCGGAACATCTAGACCAAGAGGAAGAAACGCTACCTCTGTGCCAAGACGTCGGCAGTGATCGCATTTTTATTTATTTAATAATGATTTTAATAATTAATGTAAAAACGCATCCTTAACTAATATTTTATAATTTAAAAATTGGCTTTTTTGCAAATATAAGAGTTTGGTAAATAATCTAATAATTGATTTATCAAATATCAGTCCCCTGGACATTTGCATAATTGAAAATCAGCGATTATTTGGTACACGTAAATATATATCTTCAAAGCTTTTATGACGCCCAAGTCATAATTAACTTGTCCGCACTAAATCACTGTTAGTACACTGGGGAAATTCCCTTTTACTACATAAAATAAATTCACACCTCAATAACAAGCTATTGTCACAACAAAAGTCATTCATACATTACTCCTGGAAATCAAAAGCAGACACTTACAGCTGAGGTTTCAACCTCGAAGTATTCACGAGACAAGCTAAGGCAGTGAAAATGAATTAAACCCCCTGCATCAGCTGCAAAAGACCTGGTCTCTTCGTTTCAGACAGGGGTGGCAAGGAAAAGTTAGATGCTGTTTTGATAGCGGAGTGTCAAAGCAGTTCAAATTGGACACTTGAGTAAACAGTCACCAGAGAACTCTAAAAAAACCTCTGAGGAGGTTGATTTACTTTTCCGCACACTTGCAAAGGCAAGAAAGAAATGAGAACTATAAAAAAGGGATGTTTTTTTCCCAGTTTTATAGAAAGAGAGAAAAAGATGAAAAATAAATTTAGGATGGATGTATAAAAGATAATTAAAAAACCGACATGGTATATAGGATGTCTCTGAATTCATGGGCCAAACTTTAAGGGTAGGTAAAATACATATAAAAAGGCACTTTTTTTGTGCTCTAATATGGCGTCAGAAATGAAATGTGAAGGTTGAACAAGTAAATGTAAGTAAATGCATAACGAGGTGGAAAAATGCAGAGTCTGCCAAACTTCAAATGAGTGTGATGAAATCTTAATTACAAGACTTTCAGTCCCGCTGCAACTCTTCATAGAACATCTGACATCTTACTTGCTAGATGTTGTTAGGTTCATATCGATGCCAGTGGTAGCACACTTGTGCACTTATTGAAATATGTTGTTGTTACCTATTCCCCTGGTGTAGGAAAGTCCATACCAGGTCCAAAAGGCCCCAATGCGCCAGACCCCCACAGAACTGATTGAAATATTATGTAAATAAAGAGTTTTCTCTTCATTTTTTCAGCATTTATGCTTTTCTCTTCCGAAACTTTTCATTTTAGCCTCCACGTTGGTAAACAACGCCGGCTTTCTGGCGCAGAGGTATCGCGTCTTCCTCGTGTTCTGCGAGTCCCGGTTTGGGCATGGTTGTTCTCTGTGTTCTATTGGTGAGATGTGTGAATGTGCCTGCCTGTAAAAAGGGGTTGAGCAAGCGAATGTGGTGGGCGTGTAGCTAAGTCGTACTCTTAGCCCTAGTTGGCGCTACTTCAAAAAAAAGAGACGCTGCTTTCGGCTTAAATCTGCTGCTGTGTCAACGGGGGGTTTGTCCAATATGGCAAGTGCCACAAGTAACAACAACATCAACGTTGGTAAACAATAAAGGCTTCTTTATACGTGTTTTACATAGCTGTAAAGTTTGGAGCATGAATTCAGGAACATCCTACAGACAGAAGTTTAAAATACACATATGTAAACATTTTGAAATACATGCAATTTCATAACATAATATTACTAATCAACGTAAGGCAATTCCAATTTTTCAAGATCAGCAAATAGGGAATTTGGCATTTATATTAGACTGAATAAAAAAGGCAGGTTTTTTGTTTTTATTAACTTAGAGGAAATCCGATTATTTTGGGGGAAAACTTGACCAGTTTGGGCTTTTTAGTGACAAGAAAGAAGTTGAGCCGGTATCCTCTTTCCAAGTTCCCAAATTAGTAGGTGTATGTTTGGTTATAACAGAATTAAGACCTTTTGGGTCCATCTGATATATCTTTGAGGAATCGCGTCACGAACCTATGATCCCACGACATGAATTGAGGATACCTGTCAAAAGTTCCATTTGTAATTTGGATATATAATTAAAATCATGCATTGCTTAACACGAAATTATCACTGAAAATAATTTAGAACTGTATAATTAATTTCCTTCACATGCCGTCAAAATAATAAAGACTTAATTCGAGACATACTGAACCTTAATTAGGGTTTTCCTAAAATGTTGACACACAGTTAGGAACGAAGCATTTAAGACTTTTGCACACAATCAGGGATACTCAAAAACCCAAGCATATACTGAGGAATGCTCAGGAACACTAGCATATCAGTACGTTTTAACCTTAATTAGAGACGTTTTAAACATTAAATCAGACATTTCTCGAATCCATATATCTAATTTGAAAGATTCTGCAACTCAAAGACACAATCAGGAATGATTTAGACCCAAGTACGTAATATGGGCCCTAGTTAAAAGAAGAATGCCCGGAATTGTTTAAAAAGAAAATTGAATAAAAAGATAAAAAATGAAAATAAAACACAATGAAACTGAAAATTATAAAAAAAATTACTAGAGGCCTGAGGCATAAATATATAATAACACATGTTCGACTTTCGAATACCTATTTCACAAATCATTTTAAAAGGGTTAAGAAGAAATGTGTCTTGTCATCACAAATTTTTTTAAAGAATGGAAGCGCTTTCTCTACTTTTTTCTTTTACGCCATGCAATTTGAATAGCAAAGAGCAATCACCGTAAAAAGACAAGAAAATTCCGAGAACAATTTTTTGCTAAGAAAAGGAAACAGTGCTTCCTCCTAACACTGACACGATAATGCTGCCATTGAGGCGATAGTTGATCCTTTTATGTCCATTATTACAGTGGTGAAAAAGAAGAAATTTACGTAGCTTGGGAAAAAAAGAGACCAGAGCAGGATTTTACGTGATGTGCAAAGTGGAATGCCTGAATTTTGAATAACATCAAAATGGGGCAGTGCATAAGATTCTCTAAAGAATTTCCGACTCGACTGTTTTAGAATTTCCTTGAATTTTCTAAAACACAAAATTAAGTTTCCATTTCTAAAGTTCAATTACATCAATCAAATAATCTTCTGATCTCGCATATTTTTTGTCATCCCCCCTTACCTTCGATATGAAAGTACAAAAGTTTTCTTATTAATACCAATTATTTCACAAAATAATTAATTTTTTTAAATAATTGGTATTAAATACAAAAGACTTAATTTTATGGAAGTTTCTTTTTAGAGAAGATTACCTAAAGAGGCTTTTGCAAAGAATCATCGAACAAAAATTTTTACAACTTAAGAATAACAATTCATCGATCATAAATATGTCTTAAATTTGCTGATTTCATGTAGAATTAAAAAAAAATATATTTATAAAACATTAATTGGAATTAAAATTACATTAATTAAAGTTAAATTAAAAGCTGATAGAAAATTAGTTTTCAACAACAAAGTACAAAAATTATTTATTGAAGAAATACAAAGCAATGTTGACAAAAATCAGACAGAATCTAATTAGATTTTTTATAATACATCTATATAAATAAAAATAAAAATTGGTAAATAGTTTGTACGCTATAAATATACAAATTACTCTACAGAGTTTCTTGAAATTTTCGCTTACACTATGAAAGATTGTAAGTGTCAGAACATTTCGTATTAATCAAATGGTCAATTTCTTATGAAAGAAAAACTAGATTGCCGCGTAAATAAATAATTATTTCGCCTATATTGCTGCCAATCGCTCTTAATGAAAGTAGTATATTTATTTTACATAATTTCATTTATTTGTTACCAAAATGTCACTCAAAATGTTTATTTAATTGTTTTATGACTCTTTAAAATTTATTCATATCTTTCTGAAAAAAATTAGCATGTGATGATTTTTTAATAATCGTTTTGTACATCACGTAATTCTTATTTAATTTTTAAATAATATGGTACAACTTGAATTTTTTTATCAATAAAAGAATAAAATTATAGACGATAAGAGGATTCTATGTTTATAATATTTCATATAAATTATTTTTTAAAAAAATGTGGCACATTAAAAAATGGCATCATTTATGTACGAGTTGAAATTTCAGAGTACTTGTATCAATAGGCTACATCATGCATACGTCATCAAACTATAGATAATTATAAAATTGTTATACTGAAAGTACTTCAATTCTTGACTTTAAATATAAAATATGTAAATATGAATGGTTCTACTAAAACTTTTATTACAGTTGATTGCTTAGTTATTTTTCATAAATGAAAAACGAAAAATATATTTTAAATATAAAGCCCATTATTAGTGTTCTTTACTTTTACAAATTCATTGGAATTTAAGCTAAATACTTATAAATAATTTTCTTTTGTTTGAATTATGACATGAAGAAAAATCGTCTGCTTGAAAAAAATAGAGATATTCGTAAATAAAGAGCAGAATTTATAATTGTAGTCGTTCATGCTTTGACAAAAAAAAAAAAAAAAAAACCTTGCCAGGAAAACTGACAAAGAATTTTTTTAATCTACATGGTGAAAAGATACAAATTTATGCAAGAATGATTCAAATGTTTCTTTTTTGATGCTGCGTTATCTTTCGAGTTCAATGGCGCCCGAGATCATCACGAACAAGGTTTAGCAGAAGACTGTTACAAATAACCGAAAGACTGTTACAAATAACCGAATGTGTAACTTTTATTAAAACAAGGAAAAGTAAAAAATCATGTGACATAAGACATTGGAGGCAGAATGGCAGATAGTATTCATATTCAGAGTAACAATCAACGTATTATTGGCATAGCAGCTGAGAATGTGCATGAAACGTTTGGCTGGGTACATATAAAGCTATTGATTACATTATAAGTGCTACATCATATAAATTAATTACACACTAGTCGTTGTTTAGAAATTCGAACAGCAGTTGACAATTAATATGGGGTAGCATTTCTATATTATAAATAAATATTTAAAATTATATGATAACTAAACTATAAGACTTTTTCATTCCTTCTTGAGATATTTTTAGCATTTTACTTCGATATTCAAAAAATTCTCAGTTAATATAGCACGTGGTATGTTACAAAATAAATTACGAATAATTCGATATCATTCCTCTCATTTCATTTTTAAAAAATTACATACTAAAATTCCAATTTAAATTCCTCAGTAAAGTCTTTTCTAATGAATAATGAACATGTTATTCAATAAACTAATCAGAAAAAATGTCTACCAATAAAATTATTTGTTTTAGAAACTAAAACAAGTAATATAAAAAAATTTAAAACCAATTCCTTCATTGGCCATTAGGAAAAATTTCATTTTAGTTACTTTTCATTAAATAAACACAATCGTTGTTCTCGTGTTCCGCTTTACAATGGAAGGAGGAGTGCAGTAGCTTCTGACAGTACGAGCCCCTAAGCACCCGAATAACAACCACCTTTGACTCAGTACCCCCAGGAGAACTTTGTAACCAGGTTCGAACTCGCAGCACAAAAGATGCAAATCCTATGTCCTACCAAACAGGCTTTCCCGTTTTTGCAACTGCAACTACTATAAAGGCGAAAAAGTTAGTTTTTAATTAATTAATAAAAAAAATTAATGAATTAATATTTTTAAAAAACTGTATTAACATCAAATGTCA
>JAOUZG010035454.1:1614137-1630653 GCA_026289955.1 Argiope argentata | reverse complement strand
TATATATATATATAGTGACAGTTTAAACTCTTAATTTCAATTGTAATTCATTTCTGAAGTTTTTCCCATTATAAATCTTTCTAGATTGCTCTATTATTTTCCGATCCATTCCACTTTATCTATTTAATAAATCAAAAGAAGTATTATAAAGATAATGCGTCATTGATGACACCACTTGTCGAGTGGATGGATAATATATCACGGTTGTAAATAGATTCTTTTAAAGGATTCCTGCTTTTCTCTTGTCTATACATCAACATAAGGTCAATACGTTTAAGAAATCCTTTCAGAAATCTACACGTGTCTGATTTAAGAAAATAATATACAATGTAAAGATTAAAATGAAATCCGCTATGCATATTTCAATGTATCATGTCAGAACCTAATTTCTATAAACGGCCAAGCACCACGTGCTCGTGCGAGTTAAATTATATTTTTATTCATTTTCATTGTTTCATTGAATTAGTATTGCAAACGATTCGAAAAAACTTTGTCTCGCATTGATTGTTTATAAAAAATCTCACATTTCCTATTTATTTCATTTCATATAATCACGCGCTCAAAATGACATTTTTCTAGGCTTTATTGCTGTACTCATTAACTTATTTTTTTAAATCAGAGTTTTTGTAAATGCAATGTAAACACGTTATTAAAAGCTGAATTTTGAGATGCTCATGTAAATAATAAAATTTCAATTTTTCGACCACGGATTTTTCTTGACATCAAAAATCTCATCCCAAAAGCAACATCATGTTCTGACATGATAATAATGTGCATGAAGACTTGGCAAAAAGGTATAAAATAGGCATTTAATAATTGCAAATTTGTCAAAGCTTCATTCGTTCTATTCTCTTTTTAAGAAATGTCTCAGTCTTAATTCTTTTATACCACCGTTACTATACTCGAGATATAGAATACCGTAGGCAAAATTAAGGATTTAGAATATCTTGGATCATATATAGTCTTCTTTATGCATTTTTTAAATAAACGATATGAATTAGAAAAATGATATGTTTAAAAGCCTTCATTTCCTGTTTTATTTTCTTACATGAAATCCTTAGAAAAATTAATAAATGGATTAAACAGGTTTACTAAAATAAAAAGGATTTTTTTTTGTTGCATTCATACAATTTTGAAAAATGTATACATGTTTTAAACAATCCAAGAATATCCCAGTAAATAACTCTTGAGAAAACGTAAAATTTATTTAGATATTCTTTTTCTGACAAATAAAAAAAAGTATTCAGTTCAGTTATAATTTTAGATGGTTTTTCCAACAACATCAAATAAAATGATCTATTAAAAATCGTCTGTAATGTTTTTTAAATGTTTGTTAAAAGTCATTAATTGCTTAATTTCTTTTCCTCCGATGGCAACTTTAAGGTTATTTGTTCACATCAATTTTCGGAAGAAAATATTGCAATTTTTTTTTGTTCATAATTTTTTCAACTTCCAAATTTGAAATACTTTACTAACAGATCTTGTGGATAATTATTTAAAAAATAGCAAACGCTATTTTCTTTATTTTTTAATGTAAAAAATTTATTGCATTAAATTCAAAACTTTCAGAGTCGTTGTATTTCTAAGTATAAAGATGAATGTTTGCATGAGCATCGTATACCAATCTACAATTTTTGTCCGATTTTGATGAAATTTGACTGACATACTCTTCAAAACAAGCTAAAAGTTTCTGTCGACGTTTCAGAATAGAAAAATTCGTTAAACATGTTTATTGAAAATCCAGCAAATTTTACAATTTCTTCAAGCTATATTTTCCTAAAATTTTATTTCACGAAAATTGCATTTTTGTTCTAACTTAAAACTAAAAAAAAATCACCTTTTAAATTCCACCATTCTCATTAGCCTTAACAATGTTTTTTATTATGATGATTTCATCTTTTTGTTTTTATTTTACTATGACTATTTTTTTAATCTGTAAGAGCAGGAATTTGTAGTACTCGGATTCTATTAAAATCATATTTTCCAATCTTATCAATTAATATGAAATTTTTTAATAGACGCATTCCATATAAATAAAATCGAACAGAGTAGTAATCAAGAAAACCAATATTCCAAATGGAAAGAATTGGGATTCAAAGTTTATTTAGCAAACGATTCTGAAATTGCAAATATTGCAAACGATTATCAAATTGCATTCAATAACAAGCAGAACAAAACTGGCAACGAAAAAAGTTTCTTTATTTTATTATTATCAGTATCATGGCATTAAAGGACATCGTTCATCATGATTAATCAGGACTTACATATAAATGCTCAAATAGTGCTATTAATTAAGTGTAAGCATGTCATTTCGTAAAATTAATAGGTAGTCTTTAAGAACAATAAACTCCAAACTTTAATCTTACAAACATGCTAGATTGAGTTATCATTTCTATTGTTTTCCTATATGGGCTCATGCATCGATCTTATACTGATGGCTGACATCAGTTTAAGTCAGATTCCATATATCAGCGATGGCGCTAAGTTTTATCTCTCGTAAACTGGAACCGACCCAAACAGAAGCGACGTAATCCGTATTAAAGACTTCATCCAGATTATTTTCTATCTTTTAATAAAATTTCTTCGGATTAAATCACGCGTCTCGTTTTCTTTCATTAGCAACTTCTTTTTAAATTCCTAAGGTCATTGACCAAAGATACTTCATCAAAATCAAACTACCATATATCGTTTTAAATGAAGTAATCAAACGTTCGGTTTTTGAATTAGTATCTAGGACTTATTTCCTATAATGAAAGAATATTTTCGATCTTAAAAAATTATTTATTCAACCAAACTTATATTATTAATATTAAAAGATAAAATTGAGATTTTTACAATGGATAAATTCTTGAAATAGTACATTATGCCCAAGAAAAGTGACATAAATTTTAAATCCTATCGGCTAATAGAAATTTTTAAAAATATAGCAAAGTGTGACTGATTCACAATTTAATATATTCAAATTGAACAAAAATAAGGAGATAAGATTCATTATGTGTCTTTAATTTAAAAAAGAAAAACTGGTTTTGAAGTATTTCTTTCCATAACATCTGACAAGAATGGATTGCTTATTTCGAAATCTATTTTTTCTTGTTTCAAGAAAATTTTGTCATTTCATAATCAATCATCTTAATTTCATTTATTGACCAATTTAAAACCAAAAAAGTTCTGGCATTTTTTAAAGTTATTAGATATTGCCTAGTAATAAGTAAAAAGTTAGTACTAAATTAACCACAATTAGGTAACATTTCATTTTTTAAAGGACTTTCAACACTTTTAAAAATAAAGAGTCTATTTATTTCATAATGACAAAAATATATATATATTACCCGGAACTCGTTAAGCATTCGACACTGTTGATTCTTTTTTTTTTTTTTTGGCGGGAAATATTTGCAAGTTCCAGAAGCTTGAAAATAAATAAGGAAGTGAAGAATTTCTTTAAAAAATTGTGCAAATGTCAATAAATTTGTAAAGAATATTTTAGGATATTTTTCTGAAGTATATTGTTGACGGAATATGCATAAATATGAAAGAATATTCTGTAAAAATACCATTGGAATGATTTCGTTAGAAATTCGGATTCACTGTTTGAGTAATCTAGCTCTAAATATTGATAACTTTAATATTTTAGATTGATAAAAATTAGATCCGAAGAAAAACATATTAGGACAAAGCGTAGTTAAAAGCTATTTATATATTAGAAAATAAATTTAAAATTCTTAGAATTCATTCTTTTACTGACAAAAATGCGATATTTTTTATAAAAATTGAATAGTTCTTTGTATTCATTCTTTTACTGACAAAAATGCGATACTTTTTATAAAAATTGAATAGTTCTTTGAATTCATTCTTTTACTGACAAAAATGTGACATATTTAATAATAAATGAAAAATTCGCAGAATTCTTTCTTTTACTGACAAAAATGTGTCATTTTAAATAAGAAATGAAAAATTCATAGAATTCATTCTTTTACTGACAAAAACGTTGCATTTTTAATAAGAAATGAAAAATTTGTAGAGTTCATTCTTTTCTGACAAAAATGAGACATTTTTAATAAGAAATGAAAAATTCTTTGAATTCATTCTTTTATTAACAAAATGCAACATTCTTTATAAAATAATGATTATAAGCTGAATATAATCGTTTAAAATGTTTCCCGTGGCAAAGGCTGGAAATAGATTTACAATATAATGTATAATTACTTATTGAAAGATAAGTGGTTTTTAAAATTGGATTTCTCTAATTTAATTCCTGATTTATCCTCAATAATTTCAAAGCTTTAAGTTTTTTTTAAAAAAAAACAATTTTTACATTTTTCAGTGATATCTATTTTAATCCCGAACAAACTTTTTCTTTATTTTAAAATATTTTTACTAATTAAGAATGTTTTAAAACATATTTTACAGTAATATTTTTGATGTTTTAGTGAACTACATTTATATACAGGGTGCTCATAATTAAATGACACTATTTTAAAGTTTTCTACAGACGAAACTATTGTTCAGAAATATATGAAATTTTGTGTAGGACATAATTAAGGGATGAGGATTTGTTTGAACGAATAAAAAAATAAATTGCTCTAAATTTCACCACTAGGTGTATTTTTAAAATGAATTACACACTTAGCATATTTTTGAAAAATTTAATTACAACAAAACTTGTTCAACATGACGGCCATCATTTTCCGGTACCATCTGGAATCGTAAAATAGTATGTTCCACAGTTGACCGTAGTATGTTCTGGGATAATAGCATGAACATGCTGTGAGACTCTGCTTTTGAAATCAGGTAAAGTTTTTGGATTATCAAGACTTTCCAGATGTTTTAAATGTCCCCAAAGCAAAAAGTCACATGGATGTATGCCTGGAGACCAGGGAGGCTACAGATCACAGAATTGGCGGCTGATGGCACGTTCTTCTGTAAAATGATTATGGAGAATGCCCTTTACATAACGGCTAATCTGTAGGGGACAGATCTTGTTACATCTTGCGAGAAAATTGTGCTCGAAAGGCATTGACGAGCTTGCTGTGGTCAACTGTGGAACATGTGATTCCAGATGGTAGAGGAAAATGATGGCCGTCATGTTGAACATGTTTTGTTGTAATTAAATTTGTCAAAAATATACTGAGTGTGTAGTTCATTTGAAAAACTGCCCTGGTGGTGAAATTTTGAACTATTTATTTGTTTTTTTTCCTCGAATAAATTCCCATTCCTTCATTATGTCCTATACAAAATTTCATAACTTTCTGGACAATGTTTTCGCTTATAGACAATTTTAAAATAGGTTTGTTTAATTATGGACACCTTGTACATGTACGTTGTGATGATATTTATTTTTGTCGCTGTTATATAATTAAGGGCAATTTTTAAAAATGAAATAAAAATAAATTATTCAAGCCTAGAATACCATCATTCTACCATGCTTTGGAGTAGAGTTTCAAATGCCCTTGAAATTTTTTTTGACATGAAACAGTTGAAGCTAACGAACCACCATTTCCCCAACTTCTTTCAACTAAATGAGCTCAAGATCCATAAAAACAACCCACAACCTCATGCCACTCGAAGTAAATTTCCACTTACACTGAGAGGCCTCTGAAGTGCCCTTTCGGATGCTTGCACCACTTTCTTTTACAAAAGATTGAGTATTTTATACTTAACCATACGTCTTCGCGGTAATATCCGAGGAATGCTACATGATTTATGATATCTTCCACATCCCCATCTTCACCCGGAAAATTACGAAAATGTTTTGTATCGCCATTTATTCATTTACCCACAAAAGCTTCTGAAGTAATTGGTAATACTTTTGGCCTTACTGAAGTGAGATCATGGAAATACTTGGAGTATTTGAGTTGTGAGCTTACTGTTTTTCAAGGGATTTTTTTAAACAATCAAGAAAGAAAATAGCATTTCTCAGAAAGACAAGAAGGTGATATGTTGCCACAATTTATTCATTTGACCGTAAAGTTCTTTGAAATAACTACAGACATTTGTAATATGGGAACGTCCAATGTTTTATAGAGAAAACTCCGATAATACGTTTTATTTTAGATTATCCATTTAGCCACAAAAGTTTTTGAAGTAATTGGAAAAAAATGTAGCCTTACTGAAGTGCGATCATGGATATACTTGGAGTATGTGAGTTGTGAGCTTACTGTTTTTCAAGGGATTTTTTAAACAATCAAGGAAGAAAACAGCATTTCTGAGGAAGACAAGACTTTGATATGTTGTCACAATTTATTCATTTGACCATAAAGGTCTTTGAAATAACAAAATACCTTTGTAATAGAAGAAAGTTCAGCGTTTGATCGAGAAAATTCCGATAATGCGTTTTATTTTAGATCATCCATTTAGCCACAAAAGTTTTTGAAGTAATTGGAAAAAAATGTAACCTTACTCAAGTACGATCATGGATATACTTGGAGTATGTGAGTTTTGAGCTCACTGTTTTTCAAGGGATTTTTTAAACAATCAAGGAAGAAAACAGCATCTCTCAGAAAGACAAGAAGGTGATATGTTGCCACACCTTATTCATTTGACCATAAAGGTCTTTGAAATAACAAAAGACCTATGTAATAAAAGAAAGTTCAGCGTTTGATCGAGAAAGTTCCGATAATGCGTTTTATTTTAGATTATTCATTTAGCCACAAAAGCTTTTGAAGTAATTGGTAATAATTTTACCCTTACTGAAGTGCGATTTTGGATACACAGAAGTATGTGAGTTTTGAGCCTGTTGTTTTTCAAGAGATTTTTTAAACGACAAGGGTGAGTACAGCATTTCGCAGAAGGCAATGCGATGATATGTTGTTACAATTTATTCAAGATGATGCTCAAAATCTTTTCCGACTTGCTCTTTAAGTTTTCTAATTGTTCTCTTGTGCTGAGCTAGGGCAGTCGAGTAGGCAAACTTCCTTTGCAAGAATTTCGTTTCAAATTTCATATAAATCTACAATTTGTTTTACAGAAGATATACCAAATTTAATCCGTCTAGTTAGTGGAAGAATGGATAGGACCAAACTCGCAGCATTAGAGTTTGTAGCTGCGTAACATAACCACAAGGAAAAAATAATCACTCCAGTCTGGAGGTTGTTATCTAGCTTATGAAGCTATCACCACAAATTCAAAGTATGTTTGAATTATTGTGGTCAAAGACAGACAGACCGACGTAGCACCAATTTATATACTTTTCAATCTCAAGAAGATTGATATGTCCTCTTCAAAATCTCGAATTCTTTTTTTTTCTCTTTATTTTTTTAGTATTTCTTTTCATGCTTCGTAAATGAGGAAGTAAAAAAACAAAAATCTGACAAAATATGTTTTTTTTTAAAAAAAGAGGAAATATGTGTCAAACACTTTTAAAGAACGAAAGAAAAAAAAAACGTGAAAATTGCTGTTTTCACAGTTTTCTTTTTGGAATGTAGCTTTTCTATTTTTATGGATGTATGATTTAACAGCAATTACTTTTCATTTTCTTGTCACATTTTATTTGTACATCTGTTCGCAACTAGATTATATCTTGTATGTAATAAAGTGTTATGTGCCGTATTAGAAAGAAATTCAGGAAAATTTAGCAACTTTTCATTTGATGGGCCTTTTATCTCCAATTTTCATCTTGAGTAATCATTCATTTTTTTTTCTCACCTTCCTGTTTTTAGACACATATTCCTTCAGTACTACATGATGTCTTTTATAATGTTCCGCCCATATTAGGAAATCTACGATGGTGAGTTTTTTTACAATACTCACTTCTGGAACCCTTAAATTAGTATTTTGAGATAATGCCGAAAATCTTTTCTCTGCGAAATGACACTCCATCAAAGATTCTTTCTTGCCGATTCCCACGTTCTCGACGAACGGCGAGGCGGGGGGGGGGATCAGTGTCTGGTTTCTTATCAAACTATTACTCGAACTAAGAAAGCATTACAGCGCTTTTACCTTTCGGCATTTCTTTAAGATAACGATCCCACCTGTACCAGAAGCTCTGCTCTCCGCCTCCAGAAAGTTCAAGGCAGAATAAACTGTCAGAAGTCGTGTTGCCATTGTGACAGACATTCATATTGGCTTCCAGACGATGATATCTGATATGGTCCGGTTTAATGGTTTCTTAAGCACAGGTGAAAGTGACAAGAGTTAAACAGGCAATATAAAAGAATACAAAAAAATTAAGATATTTCTTCTGAAGTAGCTAGCTATCGGTGAAACTGTTCGGATTTAGTAGTCTGTCGAAGTTGGAGAAATAAAATTTATGTCCGATTGTTAACTAGTGTCTATGGATAAAGATCTGTATCTTCTGAAGTAACAACGTGATCTTGCAACGAGGCCATAAAAGGTCGTAGTTAAAAGACTCCACATCGAAATAAGATCATAGAGTAACCGCAGCAATGATAAGAGTTCATTTAAAGTGGATTGTGGAGACGCCATGAATTTATTCTTCTGTGAAAATATTTTGTGAGATGTTTTGTGGCTTTTTAAAGGATTTTATGCAGAAGTTAGATGATGACGATCACGTTTTGACAAAAACCATGATCGGCACCTCAGATAAAAGACAATAATGAGATCCATTTACATGTAATGTGACTAATTTCTTTACTACTCAAGTAAAATTCTTTATCTATTTCCAGGATTCGAACTATGATGGGGGAGACGCACTGCCCCAAAGCCAGAGCGTCTTCTCAATGATATTTCACCACATCCCCTGTTGGAGTCTTGATTAGGGCATGACTGCTCTTCATCCTGTGTTCTATCTGTGAATGTGTGGAAGAGCCCCCTGCTCAGATGTGACTCGCCTCAGACCTTTCTTAGTTCGAAAAATACATTTTTGAAAATGTTTGTCTGCTGCTGTTGTTATTATCGTGTTCAGCTTTACAGCGGAAGGAGGGGAGCTGTAGCTTCAGATGATATGGACCCTGAGCCCCCGAGGGCAGAAATCTGACTTCTTGTTCACACATGTCACAAACCTTTTTGACTCCGTTCATGCATATTATTCATTCATCCACAGATCATAATCTAGATCTGGAACAGAGAACAATCCCCTCTGACCCCGTGCCCTCCAGTGATATTACTCTCGACATGGAGGACTTTGTGAACACGACAGATTTAACGTGTGACAGCCACACACACAGGGAGAGTCTTCGGCTGGTGAGTTCGAACTCGCAACCTAAAAAATACGAAATGCTCGAGTCTGTGACAAAGATAATTCTAAAACGCTTGTTAGATTGCTGATAATTTGATATACGGTCTTTGCACCACGTAGATTTCTTTTAAACTTTGAATAAAAGCAGTTTCGAGGAAGTCCATCTGTTCGGATGCTCGAATGGTTAACACGAAAATTAAAAATGAAGGCATTTATATGGATAAATATCTCTATGGAGATTTAACATGTGTAGTGTAGATATTTATTCAGCATTGTGTTAATTACTATAAAGGGTTGATTGTCTGTCCAGTCAGTACTTTCATATAGATATAAACGCGATAATTTAATAACGCAATTATTTAAATATATCAAATTTGGTATAGAAATTTGTGACTGCTAGTGCGCTTTGTTGCAGTAGGTTGAGAAAAAGGTGTTGAAGCACAAATTCGCTTTTTGGATGCTATTAATGCATGGCAGGAATTAATAGTCAAATAATTCACCAAGAATGACACGATAGATTCAATAAAAACGTTACATTTACTCCAAAGGTTGATATTTCGTAACTTTTGTACGTCAATTCCATATAAGGCGTTCTCTGGTATGGCGTATTTATTAGAGAGTGTGCGAGAAAATTTTGGGGAGACCACTCCCGTATGTTTTTTTTAGTAGAAAAGTGAAAGTGTATGCCTTTATTTATTTTTATATTACATAACTGCTTAACATCTGTGTATGGACAATCATATCCAACACAAAAGCTTTGTATACAGCTATAAGTGTTGCTTCTAATTGCAGTTGCTGACACAGTCAACGATTTCAAGCAGAGGTGTGTCTCTTGTTTTAAGTAGCGCCAACTAGGGCCGAGAGAACGTCTTAGCTACTCATGCATCATATTCGCTTGCACAGCCCCTTTTTACAGAGGGGAGGGGAATATTCACACGCTTTACTGATAGAGTAGAAGAAGGACAACCATGCCCGAACCGGGACTCGAATCGAGGATGTCCTGATCGCGCTGAAGACAATCTATCCTTGTGCAAAGTCTAAATCGTAACTAAACTCACATTCATAACTAAATGGAATTAATGATAGATATATGAACCAGAGGCGTCGATAACACGGGGGTAGGGTGCAATTGCCCCCCTGTCGGTAGCCTCTTGCCCCCCCCCCTTGTCGACGAGATATTTAGAGTTTCGTCGACAAAAAATATTCACCATTTCAAGATGGTTGTAGAGAACTGCGCATTATCGAATATGATCATTTAAAAACCTCCTTGAAATCAATATGTTGTAAACAATCGAAATATCCAAATAATGGTTAAATTGTTTTGACTATATTTGGCAAAATATTCCGACAGGGTGGTAGATCAATAATATGCCGTATTTTCATAGACACTTTTCGATAGACCTAAAAATTGAAAATAAGATTTTCGGACATCTGATTCAAATGTCGTTCATTCAGCTTATAATTTGCACTACTTTTGACAATATAACCGACAAAGGTGCTTAGGTAATTTATTGACAATTTTTGATCAATCGACTATAAACTCAATGCGACGAAATGTCGAAGAAATCTGCAGATTTCCAACATTTGATTAAATAAACGTTCATTATAATTTGCACTTAATTTGGCAATATATCCGACAAGTTAATTAGATATCGCATAACATTTTTTTTTACAAATGTATAATGAACAATGAAAGGAAGGCCCAGTATCTGAATTAAAAAAAATCTAAATAATGCTTGATTTTCTTTAATTAAATGTAAAATTAGCTATTTTGAGTTTAATTTTACATTTAATTAAAGAGATTCTTTATAAATACAATTTTATAATGAACAATGAAAGGAAGGCCCAGTATCTGAATAAAAAAAATCTAAGTAATACTTGATTATCTTTAATTAAATGTAAAATTAGCTATTTTGAGTTTAATTTTACATTTAATTAAAGAGAATCTTTATAAATACAATTTTATAATGAACAACGAAAGGAAGACCCAGTATCTGAATAAAAAAAATCTAAGTAATACTTAATTTTCTTTAATTAAATGTAAAATTAGCTATTTTGAGTTATTTTGAAGCCAAATGAGAGATATTGTGCTTGACCCTCCCCCTGTCGGATTTGTCTTGCCTCCCCGTCGGCAAATTCCTGCCGCCGCTTCTGATATGAACCTGATAATTATTCATAACAAAATGAAATTGCCAATGATTTATTACTCATAAAATTTGTATTCATTCCAAATTATATTTTTGGCAATTAAAACTAAAACACTTTTTTAAAATCTACTTTCTTACAAATCATCGCTTCCACCCCTTATTTGGCCCAACTGGCCTATGTAACCGCCTATTAGAAAATTCACTATTGATAAAAAATTCTGCTTTTCAACAATTCGTTTCGTTTACAACAAATTTCTGCCATTTTTATTATTAATAAATTAATTTATTAACTTGCAGATTTGAAAATAATTGTTATAAAGTCGATCTTTTAATCTGTAGTACAATGATTAAAAGATAATTTTTAAAGAATATATCTTTATTATAAATTTAGAAAAGAAAGAAAGGCCCGAATGGGGCCAATCCTCACCTGCACAGCATGGATTTAATTTTGAAACGTACAAGGAACAATATATGAGAAGAAAAAGGAAGTGACAATACCGTGCGGTAGAAGATAGCGGGCAGTTTGATGTAAAATGACATGCTATATGAGATCGAGAATTTAATTTTTACATTATGTTATCTGAATCTATTCATTATTGTCAATTGAGAAAGTTTTTAGTAAAATATGCTCTATTTATAATTCAGAAAGCAACTTTAACAATTGTGAAAAATTACAAAAATAGAATAATTTATTTTTTATAGAAAAGAGTATGCACAGCTTACAGAAAATTAACATTTCTATTAGCAACAGTTTTGGTATCTCATCTTTATAATGCAACTTGACTCCTCTAGCACATTTACAGTCTTGAAAATTCAAATCTTACGAGGGTAAAATTCTATTATGCTGCCATCTATTGGTAAAATTTTGCATTAATATTATTTTTTTATCGCATTGCTTTATCAATGTTTCCTGTAACAATTAATTAAAAAAAAATTCGATGTTTTAGAAAACATTCTGATTTTAAAATACGTCTATGATTTCAGAATAGATAAAATTAATAATAGGTTTGCTTTAGATTTCAAAGTAGATTCACTGCTCCAGCTAAAGCAAGACAGCAATTTCATAAATAAGTTTTTGCTCTATTATCGCTATAAAAAGAGAGAGAGAGAGAGAGAGAGAGATTTCTTTATCGCATCATGTTACATTTAAGAGTGTAATAAAGCAATAAAATTATTTAAATTTTCAAAATAAAATAAAATAAATAAATTTGCAACTCTAATTATAAAATGAATTAAATTAAAATTCTAATTTTTTATTTAACATTCTTCGCTGAAGTAAATTTCAGCAGTGTGAAACATGTGTCAGTGGATACTAAAACCTTTCCCCAATAAATGTCCCACAAAATTGATATCTCCAATTTCAGTAAATTTTTGGCGTATAATGAGTTTTGAATCGCTGTGTAAAATTAGACTTCAACAAAGAAATGTATCGCATATACATACCACAGATCTTGCTATTTGCACATGCACGGTTTGAAGTTTTCGTAGATTCTCAAATAAATGCAAAGCACAGATACTGCTGTTCTACTCAAGTGTGAATACTAGTAGGAAAATATTTAAAATCGAAATTATAAAACTTCTTTTTATATTTTGATATGATTTCAATATACTAAACCCGATAAACTTTTTATGCTATATATATATATATATATATATATATATATATATATATATATAAAACTTTGTGCTTCTTCGGAAGATAACTTCTTACAGCCCATGCTCTTTATTTTCTGCCCGCGTATTTTTCCAAAACCCCAAATCAAAAAAGCATCATGTTCTCACATAATCAACTAAATACCTTTCAGTTAAAAAAATTTCAAGTAAAGTATTTCTTTCTTCAGCTTACTCCCAAAATTATCTGCATCAAAAATAATGAAATGGGTTGTATTTTAGTAACTATACCGTCTTTCGAAAATTAAAACTTTTTAAAGATATTTCTCTAAATTTCCGATTCTGATAGAAACGAAAGATGCAGAGGGATTTCTCTGTATTTGAAACTCTTAAAATATCTTAAGTTTAAGATATTTTTTGAATAAAAAAGTGTATAATATAATACCTTAAAATAAATAAGTTTTGCAAGAACCACTGTAAATGGATACTGATAAACTACTTCAAAACTGTATATTTAAAAGAAAAATGCATTATTTACTTGTATATAACTTTATTTCTGAAAATTATGAAAAGTTGACGATGTCCGAATTCGAATCTCATGAATAATGTATCTACTTTCATGGTTTTCTTAAAATGATAATTGCACAACATCTATTAACTGGAATATCTAGAACTGGGATCGAATCTTTCAAACTAAATATTAAGGAAATAATGTTGCAGCATTTAACATCTTGTGGTTGTCAAAAGTTAGAAGTCTTATAATTCTTTTTTGTGATTAAGAGCAAATGATTGTCATTGCAAATTCGATGGACACCATTTATGGGCGGTTCTAGACGATAAGTACTAGTCTCATGTTCAGATAACCGTAATTTGGATAATGAGACGAATATTATTCAAATCACTATTGTGCTTGAAAATTCATTAACTATTACGATCGAAAGAACTGGGTTTTTTTTCTTTAAATAGAAATAAGTTTGATATTTTATCGAAACGAGGAAATAGGTCATGAAATTATTATACAGCTAAATCTCAAGCTAAAGCATTTTTTGAGTAAATAAAACTAAAAAAGTCTTAATGATAGGTAATTAATTAAACCTTTGGCAATAAGTAGAGATAGAATTTTAAATCACTTTTACCTTGCTTAACTATCTATAATTATTGAAATTAATGATCGCTCTTTAAAGAAGCAGTAATTTTCGTAGCGATATGAATGAATTATTATCATGCTCTTATTTTACTTTCAGAATAACAAATTTTAATGAAATGTTTTATCGTTTGCTGTTTCCATCTGATTTATTCTAATCAGAAATCTTTTATTAAATACAACTATTTTATTTCATTTTGTTCCTTTTTTACTATAATCATGTGTTTTGATTTGCCCAAAAATATTTGTGTCATTTATTTTTTATTTAAAATTTATTAATATATGTTGAAATTAATTATAAATTTTTATATCAGATAAATTATTGAAACCGATTTATTTGATTTAATCAACAAAAAAGATTAATTTATTTCAAACGATATTCATACATTAATTCATTTTAGGTAATTTTATTAAGCAAAGAATGACATTAAGAATTAAACTCGAAATTCTCATCGTTGTTGAAGTCTGTCCAGGAAAAAAATGTCTCTATAACAATTTATTATATATGACCTTTTTATATTATTTTATTGAAGGAAAAATCTATTTGCATTAAATTCTAAAATTAAAATGGCAAGCCATATTTTACAGAGTTTTGAGAATCAAGAAGATTTACTTAAATCCTCTAAAAGAAGATATGAAATTTACAAAAACATAAGACTATTTATATTTTGATAAATTGGTTAACTTTAGCCAGGAATGAAAAATTTTGTATTTCTATTTTTGAACTTAAAATATATGAAAATAAATTCCTTCCATATTCAATGATCATTTGATATGTAATAAACAGTCGCTCAAAAAATTGAAAGTACAGCTTGCTTTTACTTGATAAATCCGACTTTCAATACAAATAACACATTAAATAGAAATCCAAACATTTTTGTTTTTAACATAGCACATGGTTTAATTTAAAGTAAAAATAAAGAAAAATCAACCAAAAAAGCCTTTAAACTGAAAAATATCAGAAACTTTTTAAATAAAGATTAGCAGATTTTGGCCTCAAAACATTAAGAGTGCACCAACGAAATTTTTGTTATACCTAGCTAAGAAAGAAATTGTAAATATTTAATTGCATGTCTTTTGGGTTTTATAATGACTTTTAGACGTCGTGGTGCTGATTGGATAAATTTTTGGTGATATTTGAAGATGTTTTACGTATTCTTCTTTCTATAATTGTTTTAAATAGGATTTGTTTCTAATTTTGTGTTTTTGAACCATTATTTCAAATGTAACCCACAGATATTAGACGGCATTGATATCAGGGTACTGCGACAATGTATGTAAATGCTATTTTCAATGAAAAAAGTCCATTATTTTAGTGTTACGTGCGTTCTTTTTGGGGTGATTGTCCTGCTGAAAAATAAAATTCCCACCTAAAACCAAATTTTTAGCACTTTCCTTCAGATTGCTATGCCCAAATGGTTCATTCGTTACGGAAATTTCTAAAATCATAGCCAGAAATATGAGTGCTGAAACAGTGCAAAATATCATTAGACAAGCTGGATATAAATTTCATATTGTTAGAGAGAAACCTTTCAAAAGATTGCAAATTCTGAGTTTGAAGTTTTCAAAAACTCCTCATTTGAAGACCAAAAATTTTTAAAAGAAAGTTATACTTAATGATGAAAGAAAATTCAACATTTTTGGCAGTGGTAGCCGTTATAACGTATAAAGAAAGTCTAACACTGCTTTAGATTTAAAAATTTTACGTTTTACAGTTAAACATAGGGATGACTCTATCATGATTTAGGGTGGTATGGCTTCATCCGAGATAGGAAATTTATTTCTTACTGAAGGCATTATAAATTATATGGTTTACTTAAATATACTTCTTAGCAATCTTAAGGAAAGTGCTGCAAATTTTGTTTTAGGGTGGAAATTTCATTTTCCAGCCGGGCAATAACTCAAAAAAAGAATGCACGTAACGGTAAAATAATGGTTTTCGTTTTTTTTTTCATTGCAAACAGCATTCACACACAATACCGCAATACCAAGATTTCAATGCCATTGAATATCTGTGAGCCACATTAAAAATAGTGGATCAAGAACAGAAAATTAGAAATAAATCTTATTTTAAAAAATTGTTGCAAGAAGAATGCGTAAAGCATCTTCAAATATAACCAACAATTTATCCAATCAGCTCCACGACGTTTAAAAGTCATTATAAAAGCCAAAAGACATGCAATTAAATATTTACACTTTCTTTACACGATATTACAAAAATTTCGTTGGTGTATTCTCAATTTTTTGAAGAAAAAATCAGCTAATATTTATTTAAAATGCTTCTGATGTTTTTCATTTTAGAGGTTTTCAGTTGATTTATATTTATTTCTACTTTAAATTAAACCATTTATTAAGTGTAAAAAAATTATGTCTGAACTTCTAGTTAATGCGTTATTGTGTTGAAAGTCGGATGTATCAAGTAAAAGTCTCAATTTTTTGAGTGACCGCATATATATATATATATATATATATATATATATA
>JAOUZG010035454.1:1585612-1613737 GCA_026289955.1 Argiope argentata | reverse complement strand
ATATATATATATAATTAAAGTTTCATAAAAATAAATACAAAATATTCAATATTGCACAAAAGTATATAACTTTAATCAAAGTAATACATTTCAGTTTTTTGCAAAATAAAAATATTAGCAGTACCAAAGATCTCAGCAATAATTGATTCAAGTTTTGAATTGCTGCATGTAGCAGCAAAGCCAAATTTCGTGCTTTTGGATACAATAATGATTTTGTGCTTTTCTACTTAGTGTATAGAAATACTTTATTTGAATAACATGACAACAAACAACGGCAAACTATATTAAGTAAAACATTTCTAGCATGCACTTAAACTAAGTATATTTTTTTAATACTAAATTTAGAAAAAGAAAAGAAAAAAAAATCCAAGTTCATTTTTCCTTTCATTTTCTGCACACTTCCATCTAAAAATATGAAACACTTTGGCAAAAAATAATTGCAATATGCAGATTAACATGTTCGAGTGGCATCAGTAATAATACACTTCTAAAATTTATTAAAAATCATTTTCTTTACAAGGTGATTATTAGGAATAAATGAATAGTCTTGAGTGATATCAAAACGAAGGAATATGAAAACATATGACTTGGTATTCTTCCAAGTAAAGGATAAAAAAAAGATCAAAATGAAATCTGCTAAGCATATTTCAATGTATGATGTCAGAACATCATTTCTTGAACGTCCAAGCACCACGTGCTCGTGCGAGTTAAATTATATTTTTATTCATTTTAATGGCTTTATTGAATGAGTCACTTCAGTATTGCAAATGATCCAAAAAAACTATGTCTCGCATTCATTGTTTGAAAAGAAATATCCCATTTCCTATTTATTTCATTTCGTATAATCGCATGCTCTAAATGACCTTTTTTTATTTGCGGTAGTCATTAACTTATTTTTTTAGTCGGCATTTTTGTAAATAGGATGGCATAATGTTATTAGAAGCTGATTTTTTCAGATGCTAGTGCAGAAAACAAAATTTCAATTTTTCACCAACGGATTTTTGTTTACGCCACAAAACCTCATTCCTAAAACAATATCATGTTCTGACATGATAAAAATCCTGTCTTCCAATATTGAAAATGTTGCGACCGCCCTCGTTGAAGTCAGCATATTAGTGTGTTATTCGCTTCATATTAGTGTGCTTGCCAGCTGCTTCCCATTCTCTGAATATGTCGTACTCTACGAAAATTCGTATTGCAGATTTTGCATTTTTATCCATATAAATTCATATCTGCATACCTGTAGCAAAACGAAGACTTAGTGGTCCGTAATATTTTTGCACATCAGTTCCTTGCTCGAATAGTGTTGGACACAACTTGGCAGTAGAACATTCTGTGGAGGAACAGAATGTTCAATAATGAGGGTATTATTTCAATCCAAACCTCTTCCATCATAGGACAACGGTACCATGATATGTTGAGGGAATTTTTATTTCTAGAGCTTCTACGGCTTGGATGCCTTCTAGACATCATTTACATGCAAGATGATGAGCCACCTCATATTGATCGTCGTGTAAACTACTGATAGTACAGCATTTTACAGATGCACGAGTTAACAGCTGCCATTTCCTAACAGCATGGCCTACTTTTTCGCCGAGGACAGCCTGTTGTGACTTTTGGTTGTGAGGTTATTTTAAAGATAATATCTACTGTCAAAATATGCCGCATCTACTAGATCTGAAGGAAAACATTCGAAAACTTATTCTTAATAATCCCACAGACTCACTCCGGTCATCTATAGAAAATATGTTTCTAAGATTTCAGCTTATTGCTGAAAATGAAGAACATATCAAGAAATTTTAATTTTACTTTATGTAACGATTATAAACCATATTATATAGTCTTATGTGCATTAAAACGCCACCTAATAGTGAATTTTTGCACTTTTTTATCATGTCAGAACATGATGTTATTTTGGGAATGAGTTAGACAAAAATCAGTAGGCGGAAAATAAATATGTTACTACCGTTTCGAGATTTTCAAAAAAATCAGCTGTTAATAACACATTGCGATTCCATTTACAAAAGCTGATTTAAAAAATATGTTAATTGGTGCAGCAAATAAAACCTAAAAAAATGTCATTTTGAGCACGTGATGATATGAAATGAAATAAATAGGAAATGGGATATTTTTTTAAACAATCAATGCGAGAAAAAGTTTTTTTTATCGTTTGCAATACTAAAGTGACTCATTCAATGAAACCATTAAAATGAATAAGAATGTAATTTAACTTGCACGAGCACGTGGTGCTTAGCCGTTCAAGAAATGATGTTCTGGCATGATACATTGAAATATGCATAGCAGATTTCATTTTAATCTTTTTAAATAATAATTACATCATCTCAATTATCTGTAATTCAAATTTTATCTCATTTGGATAATTAGAAAGCATTTTAGGGTCCTCTGAAGTGGGTCACTTATTTCTTGCAAATCCTGTACATTTATTCTGTGTTATCTAAATTTCTTCTTTGTACCCCCCCCCCCCAAAAAAAAAGCTCCCAAAAGGATAAATTTTTATACAAATCACCCATACAAATTTTTATTCAAAAAATTTGTACATTTGCATGAAATTTTTGTGCAATTTTTCATCATTATAAAAAAATTCATCTGAATTCGTTTGTACCAAGTTAGTTAAATCTTTATTCAAATGAGCTCTTATATTAAGCCTCATAATGTCCTTGTACAGAATATGGAAATTTTATCAATTATATTGGCAGTATCCTATTATTATCTGTCTGCAAATAAATGAAAGGAAAATTATGAAATTTCCTGCAGTAACTATGCGTAATTTAAATCGCCAAATGAGATATTACAATGTAAATGAAGATACCGGAGCATACACAAGACAACTCCTTCTTGATCTCTGAAGGGAGGAAATCTATACTACTTTCAAAATGGCCCAATGAACAATGATAAAACGAGTCAAGAGAAAATAAACTATTCAATCGACTACTATGCAATGAACGAGAAAGAAAGACTCGTCTATGAAATGAACCCTTTGCAGTTTAGGCTAAATCCTGGTATACTGTACCCCTTTGGCGCCATTTTGAAAAATGTCGCCAAACGACTGAACTACTCAATAGGAATGATAGCTTAGGCAACGAGCGTCCGTGACAGAAATGACGTCACGGCTTCTCGGTATAAAGTCGCCAAATCAAGGGGTACCGTATACTAGGATTATACCGCAATTTATGGAGAGTTGCACGTTCAACGGTAAATTTTGTTCACTTGCCGAATTAAATTTTTTTACTGGTTTCAGATAAGAAAATTGTATAACTCTTAATAAGAAAAAAAAATTATATGGAAACTTTACGAACTTCAGAAATTGGATCAAGAACTGGTTTTAATGTTTATTTAAATATGTTTAAATTTTACTACTAAACCATACAACATACTTTGGGAATCAAATTAATAATACATGATCCTACAAAAGTTCCAAGCGCGGAAGACGATGCAGTGTTTGTTGGTTTCGGTTTTGAAAAGTTGGTATCGTTGAAACAAAGTACCCATATTCGTTTACCGAAATCGTATCAGGCTCACTGCGTAATTCACGATTCGGAAACAAAAGGCTTTGATAAAAAACAAAAGGAATGTATTCGAGCCTGCATCCAGGCAAAGAGTTATGAGTCATGTGTCTACATCAATCAATACAGTATCAATCAATTCGGAATCAAAAGGCTTTGATAAAAACCAAAATGAAATGTATTAGAGCCTGCATTCCAGCAAACAGTTATGAGTCATATGTCTACGACAATCAATTCGGAATCAAAAGGTTTTGATAAAAACCAAAAGAAATGGATTCGAGCCTGCATCCAGGCAAAGAGTTATGAGTCATGTGTCTACGTCAATCAATTCGGAATCAAAAGGCTTTGATAAAAAACAAAAGGAATGTATTCGAGCCTGCATCCAGGCAAAGAGTTATGAGTCATGTGTCTACATCAATCAATACAGTATCAATCAATTCGGAATCGAAAGGCTTTGATAAAAACCAAAATGAAATGTATTAGAGCCTGCATTCCAGCAAACAGTTATGAGTCATTTGTCTACGTCAATCAATTCGGAATCAAAAGGCTTTGATAAAAACCAAAAGAAATGGATTCGAGCCTACATCCAGGCAAAGAGTTATGAGTCATGTGTCTACGTCAATCAATCCTTGGGAGTGATGAATTACCTGAAGCAATGTTATTTCAGGAATATCTGGAAATCTTGCTGCTTAAATGAAGTTTTGGACAGTGTGACCCGTCATGGAACTGTTTGCAATTGCTCTTTGCCTTGCCTCTCTGTAACTCATTAAAAAAATGGCAAAGTCTTTTTTTAGTTTCTCGTGAATTCTGGAACCTGAATCACGTCTTAGTAAAACACTATTATATTAAATTAAAAGTTTTTTACTCAAATTTGGAACGGCAAATATATTAACAATATCCGAAGTTGAAAGAATCAGAGCTTCTGAGCTACCTAGGAATTGAATTTGTATTATGACTTGAAATGTCTTTGATGGCTCTTTAAAAAATTTTTGAAAAATTAATCACTTTTTTAAAAATCTTAAATGCATGTAATGAGATGACCACAATGAACTATAATATGGCTGGACGGAGCTGTGATTTTTCTTCAAAAATCATTGTAAACGGTATTCCAAAATTAAGCACGATTTGAATTTGCCATCATTCGTGCAGTAAAGTGTTGGCAACCATATAAAAAAACCTTTCGACAGCTGATAGTTTAGGGTTAGTAGTGTTTTCATTGAGGGACAATATTTCAGGAATAATGGAAGTTTGAGGGACACCGATTGAAAATTTGAGAATTATCTTCCTAGATCGTGTGAGTTAGCACCAAAGGATTTCTTTTTAAGGGATTATTTGAAGACAAAAGTGTATGAAAACAAGTCCACAAACACGCGTGCATTGAAGGGGGGAATTCAATGATTCATCAACAAAATTCAGCCCTATTTATGTAAAATGTTCATGTAAAATTTCGTTAAAAGAGTGCTTATGTGCCAGCAAAGCTACGGAAGCCACTTGCCTTATATGTTATTCCATACATATTCTAAAGGCCGGGATGAGCTGGTTGGTTGAGCATTGGACTCGTACTCTTTTGGTTACGGGTTCGAAGCTCATCGGCCACAAGATTCCCCGAGTGTGTGGCAGCTGGCGCTCGTCAAATCTGTTGGTGGTCGAAAAGTCATCCATGTCGAGAGTAATACCACTGGGGGTACTGGGTCAGAGGTGATCGTTCTCTGCATTGCATAAATTTGCATAAATGAAATCCACCCCATGAAAAGGGCTGAGATGTTTGTGTAGCTAAGTCGTACTCTTGGCCCTAGATGGCGCTACTTGTAAAACAAAGAGATGCATTTCTTAAGGCCCTATCACACGGCGAAATTCCGTCAGCACTTTCGACGGCACGCGATGACGAAAGTGACGTCACTTGAGAATTTGCTGTCTGGTAAACCTAAAAACTTAGGTTCACGTTATAATGTATTTATCGCTCTTTATCCGTTTCTCCTACTTAGTTAATGTCGGCAGTTTTCTTATTTCATAATTCGTGGGATTCTAGTCAAGACGTTGCTTTAATTTGCAATTAAATCCGGGATAATTTTTTTAAGTGATCCCATTAGGCTTCAGTGAATGCAAAAGCATTGCAATAATAGCTGTAATTTTTAAAAAAATTCAAACTATCTGGAAATTTGTCCATTGCAATTCTATTGACACATTATCGAATTAATTGAAATTGAATCACTTCTGCTTCAAATTTATTTTTTTAAATGCTTAATACAATGAATATAATAAGGATTGTAAAATGAGTCAAGTAGTACATTTATCGAATTTGAAAATACTTTTCTAGCCATTTTTTCCTTTGAATGTCATTTTCATTTCTAATAGTATCAATCTTATTGTCATTTATTGTAAATATTTGTCGTGTCATTCTACTAATTGTAATGTTTTTATCAAAATTAATAACAATGAATTCTGTAAAATAATAAAACTTTTTAATTATTCTTCGTAACAGTTTTGTAATTATTTTTGTTGTAATAATGACAAGTTAGTAGTAGTTTTTGTAGTAATAATGACAATTGTTACTAATTTGTCAAAATTAGTAACAATGAATTCTGTAAAATAAGGAAACTTTTTAATTCTTCTTAGTAACAGTTTTGTAATTTTTTTTTTGTAGTAATAATGACAAGCAAAAAAAAAAGCTCCTTTTGTGTTTGTATTTTATAAATTCCTTTAAATGCATCTTATCAATATTAAATTTAAAACAAAAATATATTGAAAAGAAAAATGATTTGTGGGTGTGCATCCAATTAAGCTTAAAAGGTGCATACCATCATAAATAGTGCTGAAATTTTAAAATCAATTTTAAGTACATTAAAAGTGCTTATTTTTCTGGAAAAGTGAAAATAAAACAAAAATTCATAAATAAAACAGAAGAGGAGAGCCAATACATTTAAAACAAAATTAAATAACTTTTGAAATCTAATGATTTTTGTCTACATGAAAACTGATATTTGTTGGATCCATCTCGACAAATTTTAAGTTTTGTGTATAGTATAAAAATAAAAACTACTATTTCTAGATGTGAAGTACAAATAATTAAAGTTAGGAATTTGAAATATGGCAAGAAATTGATTCTGGATCATAAAAAATTCACTAAGAACATATTTTTTTGGAATTTTAATTAAAAATAAAAACAGGATTTAAATGCATTACCACCATATCGTTGAATAAGAAGTATTTTTTACTCTTTTAAATTTGATTGAATGTTTTTCTCCTTCTTTTTATTTAAAAAAAATAATTTTTGAGAATGTATATTGGACTTGATTTGTATTTATCATTCCTTTAAATAATTTTTATTTTCCCACATCAGTTCAAAATTATAAAACAATTCATCGAATAGGATTCTTCATTTGATAAATATTTGTAAATTCTAAGGCAATACACTATTTAGTCTCGCTCATTTCTAAAATTACTTTTAAAAAAATGAGTTAAATGTTTTTTTTTATTTTATTTGCAACTCCAGAGCTTTTTAAAAAAAATCTTTGTGGATTTATTACCAATATTTGTGAAAAATAGGAATCATTAAATAATTTTCATTCAATAATAATAATCAAAAATAATTTTCCAAAATATGTTATTGCATTTTCCTTAGTTTTTTTTTCAAAGCTAAAGTATTAAAACTTCATTTATCTTTACATAGATAATAAAAAACAGTTTTTTCGTAAAATTTCAAATTGCCAAACATAAAAAAAACACCTCCACATTACATCAGGAATGGGAAGCAATAAAACACTTGTTTTTTAGTCTGACTATTTCCAAATGTGTGGCCATTCTATGCAACTTTCTCAATGCAAATGTATAATCAGAAATCATTCTAAATTAACTGTTAATTTGTTAAATTTAAAAGAAAAAAATGTAGAAAAAGAAGCCTAAATTTTATTGTCTATCATACAAAAGGTGATTTAGTGTTTTGCTAATGATAAAAGTATGATCATTTTTCTATTTTTGTCAAAACCAAATATGTTTTATATTTCTGCAACATTGAAGGAACATCTAAGTATTAAAATTTAAAATCACTATTATATTTTTCACTCTAACATTGGAGTTAAATTTTTTTAATTATTTAGAAGCTGTTTACAAACTATTTAAGGAATTACTATAATCAAAAGATTATACTATTATTTGAATAAATAAAGGCTGAATATGGCCAAAAATATTTCACAAAAAGAAAACAATTCACATCAGCATTAATATTTTTTTTTATTTACTTAAAAATATCCTGTTGGATCTCTAAAAATTCCATCACAAGTTCGAAGATCCTTCTAGAGAACTATTCCCCATACGGTAGTATAAGTTGCCCCACAGAATGGGAAAAAGGTACCGAAACTATTTTTAGTATTTAGTAATATGTAAGATTAAATGCATGCATTTTTAGTATAGTAGCGCCCACAGAGAAAGATCATATCCTTCTCTGTGGTAGCGCCAATTACGCCATTCTTGGCACGCTACGTCCCTTCCAAAGTTTCACATGATTGGTTGAATTTCGTTTGTAAACAATATTTCCGTCACTATCGTGGACATTTTCAAGCAGGTTAGAAAAAGTTGACGATGACGGAAATCTTGCTTGACCGGTTGCCTGCGAGCACAAATCGACAACTGACGACGAAAGTGCTGACGGTATTTCGCCGTGTGATAGGGCCTTTAGGCTTAAAATCTGCTGATCGTATCAGCGGGAGCTTGTCCACCGCAAGTGCCATTACTCACAACAGCAACATACTCTATCCTGTGTACTCTACGATTCAATAAAAAATATTTATTTAAAGAGAAAAAGTTAAAGTATTAAAATTTAAAGCTATGTTTTTTATATAATTCAAATCTTGCGTTAACATATTGTTCTATCTGTAAGGCCCCACTAACCATAAACTATCATTGTCAAGTGTTTTTAATAAGGTTCCCAACACTTTACTGCACGAATGGGGGTAAATTCTAATCCTATGTTAATTTTGGTACACCCTTTATATGTGTTCCGAAATGAGTACTTTCAGGGCTGGCGATCTGCCTCGTAGAGCGCATATATATTATATATTATTTATAAAAATTATGAACTTAATAAGAAATAATATAATTTATTAGATCTGTATAGAATAAATTAACATGCCTCATATAAATTCTAGTAAATCCATAAAGAGTTCATATTTAGTAACTTTATATAATTGAAACCAATAAAGTGGAGATTTCGATGCACATGAAAACACTGAGATAATCTTGTGATTACCCTTCTTAAACACCAGAAAAAAAAAATGTGTATAACTATAGTATTTGATAGTACCAAAATAGTGTAATTGATAGTACCAAAAAAAACCCTGATAAACCGATTCAAGAAAATGACAAAGCATTTAATGAACTACTAAAGATTGAACGAGGAAGACGCAATTATGGAATGAGTACTTCGAAATTTATGGAGTTGTAATATCTTGATCAAGACCGATGAATTAAGAGAGCTACATAGCAAAATATTTTTTCTTTTACTTACAGCCTTATATATTTGCAAAAGGGAAACTTGTTTTTATATAGTTAATATTATTTAAAAAAATCAAATAGCAATTCAATCACGCAATAATTTTTCGATCAAATCAGATAGTAAGTCACGCAGAGAAACCGCTAACAGGCTGTTAGCTATAAACTACTACTCCATGTCTGCTCCAAAAATCCCGGGGAACCCTAACATAAACTCGAATCACATGAAGATTAAAAATAAATAAATAAATAAAAATAAAAATAATTAAGGATCAATTTTTTTTTGCTTTCGGGAATCTCACTGAGTTCTAATTCCTTTCCTTCCTTTTTTTTCTGAGTATCATCCGATAACTATTCAGCAACGCTTTCGCAATACTCTCTACCTAAAGCCAAATGTATCAAATTTGGTAAATACGGCTCCTCTGCTTTGTACAGTGCTAAGACACTCACATAGGCAATTTCTTTAATTATTCATAGATATTATAAGCATAAACATTAATAAAGCATCTTTTTATTTTCTAGAAAAAAAAAGCAACAGACAGAACTCAGAGCAAATAGATGAAAGGCTAATAAATAATCGAACATCGATAGTTTTTGAATAAAACCAAGAAATAGCTCACTGTAAGGCTTAAGAACGATACACGCTCATATCTATCTACATATATCGATAATTTTAAATTATTTATTAGAGCATGCCTTGAAATTATGTATAAGTGAATTTTTTTCAAATAAGAGTTTAAAAAATGATACAATAATCACAAAAAATAAGCATATATGTATTCATGGCATATTAAAACAAAGAAATACAGTATAACTTAAACAGAATTCGTGTAAAAAAAGTTAAAATAAAAATAAATTGCCCAAAAATACTCATGAATATTTTGTATGAATTTGTCTAATATTTGATAGTTAAATTAAATTCAAACCGTGGGTTCATTGCTTTGAATTATCTTCAAATCATAAGAAATTCGACTCTACTTGTGATTTCAATTTCTGAATAGTCGAAAACTGACGACCACGAGTATAAACATCTTTTTCGAATACTCTTTAATGGTTTTCCATGGGATTTAGGTCTGCAATAATTGCTCGTCAGTCTTTAATAGTAGTTTAATTTTGCGCCAGCCAATCGGTTATTCAATGGGTGGAGTGAATCGAGGCATTGTGCTGTTGTAATTTCCAGTTTTCCCCTCCAAATATGTTTCAAGTTGGAAGTAGATTTGACACTGAGGGCATTTTGACAATCATTAGAGCACTGGTGACCGTTAAGAAATTAATAACTTTATTTCGTAGAAACAGAATATCTGTCTTAACACGATAAGTTACTCTCCCTCCTTGTTGTTGACTATCCTAGTAGCACACAAATATCGTACAAAATTGATCAATATTCGCAATATTGTTTAATATTATAAAATGTTGTTTAATATCATATAATATTGCATAATATTGTTCCATATTATGCTACAGGATGTCTTACCTGGGTAAAGAACGATGGAGTTTCTCGTCCTAGATCATGCCCAGCCATCAGGGCTATCTAAATTTTGTATTTTCCATCACCGAAAAAAACTTTTAACCATTTATTTTGCAGAAAAGAAAAATACAATTATGCAAATGGATAAAATAAAAGGAAGCTGTTTCTTTCATTAATTAAAGCTAATTAGAAACTTTTACCAATTAATTAATTTGCAGTTTGATTCGGGTGATTATTCAAATTGTAAATGACGCATTGCCTTTTCTTTTTGGAGAAATATTTTTAATTTCTGTTAGAAACGGGAGTTGATAAAGTTAGTTTAACAAAATCTTAATTCAACCTTATAATATACAATAAAACATCCGAAGTGAGTTGATTAATCCAATTAGTGATAATATAATCTGACTCCATGAAGGAAGTTTGGAAGGATCACTCTCTTCTTTTATATCAAAAATAATTCTTTATTCGCTCTCCGAAGCATCGCACACCTTGCCGCTGGGGGATTCCCCGAATGTATTACTCCGCGCTTTCCTCGAGGGGGGGGGGAACAGAGTAATATTACGCAGCAATAACTTTTAAGATTGACGGAGAATGAACGCACGTCACTTAGGCGTGCTTTCTCCAAGAGATTTCTAATGATCGCTACAGAGTATGCCCCCAGTGACAAAGTCACGATAATGTATATACAATATATACAATTTCAGTATACAATGCCAAGGTGATTACAGATTCATATATTGCAAAATTGACATAGGTACACTATAGATATGTTAGGATATACAAAAAAATTAGAGTAATAATATATGCAATGTATTATGAATAATATTAATATATGCAATGTATTAAGAATAAGAATATCTGCAAGAATACTGAGAATTATAACACATATATGCAATATTATTATCAATAATATTTATACGCAATAATATTAACCATATTAATTTATGCAAGATACAATTTGATTATAAAATAATAATATAACACATGTTGTACTACACAATATAGTCAGTGACCAGATGCCGTGGAAATCTGACCGTACGGCCGCATCTAGTTATAGTGGGTGGTTTAGTCAAGTTCGGTGGAACAATAGACTTCTCAAGAATTGATTTAGATTGAGAAAGTTGTGGTTGTTTAATATTATCTATGAGCAGATAAGCTGGTTTTACTCTATCGATGGATATTGTATGCTGCTTCCCATTTAGTTCAACAATGAAATTTTTCTCATTTCTACTAATAACCAAATGGGGTCCAGTATAAGGTGGTGTCAGCGGAAGATTGAACTTATCTGATCTTAAGAAAATATGTGAGCAATTTTTCAATGAGGGATTGACATAGACCTGTAGGATACCATGAAGGGCAGTTGAAACAGGATTCAAAGACCTCATTGTGTTTATTAAATTAGACACATAAGTCGAGTTAATGGTCTGATTGACAGAACCGCTCGTCACAAGATCGGAAGGTAATCGGAGGGTAGTGCCATAAACAAGTTGTGCACAAGTTACCTTTATATCTTCCTTGAGAGCTGAGCGCAAACCTAATACTACTACTGGAAGTATTTCGGTCCATTTCATGTTGTTATATGCTTTAAGAGCACTTTTAAGATGTCTATGAAGTCTTTCAATTATCCCATCAGCCTGAGGATGATAGGAAGCGCTGCAAATTCTATTGCAGCCTAACATGCGAGTAAGTTCCCTGAAAAGATTAAACTGGAAATTTGTACCTTGGTCCGCTGTAATTGTTACTGGGCATCCAAATCTGGAAATCCAGCCATGAACCAAGGTTCGAGCAGTTGTTTCAGCTGTCATATCAGGCGTAGGGATTACTTCAGGCCATCTAGTGAATCTATCAATGATAGTCATACAGAATTGGTTGCCTTCGGAAGAAGGGAGAGGACCTATAAAATCTATGTGTATGTGTGAAAAGTGAGCATCTGGTAGGGCAAATGTGCCAATGGGAGATTTTGTATACCGAATCACTTTAGCTCGTTGGCATTTAATACAACTGCGAACCATAGATTTTATATCTTTGCGCCCAGGCCATACGAATCGCTTAGCGATTAATTCGAAAGAAGCTGAAATTCCTGGGTGAGAGAAAAAATGGGGTGTTTGAAAAATTTGTTGCCTCATGTTTTTTGGAACAAAAGGTCGAGGCTGTTTTTGAGATACATCACAATAGAGATGAACGTTTTCAAGAGGGAAATACTGTTTTACAATTTTTAAGGGGGAATTATTGGAATTTACAAATTGTAGTAGTTCCTTGTCCGTAGATTGAGCAGAAGCGAATCCCTTATAATCAATTACAGCAGGAGAAATTTCATCTATCTCGATTCGAGATAGTGCATCTGCAGCAGTATTTTCAGAGCCCTTAGTGTATTTAATATCCGTAGAAAATTGGGATACAAAATCCAAATGGCGTAATTGGTGAGGACTACATTTTTCAGAATTTTGATGAAAAACATATGTTAAAGGTTTTTGGTCAGTATAAATCACAAAAGCTCTACATTCAAACATATGTCGGAATTTTTTAATGGAGGAGTAAATAGCAAATAATTCACGATCATAAGTAGACCAATTCTTTTGAGATTTATTTAATTTCGAAGAATAAAATGCTATTGGTTCCCACCCATTATTAGATAACTGCATTAAGAAGCCGCCAACAGCTGCGTTCGAAACATCTACCCACAAGCTTAATTGAGCTCCAAGTATGGGATGCTTCAATAGAATTGCTTTAGCAATTGCTTCTTTAGAAACATTGAAGGAAACTGTAGCTGCATCGTTCCATTGTAATTGCTCAGTAGAAACGAGAGCTTTGGAACGAGGATGCTTCTTTTTGTTTTTGTGTCCTTCATTAAATTTTACAAGAGGCTCTAAAATATCAGCAGCTTTAGGAATGCAACGTCGATAAAAATTGAAAAGTCCTAAATAACGGCGCAATTGAGTTAAGGTTGTGGGTAGAGGAAATTCTAGGATACATTTAACACGATCAGATAAGGGTTCAATCCCTTCCCCTGATAACTTGAATCCTAAAAATTCAATTGTAGTTTGTCCAAATTGACATTTTTCAGCATTTATGCACAACCCGTATTCATTTAACTTTGAAAATAATATATCTAAATGTTTCAAGTGTTCATTTGCATTTTCAGAAGCAACCAGTAAGTCATCAACAAAAGCGTAAACAAATGGCAAGTCTTTAGTGACCTCGGCAATAAAGCGCTGGAAGGTTGATGAGGCATTGCAAAGACCAAACTGCATTCGCAAGCTCTCAAAAAGACCAAATGGAGTGCATATTGAAGTTTTATGTACATCATCAGGATTGATAGGAATTTGATGATATGAAGGGAGGTCATATCAATGTCACTGAACATTTGTTGAATTGAACATGAATTGACCCCATTGGGGTCAATTCATGTGACGTCAAAGGTACGTGACATGTGACTTCTGCGCATGGCATTTAAGTTTTCATCCGCAAAGCTTTCCTCGATGAGTCTGTGATTAACGCCCTCCACCAAGTATGAAGCGGATTTTTTGTTTACGTTGTAGCTGTAATTTTGAGTCGTTTTCTTTCTTCCTGTTAAAGTTAAAAGATGAAAGACTGATGTGCTGCTGGATGCTTTAATGTGAAACACAAGTTAATGCCATGATAAAATGCATTTTTTTAGTTTCCTTTCAACAATCCTGACATAGGTTATTAGCTTTGGAATGGAAGGTTGTTGTTTTCGAAGTTGTGATATGTGCCGTTTATTTTCAAGAATTCATTTAGTGTGTTTGTATTCACAAAATTTTGAAACCCAAAAACTGTGCCAGTAATTTTTTTTAGAAAACCCTCTCAAAGACAAAGAAATTGGTACGTGTATTGGTGTCTAAAACAAATGGGGACAATTAAACAAAATCTTCAATGCATTTCTAATTTTCTTTATTGACATTTGATGGAATTTTCTGATAATTTTGAATATGCTTAGAAGATTTTGAAATATTTACATGAATATTACATTACATTTATCCTACAAAATCTTATCTAAATTTAATTGATGTAAGTAAACAAACTTTTATTGTAAAAACTATCTCTCTTAACTGAAAATTAGTGGAAATTTTGCTGACTTGGGTGGAGGTGAATAAATTTCTTTAAGATTTATTCAATAAATGGATCTTTTCCAATTACTGGAAAATTCAATTTTTGTATTGATTGTTAACAGCATTTATAATTGATGCATTGTATTAAAAGTGCTCTTAATTTGCTAAATGGAATGCTACTTACTTTAATGCTACTTTTTACTGAAATAATTCACAAATTACAAAATGAAGTTCAAAATTCTGTGAAAAAGATTCATTCCTGAGAATATTGTTAATAATATTAAAATGGGGGCATTGGCAAATTTCACGAAAGGTTTTTCTCTGTATATTCTTCTTTTAATTTTGAAACGGATCTTCAAAAATTAAATATGTCAAAGCATCCATTTGATTTTTTTTAAAAAAAATTAAAAATCCAGTTGATTTTTGAAAATAAAACTCCAGATTCATTATTGACTGCATAGAAACAGATCAATCCAACAGAACAGCAAATGATTTCCAGTTTTTATAAAGAAGCTAATATTTTAAAAGATATGATAGTCATAATACTTTCAAGATCTGTCAACTTCATTTCACCATTACACTGGGATAGCATATCTAAATAGGAATTTTTTGAAATTAAAAGTTATCTGATGGATGTATTAAAACTGAATGATTTTGTGATGACAGATAAAAGCTTTCAAATTGAACAAGAACTTTTTAAAAAAAGGATATAAGTTGAAAATAAAATTTTAAATGACTGTACTCAGTTTAATGTCACTGAAAGAATTGATAACTGCTAGATATCTTATATAATATTACAGTAGAAAGAGCCATTTCAAAAATTATAATGAATAAATATTTTGTAGGGGCTGTCCTTTATATGTGCTTATATAATATCAATTACTTGCATGTTGTATAACTTTCAAAGACCATTAATTAACATCAAATAATTTTATGTATTTGTTTTTTAGTTTTTGGCATTATAATAAAATGCATTTTGGAGGTTTTACTTTTTGAGTGTGAACTTTAAAGCTTTCTTTTTCTTGTAGTAATTCATATTATTGTTTTATTGCCATGTAATCACATCTAATAACTTAAGAGCAAAATGGATGGGTTCAGAGATCATTATTACTAGTTTTTCAAATACATTTGTTTATTTGTAATAGATTCAAGTCAGATTTATGTCAGGCAACTATTGCTATAGTTAGAATGAAATGTCATTAGTTTCTTTATTTAAACTGAAATTGATTTTTATCATAATATCATGCTATACTATTGTGCACTTCAGTGATTTCTGTTTTAAAAAATATTGGTCTTTTCATTGAAAATCAACTTCTGTAGCAATATTTGTTATATATTTTTTATTTCTAACTTCCTTGTTACATGAATTTTTCACTTTTTTTTTTCTACTTTAACCTATTAATTTTGAATAATAAAATTCTATAAAAGCATATTCTTTCAACTCCTCTTTATAACCTGTTTTACTTTTATATTTGTATTTATCATGATCTTATTCTTGTTTATTAAATTTGCTGTATTGTATGTTTAATTTTATATTCGTTCTGAGTAAGTTTTATCAATGTAACTTTAAAATTAAAAAATACATTTCAGATATGTTCTGTTTTAAAACTGTATTGTTCAATATTATGTTTTTATAGGTGATAAAGAAAACGTTCAGTATTCAGGTTGTTTCTGTTGAATAAAATTGATTTCATCATTTTTGACATTCTTGCCATACTATGTTTATATTCTTTGTGTCTAGAAAAAGAAATGTTGATAAACAACTTTTGAGTTGTTTTTTTTTAATTGGTAAGAGCACTAAAACATCCATTTAATCATATTTTTAAAAAATAATTATCATATGTATTTTTTTTTTAAATGTGTAAATAAAAATTATCAAGGCATAATTTTATTTGTTTGTCCTTTAATGATTTCTATAAGTTAAAATAAAATAACTGGTTCTGGTTGCATAGATTTTAAAAAATTGTATCTATACCTTTTATAGTTCATAATTTGCAATTGTAAACAAAATTTATTACATACATTAAAAATTTGAGCTTCATGTTTTTTTCTTCTGAGCAAACTGAAAACATCAGTCTCAAATAAAAATCATTTACTTAAGAAAGTCTCTTAATAAAAATTACTACTTAAGAAAAAAAATATATAATAATTTTATTGGTAAGCTTACAAATTTTAACTTATCTAAGAGTTATATTTATTTTTAAAATTTATATTTATAAAATTCAACCTACAGAGGATAGGTTCTTTTCCCTTTGATTTATCATTAAAATTTTTTTTAAAAAAAAGAAAATATGTAATTTTTCAAAAACACCACCATAGCCATTTATCAAAATGTATCTTTTGAACTATATATATATATATAATATATGGAAAAGTAAAGAATAAAAGGGTAGCAAACAAATTAATAAGTGATAATTAATTAGACAAAAAATAATTGCATTAAAAATACTAATTGAAATTTTAGGATAAGAAATAAAATTACAATACTACAAAAGTTTGGTGAAAATAATTCACAATATTAAATTTTAAAACATATGAAAAGTTTTTTATAATTATTCGTTTAGAGTAACATTCAACTGCAACAGCTGACTGCAATGCTTTCACCAACGTTATCGGCAGACATCCCGTGTTGCGCAGAACGGTTGAAAATTGAACAGAATCGGTTTGTTTGGTACGTGACACGTGACCCATGAATTGACCCCATTCAGAAGTAAAATCGGCAATACAGGGTATAGGATATTTGTCTTTAATGGTTTGTTCATTAAGTGCTCGATAGTCGCCGACCGGTCGTCATTCAACAGACCCTTTTTTAGGCACCATGTGCAAAGGAGAAGAATATGCACTTTTAGAAGGTCTCATATGACCGCGATGGATCATGCGTTGAAATTCAGCTTTCGCCATTTTTAGTCTGTCTGGAGCTAGCCGCCGAGGTTTAGCTGAGACAGGAGGACCTTTATTATTGATATAGTGTACAGAACTATGTTTAACAGGCTGATTAGGGTCTGGAAGTTTAGTAATTGCAGGATATTTCCTTAATAATTTACCTTAAACATTATTTATAAATACAGATTTTACAGAAAAAATGGAACATGAACCTAATTTAGCATACACTTTTAAATTAGTAACATTATCAATTAACCGTTTATTTCTTAAATCAGGTGACAAGTTAAAATGATACAAAAAATCTGCACCAATGATAGCACAGGAAACATTACAAATATAAAATGAATATATGAAATTTCTACGTAACCCAAAATTTACAGTTATAGACTTTCTGCCATATACATTTATTGTAGTGCCATTTGTGGCACGAAAGGTTTGCATTAGAGGCATTTGTCTTTCTCTTTTAGAAGCAACAATTTAGCTGGCGTCACTTCCAGAATCAATTAAAAAGGAAATACCTGTGTTATGGTCACGTAGAAAGAGACGGCGAGAAGTATACTCATTGGAAGAGTCCGCCGCCGCTACTCTTCCGGAACAGGGTTTCCCTTATAGGAGCAGGGAGGAATGCACTTTTTTGCTTTCCCCTTGTATCGAAAATGATACCAGCAATATTTTTTCTCCCGTGATTTCGAGCGGGAGCGAGTACTGCTGGGAAAACGAAATCGGCTGCGAGAACGACGGAGGTCAACTACTTCTTTGCGCAGTTCCCTGATTTCGTTTCGCAGTAAATCCAGGTCCAATTTACACTCCTTCGCAGGTGAAGAACTGCTTTTATTTCCAGAAGAGATAGTGCTGATGGAAGTGGGATTGATGTCCAGAATTCTATTAGCGACATCTGCTGCCTTGTCTGAAGTAATCGGTGAAATGGAGGCCAAGATAGTTTGCACCGGAACGGGCATTGCTTGATGAAATAGTTCGAACAACAAGGAATCATCAACATTATGACTTTCGGCCCTCCTTTTCATGATGCGAAGCAACTCGCTGGGCTTCCGATCACCCAAGCTTTCACCAGCCAAAAGTCGTCGAATCTCTTGCGACTTAGATTCGGAACACCTTTCGATTACTTTCGTTTTGAGATCGGCATATGGATCCGTGCCATCGGGTTGAATTATTACATCCTGTGTCACAGTAGCAATTTCGGGAGGTTAGTGAGCCACGACGTAATTGAATTTTGTTTTGCTTCCAGTAATGGCTTTAGGAGAAGCTAATTCGAAAGTGGAGTCGAGCATATAAAACCAAAGAGCAGGATCCGTCTTAATGAATGGCGGGATGACTGCCGCTGCTGTTTCAGATGTTGTCATGTTGATCGGAAAAGGAATATCCAAAGCGAAACATATTAGAATTCAATTCCGGGTCACCACTGAAGAGAGTTGATTAATCCAATTAGAGATAATATAATCTGACTCCATGAAGGAAGTTTGGAAGGATCACTCTCTTTTTTTATATCAAAAATAATTCTTTATTCGCTCTCCGAAGCTTCGCACACCTTACCGCTGGGGGATTCCCCGAATGTATTACTCCGCGCTTGCCTCGAGGGGGAAGGAGGGGAACAGAGTAATATTACGCCGCAATAACATTTAAAATTGACGGAGAATGAACGCACGTCACTTAGGTGCGATTTCTCCAAGAGATTTATAATGATCGCTACACATCTATTAAGTGGAAGGTTTGTGGTAAAAGCTTTATAAGTCAGATAACATCTACGCTACATGAATATACTTTCGCATTATGGTCATGTTACTCGGCTACAAACCTTCAGATTACGAGTTCGGGCCTAGAGCTATCCGCATTTGCCGCAGGTCCTATGAAAACATTTCCCCCACAAATGTTTCAAATTGTCAATAATAGTCAAGCGCATATGCTCTTTATTCATTTTAATTACCAATAGCTTAAAGTAATAGCAAAATAATGAGATAAAATTTAAATTATTATTATATTATCATATTAATCAATTAAGAGTTTCTTTTTCTTTCTCAAAGACACTAAATATTATAACAACATACAATCTCCCTGAAATACGAATCGAACATATTCTTTTCTTTATCATTTTGTTTTTCCTTTTTTATCGAGTTCTTCTGTCAGTTCTAAATGAGAGTGCGCAGACTGAAGTTTAGAAATCGATTGGTTTCCCGAGACTAGTGGTATTTCGCGCCTAATCGCCAATGTTTTGATTTAACTCGTAAGTAGCATTAAGGTGCAGTGAATATCTTTTCTTTGTAAATTTTAATACATTTATTTAAATATGCCTCGGGAAATGATAACACTCCAGATTGGCCAATGCGGAAATCAAAGTAAGAAAATATTTTGATGATGTTTTATATTTTAACGTCAATATGTAACATTTTGTTTAACGGCATATCTATTTCCGTTGAAATTATTTGGCTTACTTAATTATTTTCTTTTTACAGCAAATACGGAAACTTATGTAATTTATTGCAAATAATTTTATATGCCATGATTTAAATAATCCTCACTTCATTTTTATCTAAAATCAATTATTCTTAAAACCCCATTGAATAGGGAATTAATATTTCCTAATTGGCAATTACGAACACTGGCATTTCTTATGGAATGTTTCGTTTCATTTTACTCTAGGTTATGTCTCACATCATACTAAATATTGAATTCTAATTTCGGAATTTTATCTAAATCATTTGAATTAAAAAAAGTGCATTATTTTTATTAAGTGTAAATTAATTTCGTACCTTTTTTTCGCTTGTTTAAGTATAAAAAATAAATTTGTGAATATTAATATTTTTTTTAGTTGGTTACTCAATTGATTATTCAATTTTCAACTATGATTTATTTATATTATACTTTTAAGGTTTTTTAAAAATCAGTTTATATTTAGGTGTTTCACATTTTATGTATTTCATATCAGGAACATTTATGTTTATTATCCAACAAGCTAAATGTTTTGTGAATTTCATTAATTTACAACCAATGACACACACACAAAACACCATTTGAAAAATGTTTGAATGAACAATATTTGATTTTTATATTTGTTGATACTTTATATTTTTTAAGATTTCAGTTCACATGTGAAATTTTTGGTTTGTGTTCTTTTTTTGAATATTAGATGTATTTTTTGATTTTTTTCTAGTCTTATACTTAAATTAATAATATTACTTTAAAAGGTAATTTGACATAGTTAAATTACCCCTGTTTTTTTGTAATAATCATGATGAAATAGAAGTGCATTAATATGTTATTGGGAGAGAGTATTTGGATTAATTATTTACAAATTACTTTTATACTACATTTTATGTTAAAGATTCATAATTTTTTTCTGACTTTTTAAAGTGAAAGTACAAATTTTCATTAAAGTTTTAAAAAGAATATTCTTTTAGTTTTGTAAAAAAAATTCTTTTTCTCTAAGCAAGAATGTCTTACTATTACGAAAAAAACATATTTTGATGAATATTCCTGTAATATAAAGTTGAGAGGAGTGAAATACATTTTATAAATTTTTTTTGCTTCTCTAATTTAGACTTTCTAAAGGACAAATTATAAAAATATGTTTGTAAGTTTATATATATGTGTGTTTGTGTGTGTGTGAAAAGAAATTCAATTGCATTAAAATATAAATAACCAACTTTTATTTACATGGTTAAAAATTTAAACATCTTTGTTTTGCATCACCCTGAGTTGAGGAAGAAGCAAGAAAAAGTTTGAGAAAATTAAAATGATTTAATATTGTATTTTATTGTTCTTCTCATTCAATGATTTATGGTTTTGTTGTTTTAAAAAGAGCTGACTTTGAAATTTACATTGGTACTGCCACATCCAAAAACTTTTATTTTCTTTTGCAACCGTTCCCACCAATTGCAATATGTTTTTATTTAATATTTTCTCTCCTTAATGCTTTATTTTCCGAATTTGTGAGTAATTTATGAAAAAAAGATGAAACTCATAATATCTTTTTGACTTAAGAGTTACTAAAATATTATTAAAGAACTTTCATAAATTAGTTACATTTTTATAGAACTTAATATTTATTATTTTTTTATTATATTTACTGTAGAATTTCCCTTAACTGAAATTAAGTGCTAAATATAATTTCAGGTAGAAAATATTTTTTTAAAAATCGGAAATGAATACAGAATGAGTTAAAATATGTTCAGTAACTGACATTTGATAATATTTTAAAGCAAACAATTTTAGTTGTTAAATATATTTTAAAAATTCATTTTAATTGTTAAAATATTTTTAAAAAATTGAATTATGGGATTTCTTGTTTGAATTTGAGTGTCTAGCTGTCATTTCTACTAAAATTTCATCTGCTGTATATAAAAAGAATTTTAATGTACTTTTCTTTTAGTGGGGCAGCGGTGAAAAATCACCAAATAATGCAGAATTTCGCCAAATTTCTTACAGCAAGTTTTGAGTGAAAAATCGCCAAATAATGTAGAATTTAGCCAAATTTCTTTGGCAATTTTTTGCTAACTCTCAATTAACTGAAAAGTATTTATTAACAAAAATAATGGGAGTTTTTTTCAAAGATTTTGTTTCTAATTCCATGAATCTGAAGGTTGCTTAATTGTCTAGAATTACTTCCTTGTAGAGACAAATTTAAGTGATTGAATACCTTGAGGAATGAAATATCATTTTATTGTATGTATTGCATTTATAGAATCATTCAAAAAATTAATCTAGTGATGTTTTATTTTAAAAAAGCCAGATTCAGTTAATATTTTATTGAATATTCTTGTACAAACTTGTATAGTTACCCATACAAGTTAGTAAACACACTTCTTGTTTACTTTTTTTTAAGACTGGGAATCGTGATATTTATATTTTTTAGTACTAAATAATGCCATTTTTCTGTTTATAGTTGGTGATGAATTTTGGAAAAAGCTTTGTGCTGAGCATGGCATTAATCCTGGTATATTTTTTCTTGCTTTAAAAATGGTATTTATTTTTATTTTTTTTATTGTAAGATTTAATGTATAAAAATATTATTAATTATGTTTTAATTGTGGCATAGAGGGTATCTTGGAAGATTTTGCTGCAGAAGGAACAGATCGAAAAGATGTTTTCTTTTATCAGGTACTTTTTTTTTGTTGTCCTTAGCCTTATTACTTGAAAAAAAGGTAAAAAAGATTTAAATAAAGTAAATATAAATAGTCACAAAAAAGATAAATTATAGAAGGAAAAACAAATGTTTCAATAGTTTTAAGTATTAAAAATGACGTTATCTCTATTTTTGGTTATATAAAACTTTTTGATATAATTGTAGATTTAATTAAAAAATTATAATGAGGATATTATTAGAATTTGAGTAATTATATCGATTACAAATGCAAACAATAATTTTGAATACATATTAAAATGCTTTTGTGTTAATCAACATGGTTTTGATCATCTATTTATATTCTTTTCATAAAAAAAGTACTATTTATATGATTGTTACTTTTAACTATTTTAGGCTGATGATGAGCACTATATCCCAAGAGCTGTATTGTTAGATTTGGAACCTCGAGTTATTCATTCCATTATGAAATCACCATATGCCAAGTTATATAATCCAGAAAATATTTATCTGTCTGAAAGTGGTGGTGGTGCTGGAAATAACTGGGCTGTTGGACACACTCAAGTATGATAATTAATTTAATATTCTGATTTAAAAGGTAATATAGGTGTCATATTAGATACCTTATGCCCGTTGCTTTTGCTAAGCTTAATCGATTTTTAATTTCTTTCATGTATGTTGGTTTAAAAATTATTAATTATTTAATTTTTAAATTATTACAATTTTTTTAGAACCTTTAATTTTGTTAAGTTTATGGTTTGTCCATCAGTATAAATGAAAGTATTAATCTTGACCATATAATCTTTTGATTGAATTGAAACTTTTATGGTATGGCAGTATCTACTATTAAATCCAATTCACTTTTTAATACATTTTCCCTTTTTTGTAAATTTCAAATTATTTGACTTGTTTAAAAATGTTTATTTAATCTTCAGCCTGAATGTAATTTTATTTATATATATATATTAAAGATGTACATTTTAGTGGAAAAACAAGAATGTATCTCTTCACCTTATTATTTATTAATCATTTGAGATTTAGAGTTGTAATTCCTTATGGTTACAAATGATAAATATTTATTCTTATTCTGTCATTAGTATTTATCTATTACACATTCTGTTTTTAAGAATGATAAAATAGGAAGGTAGTTCTGTATGACTTACTAGTTCTTTTGACATGGAACTTTCAAATTTATTTCAAGTATGCTTTGACGGCATATTTGTCTTTCTTGATTAAAATTTTAGCAACATTTTAAGTTATTTCTGAAATATTAATACTAGATTAGCAATATATAAAAAAGTTACATTATATTAAAATTATGAAATTATCTTTTAGTTATAATTTAACTGTGCAGTTTTTTTTTTCTTTCTGTTTTTACATAATTTTCACCCATACTTTTCATTACTGCAATAAGAATCAAACTGTTCCCATGGTTTAATGAAATATTTAATTGCAATTTTCAACATTTGTCTATACTATCTTGAGAAGAAACATTCCATTTTGTGGAATAAGAAAGTGAATATAAATTACTAAGTATAAACATTAAATTGTTTAGTTGTATAGCTAAATTTTTGTTGGCACTATGACATCCTGATATTTAATCCCATTTGAAAGGTTCATATATATTATAAATTTAAAAGATGTACATTAAAAATGACCCTCTTAGTTTGATGCCTTGGAGGAATTGTAGGCATTAAGTAGTTCTCAGAGGTTTAATTGAAATAAAAAACTACCAATATTTTCTATGAGCCAATGGGCCACCAAGGATGGCTAATCTTTGTAAATAGTAAAGGATAATGTCAATACCTTTTTTCATCTTCATCTGTCTGATCTAGAGCTACTCAATTTGGTATAAATTTGAAGAGTAAAAATGTTGACCTTGTTGAAATCTTTCTGATATTTTAAATTACCTGTTCAAAGAGTTTTGCCATTTCATCATAATAATTTCTGAAAATATTATTGTACCAAAATAATTTTTACATTGATTGAAAATTAAAAGTTGTACTTTTAACAATTTTAATTTATCAATTCAACCATTTTTTTTCTATCTAAATTCTGATAGTTAAGAAATTATTTGTTTGCTTAATTTTTGAGAATGTTTCAGGATCACTAAAAAAATACAATTTTCATTGTTCTAGGAATTATGTTAATAAGTATTTTTCTACTGTTGTTAAAAACTAAAGAAAGATTGTTTACTATCTGCATTTTCTGCAAAGATTATTAAAGTGAAATTATTTAATGAAAGACTGTATATGTTTAACAGATAGATTAGTCTTATAGGCTACAGTTTCAATTGCATCAAAATTTTAATAGCACTGTTAAGAATTTTAAGTTTGGAAGTGTTAATGGGTCAAGTGTTACATACTAAAATAAGTATCTTAGTCTGTAAATAATATGTAGTGGCTTTCACATTTTGATACTTAAAATTGCTTTGTTAGAGCATTATGGACATCAGAAATTGTATCATTATTTAGACATAAGAAATCAATGGAAGTTAATCACTGCTAATACTTTAAGCAGGCAGTGGCTACTAATGTAATAAAACAGAAGAGTAAGAAACTATTTAGGATTATAAGACTTCAAAAATTCAATATTACAAAGAAAACACAATCCAGATAGGCTATTAATACAATAAACATACTAGTTTTTGAATATGACTAAAGGATTTTAAACATCATTCATTTGATTCTACTGAAAAGACTAATACTGTATTAAAGGGAGGATACTACTTTTGTACAATCATGCTGGTATTTATTATATGCTACTCATCTTCATTTACTAATATGCTTTTTTAAAAAAAACAACTTATGTTTTCAATATTTATTTATGCATTTCCTTTTGTTACGCTTTCATTTTTTGCTTGTGTCCCTCTCCCCTTCTAATTTTTTACTATTACTATCACAGTTTTCCTTCAATGAATAAATAAAAAATGATGTTAAATACTGATTATAAAACAAATTTTTTCTATAGCATAATTGAATATATTATTCAAAGCCCCCTTTCCTAAGGAAACTATTTTTTCATGGATAATATAATAAAATAAAATTTATTTTTCTTTTCATTGTCTTTCAATCCTGACATTTTTTGTAAAAATCTTAATTTTAGTGGCCTTTTCCCCCTCCCATTTTTATATAGGCAAGTACAAGGATGCACATTACAATGCATGTTTTGTGAGTTGAAAGCATTAGAATTTCAATTTTTGGATTTCATCAAACTTCTGATTAAAAGTTTGGGGAGTGTTTAAACATAAATAATATGCTCCAAGATTCCAACCAGTTAAATATAATTTTTTCCCTACAAGTTTATTATATGCATAATTACGCAATAGTGAATACATATTCTAATGTATGTATTTTCAGGGTGAGAAACTGAATGAAGAAATATTTGATATTATTGACCGAGAAGCGGATGGAAGTGATAGCTTAGAAGGATTTCTATTGTGCCATTCTATAGCTGGTGGAACAGGATCAGGAATGGGTTCATATTTATTAGAAAGGATAAATGACAGGTATTATTGTATTAATGTGTTACAAAGGCTTTAAAAAATGTTTTAAAGGAAAAATTACAAATGATGATTTGTAGCTTATAAATCATTTTAGATTTTTTTAAAAAGTTTGTGAGAAATTATACCTGCAAATAATTTATTTATTCTGATGAAAGTCATTGATTCTTTTGTAGAAGTAACCTTTAGAGAGTAGAAAGGTAATGATCTGAAGACATTAGTGAAATGATCTAATACATTATAATAGAGTATCTAATATTTAATAATAATAAAAGGTGATATTCATCTAATCATATTTTACAGTATGAACTCTTGAACTAAAATTTTTTTTCTTTAGTTGGCAAAATGCATTTTATATCAAAATTTTTGTTAAAAAAATGTTTTATAATTAATTTATTTTATTTGATATTAATCAAAATTTCAAGAGCCTCCCCGCACCCTCACTGATAATTGGCATATATTTTACCATATGAAAGTGATTTTTTACTCTTTTTTATATTTCTTATAAATATAATTCTAATAATACAAGTCTACTTTATATGCAATTTTTCTCTGATTTTAAATTTTTCTAAAAAAATTTAAGTAATATTTTTGACAATTTTTCTTTGTTGTAAAGAAATTTTAACCATTTTGATTTTTTAGTCAAATTTATTTGTTTTGTTTGCCTATTATATTTTAATTTTTTTATGATGAAAAATAATTTTTTAAAGATATTATTCATAGTTAAACAATTATTTAATATTGTTTTATTTCATAGTAGGTACATAAAGTAATATACTTTTAAAATGGTTTGAATTTCTTCGAATGTATTTTGGTTATTTTAGCATTTATAACTTTCCAATACATCAAATAGCATTGTTTTTCTATGCTCTACCTTTCAATTCAAGTTAATTGAATTCTTAAATTTTTATTTCATTTAGAATAATTATATTATATTATTATATAAAGTTCTTATCTGAAACTAATAAAAAATTAAATTCTTTCCTATGTTGTTTTTTTTTTACTGTGATGATACAACTTGAATTACTGTTTTTGGTTTATCAAAATAATTTTTAGATAAAACTTTATTTAATAGTGAATAATAACTATTAAACTTTTAATATTTTGTTTATAATGGTGAATAAAAAAAGATGTCAGTTTGGATGTGTTTTAAGGATTATTTTTATTATAGATGATATGATATAATAATGATTGATGAAAAAATTGATTGAATTGAAATTATGATGACCATGATTAATTGGCTTTGAAATAATGATTGAAGTTCATTTAAATTAAAGCATGAAAAACTAAATAGTTTAAATGAGTTGGGTAAATATCATTATTAAGCTTCATAATTAAGTTGATTTTTCACTTTTCATAATAAATTTAACTTCCAAAATATATATTATAAAAATTCCTAAATGAGATTCAAATTCATAATTATGCATCTATCTTGGTGCATAAAGTGTTACATAATTTATTTCTTACTTTCAGTTACAAAATATTTAAAATATATAATCAACATTTATTTACTTATAAAAAAAATCAAATTTTATTTATTTATACAAATGCAGTGTTCTTATTTTACAATCAGTGTATGAATCAAAATTTAAATCTAAAATTAATCAAAGCTATATACTTGAATTTAGTTCCAATGGTTTTTATCTGAAATAGCAAAGTACTTTACAAACAACCAAACTTTTATTGAAATATGTTTTTTAAAAGTAATCCTTCATTTGTGTTAATTGGTAAAAATTTCTTCTGTTTATTTAAGGTTCCCCAAGAAATTGATTCAAACATACTCAGTATTTCCAAACCAGGATGAAATCAGTGATGTTGTAGTTCAACCATATAATTCTCTGTTGACTTTGAAACGACTGACACAGAATGCTGATTGTGTTGTTGTCTTGGATAACACTTCTTTGAACAGAATAGCTGTAGATAGGTTACACATAACCAACCCAACTTTTGAACAGATCAATGCTTTAGTATGTATTATTTAGTTTGTAGTATGTATGCATTTGAAGTATTGTAAATATGCAGGATTTTTGTGCATTATTTGAAAATAATTTATCTTATTTGTAATTTTTAAAATATTAACAAAAATTATATATATA
>JAOUZG010035454.1:1559255-1585212 GCA_026289955.1 Argiope argentata | reverse complement strand
ATATATATATATATATATATATAACATTCAATTTTGTTTTGCTGTTTTTATTTATTGAATTATTCATGCATGTGACATATTAGTGTATTGTAATGGTTTCTTGTCTATAGTTTATTCAGGCTTTTGACATGCAACTATTAAGCATCATTATATGCTTTTATTGTGAGGGTATAGCAACTTTACATTCATCAATATCTTTCGACAGAATATATATTTTAAAAATAGAGCTATTTTCTATATCTTTAGTTTTTTTAGTAGAAAAAAGTGTGCATTAAATCTACTGCCGTTTATTGATAACTTAATAAGCAGGACGGAATAATTTGTGCTACTGCATGTTTATACTGTGTTAAGCAATAAACAAGTTGGAGGAAAAGAAAGGATTGCTGAAAGATTGTTAATCTGTCTTATATTTTGTGCCAATTAGAATTTTTTAAAAAATTGATTGGACAATTTATTGAAATACCAATTTATTTGAAACATTAATTACATAATCTGATGGATAAAGAATTTAATTTTACTCATGTTAGTTTCTTAAATGGAAATTATTAAAATTTGATAGAAGGAATTTACTATGAGTCTGCTGAAATACTAACTATTATTTTGCAAAATTATAATTTTATATAAAAAATATGAATTAACTATTTAATGAAAGACAATTATACAATTGGGAAGAAAAAAAATAAGAAAAAAAAAATCACTGCTTTAAACAGCAGCATACAGCTGAGACAGCATACAGCTTTTGCCAAACATCTTGTTAGCAAAAGCAGCAAAGTGTTATCAAATGTTTTACCTATAACATTGATAAATTATAATTGTATCAAACTAATTTTATGCTTTTTTTAAAGGTATCTACAATTATGTCTGTTAGTACAGCTACTTTAAGATATCCTAGTTACATGAACAATGATTTGATTGGTCTTCTTGCACCTTTAATACCTATGCCACGTTTACATTTTCTCATGACAGGCTACACTCCTCTCACTACTGACCAAGAGGTAGAGTATAGGTTTAAAATTAATTTTCTGCTGCATTCCTCTCAAGATTCTACTTTATTATTTGGTGTAATATTGAAACTATCTTTATTCTCAGGTTGCTAGTGTTCGTAAAACAACAGTTTTAGATGTCATGAGGCGCTTATTACAGCCAAAGAATATGATGGTTTCCAATGCATATGATCGCAATTCTGGTCATTGTTATATAAGCATTTTAAACATTATTCAAGGTGAAGTGGATCCTACACAGGTAACTTCATATTCAAGAATTCAATATATATTGTAAATGTATATGGGCTATTACTTTAAAAATATCTAAATGTTCATAAAAAATCTATGTTTCTGTATTTCCCTTATGATTTTATTTCCATGATAATTGATTTCAGAAAACTATCTATGTATTTGAAACAGTTGAAAGATCGGCTTCAAAAAATAAAAGTAGCATACTTTTTCAATTAAAAAAAAATATCTGCTAAATACATTTGAAAGTGTAAAATCACTAGTTGTAAGTTAAGTATTCTTTTCAATAAATTTCCGTAACTATTTTTGTATATTAAAATAGTATTTTCTATCAAAAATAGATAAATTTCCTTAGGAAATGATGTATATAACTAAATATCCCTAATATAGAGCAACCAATTTTGTAAAAAAAATCTTCAATTATTGCTTATGTTTATTTTTTGAATTTGTAAATTCTTATTTAGTGTACTTTTTATTTTAATTCAACAATATTATAATTACATTTCAGCTATTCTTATTTTGTCTGTTTTTTCAACTAAAAATTATTTGATTTTTTTTAAACATTGCATAATAAATCTGCATAATAAATATAAATTAAATAGTTCTAATATATTGGAATGGTAATTTTTAAACGATGAGTTATATGTTAAATCTGTTATTATGGATCATACATCCTTATTTTGGAGTGTCTGTTTGAGAATAATTTAAGTATGATTTAAATATAAGAGCTGTAAATAGCCCTTGATAACTCCCTAAATGGCAAAGAAGCAATAACTGTATTGATTCAGTGTATATGATAATTTATTAAATTGTGACAATTAAATGGAATTTCAAGTAAACCTTTCGTTTTGTATAAAGATTTTTTAAAATCTAAAATTAAATTTCAAATTTAATACTTTTTTGTATAGCTATTTTAAAATTATGATTTGCTTTCCATTACTTATAAATTTATTTATGAAAATTTTATGAGACATTTGAAACTTATTTTTGCTTTTTAGGTTCATAAAAGTTTGATGAGAATTCGTGAAAGAAAGCTTGCCCAGTTTATACCATGGGGTCCAGCAAGTATTCAGGTTGCTTTGTCACGTAAATCACCATATATTCCTACTGCTCACCGAGTTAGTGGTCTCATGTTAGCAAACCACACTAGCATATCCATGGTATGTAAGTCTATAATAATATTTTAGTGAGCATATTTATTCAAACACATCTTGGATTAAACTACATTTTACTTTGTATAGCTATTTGAAAGAACCCTAAAGCAGTATGACAAATTACGTAAAAATGAAGCTTTCCTGGCCCAATTCCGTAAAGAAGATATGTTTAAAGATAATCTTGATGAATTTGATAACTCTAGAGAAACAGTGCAACAATTAGTGAATGAATATGTAGCGGCTAAAAGAAAAGATTATCTCACATGGGGAATGGAACAGGTAAATTTTATTAATAAAATATTTAAATAAAAGCAAACTTTTTTTATACTCTTTCACTATATATATAGTGAAAGAGTATATATATATACTCTTTTGTGTATATATATATATACACACACACACAAATGCAATTTTATGCTACATTTCATTCCTTACAAGATAAACCTGGAAATTTTATCCCTTGTCATTCATGAGACAAATCTATCTAATTTTTTGCATATAAATAATAAATTTCTAGGTCCTTAACTTATTTTAAAATCCGAAGAATGTATGTTGGATGTCATTTTTTTTTCATCAGAATTTATATATCTTTAATTTAATTAATTGTCAGAATTTTAACATTTTATATCTTAAATTTTAATTTCAAATTAGTTTTTTTTATTTCTTATTCTTAATTTGCAGTACAATATGAGTGATAATATCTTGCCTAATTTTGAAAAATTAAAACATTTTCAAGAATTCATATATTTATGAATAGCATCAAAGTTGTAATTATTAATTTTATAGTGCAGTTGGTAATTGACTTAGAGTTATGAAAACAGAAGCTAAAAAGTTTGAAATTTATTTATTTGCAATGTATACATTAGAAAACAAATTTAATAAGTAATGCCATATTTATGTTTTAACCTTCTTTTTATCAATTATGAATTTAGTGTCTTATATAGCTTTAATTTTTAATATGTTAGACAATTATAGATGAGCAATGGAATGCATATTTTATGTAATTCATTTGTAAAATTAATCTATAATTTTTTCTCGAATTTTTGCGTCAATTTAATTAATGGAAGTATTATAAACTGCATTTTCCAAAATCAAAATTTCTTTTATTGGATAGAACATGTTTTTTTTAAAGTGTTCCTATACTTAAAATTTATTTCTCTTATTATGTATATTTTGGATATTTGCCCAAAATATTTAAAATTCTTATATTGGCTGGATTTTGATATTTAGTAGACATTTAAACTTATTAATAATGTTTTTTTATATTATATTAAAATTATTGTGTGAAATATAAAATTGATTTAGTACCTTACATTTTATAACCTACTTTTGCCAAAGTTTTTTTAAATGTTAATTATCCAATTATTTTTTTTATTTAAATATCATGAACATTTTGCAACTTTTTAATCTTTCTTCCTCTTAATTTTAGGCTGAAAAAGAGTCTGCAAATTAATAAAAGTCTCCTGAACATTTCCCTTATGTACAGTCATATTGACGATATAAATGATCTTTCCTGAGAAGATTTCTAGTTATAAATGTACTTCCATTTTTACTGATCAAGAAGTGTTATACCTTTGAGCTCATTTCCCAGTATTATAACTGTTGAAAGAGTTATTTTGGTTTGTGACATTATCATACAACTTCCATTGATTAAGCAATTGTTACAATTTGCAACCTCAACTTTTTTTAAAAATAACTTATTAATGAGGTATTAAGTGTTCATGCTAACATTAACCTGAAAGTGGCCATAATAGTTATGTATATTGTAAAGCATTTGTAAATATTAAGAGTTCAGTAAGTGTTGAAAATAAAGTTGCATGGTTTGTGTTAATGGCAAAAACTGTATGTGAAATATATATGTATGTATAAGTGAATTTCATTGTTCTTTGTATTTAAACTTGTTAGTAGATTGTTTTAAGCTTTTGATTTTTATTGTGCTAAAATAAAGATTTGTTGATCACAACTACAATTATAAATTAATCTTACTATAATACATTTATGCAAACAAAGTCTATTCCAAAGTACACATCTTAAGATAAAGCTTTTTTTTGAACAAATAAAATATTGACACAAAATCAATTATATTTTAAGTTGATGAATGATTGTTTTTAATTTTATAACTGCAATCAGTTTCTATTTAAATTGAAATCATAACGGTGAGAAATTTCAGTTTATAAACAATACATAGAAGATATTAATATTATATTCCCTTTTTAAAATAATTTTTGACACATTTCAATACAAGATGTGTTTTCTTTACAAAGGAAAAAAAAAACATTTTTTTTTGGAATGATGACATATTTCTTTGAGCTTAATTCTGCAAAAATTAAAAATATGCACAAAGCAACAACAGCACCCTCAACATATATGCAACACTTATTAAATATGTATGAATTTTTAAATGCAAAATAATATTTTAAATAACTATATTTTCTAAAGAATTCAGATCTCTAGTTATTTGAAAGCACAAATATTTTTTTTATTTATTTAAAAGCAAACAGACAGAAAATCATGTTAAAAAACTCTCCAAAATTATTCTTTTCGGACAATGTTTATTTACATACTAATATATTTTAATGCTTAATATACATATTTGTTCACAGTAACAACATATATACATATTTCAAAGACTTCAACATTCATAAATACATGGAATTTTGAAATATGTTTTTGTGTTATCGTGTCACTTTATTTGCCAAATAATAAAAAACAATAAAAAGGCCAACAGTTATCAGCACTACATAGCACATCAGTCTCCTATCACTACGGCCAGTAAACATCATCTTGTTAACTTTGTTCAGACTTCCAGATAAAAATCCTGTGCTGCTGTCAAATTCAGTATCCTGTAAAATAATTATTTTAGGTTGAATAGAAAATAAATCAATATTAACCCATTTATTAAATTTAAGTCAACACAAATTAGAAATCTTTTTCAAAACAAATATGCTATTTATTTCAGTGTAATGTAGTTTAACTTTTAGAAATTCAGAGATAATATCTAAATGATTTTTTAACATATTGTTTATTCATTTAATAGCATCATGTAAAACAATTTTCTCACTCTATTTCTCTGATAAGACAGTCACTGAGAAGTGAAAACTTCTTTTATTTCCCTGTTTAATTTAGACAATCCATTAAAATATTCTGGCATTTGAAACATTCTTTAATGATTGAATTAATTAACAGTATTAAAAAAATCAGCACGTCTTTATCTGAAACAAATGAATTTTTTAAAAGTCAAATTATAAATGTAGTTTCTAATATTTTAAATAATTATTAGTTCTAATCAACAGCAAATTTAATTGTGTTATTGTTGAAATTTAGTACAACATTTTTTGTTTTGTTTTATAAGGAATAACAATTATTTTTATATTTAAGTAAATATAGCAATAGTCAATTTTGCATTGCCAATTACAAAATTAAATGTTAAATACTTGAAGTTTTCTTTGTCTTATAGTTTATAAAATATTTGACGAACTTAACAACTATCTATTAATTAATTTGTTGATTGCTAAGAGAATTGAACTTTGACTGCAAGCAAGTTAAACATTTGTTAAATTTTATATTATGAATATCTGACAGCAAAATTCAATGAAGTATTATTTTAAATAAAGAAAATGTATAAAATAAAATCCTTCATTCGTTGAAACCTAATTTGTATTTGATTAATTATAGTAAATTGAAATATTTGCAAAACTTTGTAAATATTTAAATTAAGAATATGAAAATTACCACATCATCCAATAATCTGTTATGATCTTTAGCTTCAACTTCAATATCATATGCAACCTGTGAAAAAAGTATTAAAAAATATGTTTGAAATCAAATTTTATATCACGACACACATCTTTAAAAAAATTAAAATATTTCATGTTGATGTTATTTAATATTTTAAAAGAATTTAGCCCATATCCTAGATAAATCTTTATATTCATATAAAAAAAGTTGAATAATTTATTACTAGGCTAGAAATAAAAATACTTTGAAAAGAAATAGTTCAACATTGAATTAATTGTCCATAAAAAAATAATTTTATGTGGAATTTTCTCATTATAAAAGGAGCTGATATATTCTTAGTACTGTGAATTAAAGGTTGCACAAAATAAAAAGCCAAAAATATTTTGAGTGTACATAATACAGCCTTGGCATGAAAAAGCTGAAGTTCATAAAATAATGAATTGTGCAATCATGAACATTAAGAAGTAAAATAGATATAATGATGGAACGGTGAATTAAAAGCTGTAATAAATAAAAAAGTTCTTGAAATATTAAGAATATTCTAAAATTATATAAAATAAGATAAATCTTAAGAATGATAGAAGTCAATTCTGAATAGGCAATATAAAAGAAGTGTATTATTTACTATGTTGATTAAGAATATTTTTCAGCCTTATCTAATTTTTATTTATTCTAGGCATTTATTTTCAAATAAAAATCCACTTCTAGAGGACAGTGATTCTTTTCAACCAAGGTTATTGAATAATTTTTTTTTCTTTCTTAACTGGGTTATGTTTGAAGACATATTGGGGATTTAATATAAAATTTTAAAATTATTATGGCTGTACTATTTAGTGAATGTATATTCATATTTATAAAGTATTTAAAAAGCAACAGGCTTTACATTAACATGTTATGTACCATTTTGACAAATTATAATGTCTCCATTTAGACAATATCAGTCACTGCTGACTGACACATTTAAAAAACTATATTCTCTCAATATGTTTTACTACGAAGATCACAAAATAAAATAACTATATGTAAGCAATCTTATCGTAACTTTAGTCAGCTCTGAGCTTATCAGCAGACTACAGAAATTGTTATTGGAGGGTAGATAGAAAGGCTGCCAAAATAGTCATGGCATTTGACAAGTTAACTTTTAAGTTAAACTTTTTCTTTACTATTCAAATATTTTAAAAAAACATAAAAACATTGTTAGTTATTTATTAAGAAAAAAATGCATCTTTTTATTGAAATTAAATAATGCAACAGCACTAATAATAGTAACATTTTCTTACTGATTTCAGTTTTGAGATTTTCTTAGCCAACTCATCAGCACGGTATCGATTTTGAGCTTCAAGAGCATCCTCGCCTGAAAATAAATAAATAATAAAAATAATAATATCTATAATGTATATATGAGTTGCTATGAAGTCAATATAAATAAATCTGCTTTTAATATTTTCTGATTTTGTAAATTTGATGCAATTAATAATGGATTTAATTAAATAATTTTTTTCTTTGTATTTTGAAATTATATTTAAAAAATTAGACTAAAAAAGTTAAAATCAATTTTCTCATTTTTTAAGACATAACTGCATTGTAACTTATTAAATAAAAACATTATTCAAGAACTTTTTAAAAATGTTTTATTTTAATAGCAAGATAACAATTATAATGATTGTTTTGAATTTCATTTTTTTTTTCACTTGAAAGATATTAACATTATAATAAAAAACCAGAATGCAAAAACAAACAAACAAAAAAACAAAGTTTGGTTCATGATAGATACTTGCACAGCAGTTAATACTGAATTCTACACATAACTTATAAATGATATTTGAAAATTTTATGAAGATTAAGATAATTTAATGCAAAAGAATATGTTAATATAGTTTTAAAAAAATATAATAAATGAATTTAAAAGGACAAAGAAGTATTGATTGAATTCTGGAATCTATTAGATGTTGAGGTGACATAATATGACCTTGGACACCTTTTTACACATAGATTGAAATTAAAAATTGAAACAAAACTGCAGTTTTAGTATCAATAACTACTTATCAAATTTCAATCATTTCCATTATGCTTCTGAGTTGTTTTTTTACAAAAGTAAAAATTAACAGATCATCAGTTCTTTGATAGGTTAGATTCAAAATTTAATAAAATATTTATGTCTGTTATTAAAACTGTTCATATTCAAGAGCAAATTATAGTCCGACAAGTGGACAATGTTTTAACTGACTTAATTCAAAATTTAGTATAAATTTGCCTTTTGGATCTTAATCCATGTGCTAAATTTTATAGATCTAATTCTTTATATTTTGTAATTATGGTGCACACCTTTTGCCAAACTTCCAGGCAACAGGAAGTTTGGCTAGATAAACGTCCTGTGTGTGCATTTTATTTAAAATTTGCAACACAAAATGTGTTGATATATAACAATCACATACTATATTTCATCTGTTTAGTTCAAATCATTTTTTTTTTTAAATTGTTGCATTCATGGACATACATAATTCCAAAAAATACTTTTATAGATTCACAAAGGAAACAGCAACAACAAAAAAATGTATTACATATTTAGTTTGATAATTACCATGCTCTCTCCATGGATAAAAGAAAGTTTTTTGAAAAATCATACACACATTTTTAGGTACTTGCATATTATACCATCCAACTTTTAAACCAAATTTGAAGTCATTGGCAAAGAGTTGCTAAACCGCCAATTATGGCAATCCGGCACTGGTGTAATCCGTTGATCTTTATTGCAAAATTTAAATCCATTGTTAAAAAGTTACTAAACCGTTGGGGAAGATGGCATAATACATAAGTACTTATTTTTATCAGAAACAGAAGTACTATTATATAACAAAAGGCTGATATAAAAAAAACTCAATAAAAAGGATACATACATTATAAAAAAAAACTAATTGCACTTTATCCAATAATTAATTTTTGGCACAAGTAATGGTAAAATACAAATAAGCAACTAAGAGAAACAGACATTACATATAATTTTTTTCTGTAATGCTCTCACCGTCAAAAATGAACTCTATTGCATTTCATTCCAATAATGATTGTTGAATTTTTAAGTGCTTTAAATGAGAATTCTTGATTTTCTAAAGACTTAAAAGAATTGTTTACTTCTTCCAAGAATAAGATTGGATCTTCATTTACTAAAAATTTTAATTATTTTTTTCACACCATTTCTTTTCTCAGACGTATTTATGTATATAAATTGCACTCTTAATAAATAAATAAATCTTTAAGTTTAGTGGGTATGCCATACTTTTAAGTATTCAATCTAGTTAATTTATCTGTATTATTATTTGCAGCCGGGCTTTTGAATGACATTGTTATTCCAGATAAAATAGTAATTGTTATTGTAATTATAATTTAAAAGATCCTAAGCAGTTTCTAATACATGCATTCTACTTCACCAATCTAACTGAAAAAAGCACTATTTTCTGTCTTAATAAATGCAAAAAACAAGAATTTTTTAATTAAAATATAAGTGTTGTTCAGAAATAGAAGGAATACATTTAAGAATGTTTTTGATATTATTCTTTTTAATAAAAATGCTAGATATTTACACCAACATATGGCAAATCGAAATAATTATAAATTATTCTTTTGTGGTATAGATATATAAACTATTCATTAAAATTAATGCTATAACATTATTTCAAAGCATTTTACTTGAAGTGACCAGAAATGATTTCTGCCAAGTCAAGTTTTATTCATTAAACCAGCTTTATTTATTTCTCATAAAAAAATCGGGCAAATAAGAATCGTACTGTAGCAACATATATAAAAAGATATCAGTTTTAGACGAACTGTTCCCTTTATATTTTTTAAAATATCATAAATTTGGCACATAGATAAAATGTTCTTATATTTAAAACAATTAGAAATATTAAATGCATTTTCATCATTTCTGGGAAATGCCTTACATTAGTTCCACGAATCATTAAATATAACACTATTATAGTTTTTGCAGTACACTTACAACAATAGAAATTTTAGTGAATTTGGTTATTAGTGTCATTCCTTTTCGCTAATTTCATTCTAATACTATTTTTAGTTTCTTTTAACAAATTCCTGTTGTTTTAAAGAGAAACGAACTACTTACCAAGCTGTCTCGATGAATTCATTTTGTATCATTCACCAATAAATTTATAAAAACATTCTAGAATTCGTCTTCCAAAATATTTATTAGCTTCAGTAAACAAAAGTAAAGCTACTTTCTTGATTACTTTGAGCCGTCAGCATTCTGGAAATGAGCAGCATATAGTGACAGTCATAAACAAGGAAGTGACGTCATAACATTTCGACTGACGTTACAAATGATTCCAGAGAAAAATTCGCGTTGTCAAGGCAACTGATTAAGACGATGCCGTTCAAGAAGTAAACGATCTGAGCCATATAATTGTTCTGTTATCTAGCATTTCAAAGTTCTTAGATATATCGTGAATAATTTTATGAACATAATGAAAAAATTAGGATTTGAATAATTATTTCCCCCTTAAATAAGCTTAACAAGTGTCAAAATTATTTGTTAAGACAATAAATGATACCATCATCAAAGAATAACTTTGTCTCGGATTGTGATACTTAATTTAAATGAGAAGAGAACATCATGGAAGATTCCGATGGCAAATTATCAAATGCCAATAATAATAATAATGAAACGTTTGAAAACGGAAAGAATGGTTCTGAACCACCGCCAAATTTGAATGAGAAAGTTGATTATCAGGAGCTTGATCAGTGGAGGGAATCTGCAGACTTTGATGAGCTTAAATTACAGAATTATTTAAATGCTTTATCTGAAGAATCTTTGACAATATTATTGAAAGACATAAAGTAAGCAACTGCTTTAATTGTAGCTTTTAATATTTATATTTCAATAAATAACACTGAGAAAAATGTATGAATGACACATGATGTACAAAAATTTATTATAGAATGTGGAACATAGTCATTATAATTTATATAGTGATGGTGTGTGTTTTGCAATAGTGATAATTTTTCCCTTGTAAACTTTAAAGCTGTTATTCATTAAATGAAAAAGAACTATAAAAATCTGGTTAAAAGCTACATTAAAAAATATTTAAATATCTTAAATATCTATTTAAAAAATAATAATGTGATAAAAAAATCACATTTTTATTTTTTTAAATTTTTATTCCATTAAAAAAATTTTGTTTTTGTAATTATATTACTTAACCTAAAATATTTATTCCATAACATAAAAAGGATTGAAAAAATCTTATGTTATAATAATGAGCAAAAATAGTGTTTTCCTACTAAAATTCCAAATTGTTTTATTTTTAGTGAAGCCAACAATATTTTGGTGAAAGAAAATGATATATATGAGTTTGTTTTAAAACATGATGATACAGTTCACAATGTATTGGAAATGCTTGATATGGACATTCATTCTCAAACATCAGAAGATACCTACTCTCCTCTGTCTTATCCTGCGAAATGTTACTTTGCTCATAAGCGGTTTAAAAGCCTGGAAAAGGATTTGGAAAGAAAAAGATCTTTTTGGAAACTTGAAGTTCAAGATTTAGAAGTAAATATGGAAAATAAATGGAGCTCTAATAACAATTCAGAATACAATTACTTATATAAATTATAAGGCTAAATTTATATATAAGGAAGAGTTTTTCATTGCTATTTCTTAATTTGTGAGATACTTGAGTTTATGTGCCGAAAAAATTATAACATATTTTATACAGTTTGCCTTTGAATTTTTCATTATTGTTAAAAGGATAAAATTAATATTTATAGGATAAATCAATATCTATGTAATTATTCTGTTTATTAGTTAAAAAAAGTTTTTTAGGTTTTCAAATTTCTAATGCTGAAAGTTATCAATGCCTTAATTTTCAACAATTATATATTTAAATCTTAAAAATCCATATATATATATATATATATATATATAATAACATATATCAATATATTTATGATTATGTATTATTTTAACAAAGGCAATAATTATAATATGTATTTTTTGAAGTGTGTGCTTGCAATATTTTGAATAAAATGTATTGTATTATGAAAAAAAAAATTTTTTATTAAATAATTGTTCCTATAATATTATTTTTGAGCTTTCTTAATTGTACTTTTTTAGTCCTTAAAACTTTCCAATTATGTTTTTAGTGTTGATTCTGAAGATTCAGCCATTGCATAAATTAAATAACTGTTGTTTTATGCTTTTTGTTAAATTGAAAGAAGTCAAAATATGTTTCAAATGTACTAGGTACAACAGTCATATGCACTGAAACATATTTTTCTCTTAATTTTTTTATGAAATTTGAACAACAGGTACGTTTAGATGGTAAAAATTTAAATAATAAAAAAATGGCATTTAGTATAATTTACATGGGTGCTGGTGATAGTTTTTAATTTAATATAAATGCACCAATCTCTTTAAAAAATTATTGTTTTGTGTTTATGATTTACTTTTTGATGAAAATTTATGTCAAGGCCTCTGCTTTTATTTATCTGAGTGAACCAGTGATAACCATATATTCTCATTTATTCCTTAGATACCAGAGCAAAAAACGTAGAATAAATAGAAATTTTTTTAAAAAAGGCATTTTGTTTGAAACATTTGTTTATTTTTCAAAATATTTGAAAATTATAAATTACACTTTTGTTACAGAAGTTGCTGAGCAGCTGCATGATAAGAGAAGCTCAATAGGATGAATAATAGATAATGCGTTATTCCACAAAAAAAAAAACCCTTGAAAACACATTCAATGTAGAAAGATAGTAGCTAAAGTCAATAATTCTTAGGCAAACAGTAAAATGCTTAGCATAAAAAACTGCATACCATTTTATGACTACCCCACCCCTCAAAAAAAAAAGAATTCACTACTGATTTGATTTATATTCACAGTTTCCTTTATATAAGTTCTCTGATTGGAGAACTAATTTTCTAGATCAATCATTAGATTTCAGGATTTTATGAAGATATTACTTTAATTCCTACCCATTTGAAAACTTTAATTTTTTTTAAAGATGAGGCAGTTATCCTTACATTAGTTCAGTAACCATTAGGTTATATATAAATTTTTTTTCTTATGAAATTAACTACACAAGGAAGAAATATTTAAAACTCATAATAATATATGAAGTATAGTCTTTATTTATGCCACTCCAGGGTCCCTGACATCAGCATGCAGGGTCTTGAGTCCTTTTATTACTCCCCATTTACCCTACTGGAAATACTGGATTGAAAGAAAGAATATAGATTGAGAGACCAATCGATTTTATTACAAAATGATTGTATATAAAATTCATGATAATTATCTTCAATTATCATTTTAATGTTTTATATCTTATATCAATACTGCAAATCTCAAGAATTTAAAGTGTAATAATAATATGTGTCATGTATATTACATGTCAGTGTTGTGTTAATAAAAATCAATACATTATGTTATAGAATAAATATATTTTCTTTTATATAAGATATATAAAAACCATATTTTTGTTTTATTGTGCTATTTCAGTGCAGAGAGAAATCGATTAGTTTGTTATTAGAATCTCTGAAAGAAGAGCAAGAGACATTTAACCAGAATGTTCGATTTGGTGGAAGACATCCAGTGACAAAGAGAGTAATTTTACAAAAAGTAGCCAAGTATTTTGATGACAGTATCAAACATAAAGTAAGAATTCTTTTATATTTATTAAAAAAACAAAGTTATTCACTTTTTTAAAAACTTTATTGCAAGTTACTCCAAAAAGGTGTTCATAAATTATTAAATAAATAAATCATAAATAAACTTTATTATCATCTGGTCATAAACTCTTGTTAGAGGATGCTACAGGAATTGAATAAAGTTCCAGTATACAATACTGTTTTATTCATTGTTATTGTAATTTATTATTATTTATTATCTAAAGATATTGCCAATTGTGTAATTGGCAATATCTTTAAATTTCTTTCTTCATATATTATCTATTAAAATCTTTGCATTTATTACTATGCAAATTTTACATATGCTTGATTAGACAATACATTCAAAATTTGCACAAATGCCTACTTTTTATATTTGATATTTTTAAGAAGTCAGAATGAAAATCTGTGATTACCTTATGAACAAAGTTTCTGTAAATTCACATTCTAATAGAGTGTTATGAAAAACTGATGGATACTACTTGATCAACCTATCATACAAGAAAGACACTTTTAAGATAGTTGCTTATTCCTAACCGAATTGTATTGGTGTCTCTTTATCTTGAAAACATATGAAAAAAATAAGGACAAAAAATGACTAGATATAATATCATACTCTGGCAAAGCATAATCTTTTAAAAATATTTTAAATTAATGTTTTGCTAAAATATCATGTGTCAGGTAAATTCAGTAGATTATTTAGTTGAATATTTTATAACAATTCATATTTTAACAATTTGTATTTATTTACATTATTTATACATAATATCTTCTATGCTTTTTCCATTTATACTATCTTTATGACATTTTCTGTGTATCTAGCTCATGCATTTTCCTAAAGGTTGTGTTTTCTAAACATCTTCTCATGGATATGTATCTTCAGTAGGAATAAATTCCATGTTACAATTTGCAACTTCACAAATTTCTATGAAAATTGGTTTGTGAATGTATATAAGATATTGACCATCTTTTAATGCCTAAATTATTTGGACATTAACAAAATCATAATTTTTTTGAACTATTTACATTCCACTTAGGAAAGGTATTACAGAATTTCTCATTCACATATAATAGCCCTTATAATTGTATTTAAACTGAATTCGTACTCCTACATATCCATTTTTCTGTGGCATGTGTTGGTTATTTAATGTTATGAAAGCTATTCCTTTTTTGAATGAATATATTTTACATAGTTACTGGATATAGAGATTATATAATAAATTTTTCTGTAGTGCTACAGATATTTGATTTCTTCTTCTTCTTGTTATTATCTTCTACATTTTAAATTAAATTCATATCTGATATCTTTCTGACTATACAATGCATTTTCATGTCTTTCATATTTTTTTTTTTGAATAATTGTATTTCCTGCTGGCTCTTGTCACACAGCAAATTATTAACAAAGGCAAACAACTGAAATTTTGATCACATTTCAAAAAATAATGTTTAAAGTTTATTTGAGGTCTCTTAAACTATTTTGTTTTTATTAATTATTTATGTATCAACTATATAATTCAAATCTGTAAATATGAATGGTATATTGTTGTTTGCTTTTTATTCTATCTTTTGACCAATATTTTTATATAATAAAGTTAATCTGATTTTCTTAATTAAGTAATATTTGTGCCATTTTTTATGCTTTTAATTTCTTAATTAATAGTGTCTGTATTTTTTGTAAAATTTTTTAGATGGCAATGACTAACAGATACAAAATTCAAATTCAAAGTGATATCATGGAACGGAACAAACTTTTGTGTCAATTTAAAGAGGTAAGTTATTTTTAGTGTAATGAATGTGATATTGTTCAAATTTTCTTAAACACACTTTAGGAAATGGTGCAATATTTTTGTTTCTTAATTGTTAATTTCAGCAATTTAATTATTTATTTGTAATATATATAAGTAATATATATATTGGTTAAGAATAAATTAATCAAAATTACAAAGAAACATTGAAAGATTTCTTAAATTCAGTATCCACCTTTGAAATTTTTTATGAATTATATAAAATTATATTTCATATAAAAGTATTTTATTTTAATCCATTGAAACATACTGCATTCATATATTTAATATTTTTTCTTTAAAGACATTAATTTTTCTGGAAATTCAGTTGAATTGAACAAATTTCTTGCATAATATTGAGAGAATTCTCTAAGTGAAAGCTTAAAATTATAATAAAATAAGATGCATGAGATATATTGAGAATACTAAATCATGAGTTTGTCTGAAGAATTTTGATCAATCATAGAAGAATTTTTAACCCTTCCATTATATGCATAAAACATAACAGAAAATGTGGGATAAAAAAAGCCCTTTTATAGATTTGAAATTTTTTTGTAATGTTGTTATGTTTAACTTAAACATTTATTACTTGATTTTTAGATATGATAAGAAACAGAAAATGATAAAGTTAAATGAAGCATGAAGTTTCTTTTTATGAGGAATTGTAGATTTAAAAAAGCTCTACCAATATATAAAATTTTTAAGACATTTGTATGAGTAATAAAACTACTTTAGATTAGCCATAGAGACGCCTTTTATATAATATTGCTAGAACTTTATTTTTTGATGAATGAGAGAAAAACTTTTCTTAGTAATTCAATGGGAAGTGTGATATATGTATCTGAAATCATCAAACAGAGTTCTGCAATTGATTCCCAAATATATTTGTCCAAATATAAATGATTATATTCTTTTATAAAATTAAAAAAATACATTACAGCAATCAATCACTTTCTTACACTGATATATAGATAAATTATTTTTCTCATCCATATCTGCATTGGAAAGCAAATCTTTACATCTAAAAAAAATATTATATTCACTATCACTTAGTGGCCACTTTCCTGGTGAAAGAACTCCATATAGAATTTCATATCAGTCACACTCGTTTTCATGCAGCATTGATTTTATAGTCATATTTATTTTTACTAATTGTCATTCTTTTTATCAACATCATTTATGATTTTTTGAAGCATAAATGATTTGTGATTTAATTGGAGAATGTACACATAAAAATATTTAGTTAACTTAATTAAATTGCCTACCTATCATAAAGGTTAGTGAAAATAAATGCAGAGTTAAAATAATAAACTGCAAAAAGCTGATTTTTTTAAACATTATATTTGCAATTTTAGCAGCATGATATTATTGCAATTTCCAAATTTTGGCATTGTCATGTTAAAGGATGGACTGAGAAAATTGATAAGAAATTATAAAAATTATTATTCCTTTGGTCTCCTGAAAAAAAGTCTTTTACAATCTATGTATAAATATTTATGATTTAAAAAATTCTTTAAAAATTTAGGAAAAAATATGATGCCTTAATCATATAATTTACATCAAAACGCACTTTAACAAATGTAACTATTGATTGATTGATTATTTTATTAAAAAGCGTTATTCTTTAACGGGTTTCAAAATGAAATAAATCACTAAATTTAAATAAAAGAATTAAAAATAAAGGAATGATCTTATTTTAAATATATTTTTAAATAAATGCCTTTAAACTTATATACCATGGATTGATACAAGTATTGTTAAACTAATTATGAGAAAAATTAATTAAAAATATTTTCAAAGGCAACAATTAATATGATGTATTTTTTTAGATAATATGACATAATACATACTTAATTTTGTAATTAATGTAATTTTGTGTGCACAACTTTTTTCAAAGGTTTTCCTTTTAAGATAACAGAAAAATGATATAATTAATTTTTATTAGTAAAGTCAAATATATGTGTTTCATTTTAAAGGTTATTGTCTTTTTGTATTAATGAATAAAAAACAGTTAAAAATTAAAAATGACTTAGATAATTGACTTAATAACTCAGAACTGAATTATTTTTATAAAAATAGCATCAATTTCACAGAAAGGTTCCATGTTCTTATATAGTTAATTCCTTAATTTCCTCCCTCCCCCAAATGATACATCTTTTGAATAGAAAAAGTGTCTTATGAATGAAAATAGAAGTGCATATTTTTAAAAATATATTCTTCAGTTTTATGTGACATTAATTTATCATATTAATGTTTTTTTATATTATTTCTCATTTTTGCATAGATTTTTTTTTATTATATTTAAAAATATTTTGTTTTTTCTAAGCAAGAAAAGAGGCTTGCTTCCTTGGACTTGATGAAATATAAAGAAGCCAAGTTTGAACACGATAAATCGTGTAAAGCTTTACATAAGCACAAAGAACAACTTGCGAAATGCAAATCAAAATACAGTTTTTTACTTCAAAGTATTGCTGATATCAAGGTGGGTAGCATATATTGATACTAAAATAATTCCTATTTTTCAGGAAAATACAATACATTTGGATATTCTGTTGATTACAAGAAGTAATAACAAAAATTAGAATATATGCATAAATATTGTGCTAAAAACCTTATACTATTACTTTGTAATATAAATATGAGCTATAATGATAAAGATAGTATTTGGAAACAAATATGAATTTCTTTGTGAAATATTATGCAGGCACTTTCCATTTTTGAAGACAAATAAAAGAAATAAAGGGTGTTAAACTTCTTGAATTTGAATGATTATTATTCCTAGTCAATTTACAATGTATAGAATCACAATGGACAAAGATTCTTTCTATTTAAATAATAGAATTAATATGTTACATTTTTTAAATTCAGAATATAATTTTATAGATAGGTTATCAAAACATTCAGGTGTTTTTTTAGGGGGGGAAAGCTTTATAGTTTAAGCAAAAAAGTGATACAATTAATTTCTGATTTATTTTTTTCTTTTTAAAAGTAATATTCAAAATATTCTGAACAATTGATCAGTAGATTTTATTCTAAACAGCATCATTTATTCCTGCTACCAAAATTATTATACTTATTTTTGTAAAAACTAAATGCTTCTATAACTCATTCATTTTTTATATTTGTTAATTTATTTTTCATGTTCCTTATATTAATTTGATTTGTTACTTTAATGTGAATAGTAGTATTTTCTGATGTGGATAAGATAAATTCATCTATTAAGATTTATCTTTTACATCTAAAAAAAAGCTAAGATTTTCTTAGCTTGAAAATTATTTAAGTTACAAAAACCTTCAAAAATTGCATAATTTTATTTGGTGAATTACACTTGTTTCTTATGTGATTCCCATTATAATATCTTTTGTGGTAGTCACTTCTATTTATGTTTTATGTTTTCAAAAATTAAAAATTATACAGTTTTTTGAATATATTTAGTATTTTAGAATTTAAATTTCATTGTATTTATAATAAATGCATTAAACACATTTTTTTCTGCATATAATTTAAATTTAAATTCTAAATAATTAGTAGCATTTTCAATTATTTTCCCTCCTCTATCTCAATATTATAAAGTTTTTGTTTTAAATTAAAAAAAAATTATTGCATTTTAAAATTTAGTAAGAGTCCTTTTTGATTTTGACTAAATTTTTAAAACTTATTGTTGTATTTTTAAAAATTCAGTAAATGTGATTTTTCATTCTGATTTCTTTGATTTAGTACAAATTTTATGCAATCATATTCTTATTTTTTATATAAATTGCAAATTACTTTAAATAGAAATTTTATACAAATGATAAATAAAATTAATTATATAAATATTTTTTATTTCTGAATTTAGCTGTATAATCTAAATTTTTAAATGTTATGAAAATGCTAATGAGATTACTATTATTGTTAATTTTATCCTATTAGTATGAAATTATACTTAAATTAATAATACTAATTGTTTTCAGTTCTGTACTAATAAGAAAAAGTGTTCTGTGTAAAGTGTTCTTCTATTGGAAGAAATGCATTTTATTACATTGGGTATTATAAACAATGGATTTTGGCCAGTTCATTGACATAGTAATAAAGATTGAAATTATTGAAAAACTTCAATAAATCGTTTTATTTTCTTCAGATTTTATATGAAAAAATACATTAATTGTAAATATATACAAATTTTTGAATATATGTGTAAATACATCAATAATGCAATACAAAATTTAAATTGGATTAATCCAAGTTGAGCTGAGTTGTAAATTGAATGATACATAAATTACCTCTCATCTAGCAATAGAGCACCTAAAATTACAACAAAATGTAAATCAAATTTATTTGCTTAGTTCACTTGAAATTTATTGTATTCTACTTATGTAAATATATTTTAGAAATTTCTGTAAATATCCTCAACTAAAAGGTTCTTTTCTATAAATCCATATTATTTATTCAAATTTTAAATTTTATGTTTCAATGGATCTAAATTTTCTGATATTTATTGTAACTATATGCTATAAAAAATCTCATTCCAAATCCTAAAAAGTTAATTGCTTTTTGTGTAATTTTTAAAAAAAGAAAAGTCTGACTTAAATGAAAATCTAACAGATTAAAGACCTCAGAAAATATACAGAAACTAAACATATATATTTTTATATTCTGGAAAAGTGTAAAATCCTGCAATTTCAACCCCTATTATGTGATGATAAAGTTGATTTATGTATTCAATTATAGAATTCTTGATGCTGAAAATTGTGTTTAAATCATTTTCTGAAATTAATTTAAATAAAATAATCACTCAGGCACTTTTGCATGTCACAAGGGTTCCAAAGAATTCTACACGGTTTTAAGTAAAAACAAGTCAAAATATAGCATGCCATCTAAATAATAAATAAAAAAAAAGTTGATACATCAATGTTTTAAAGTGCATAGATATATCAAATTAATGTAAATCTAGCAATGAAAATGGCAGAATCTTAAATTTCATTTTATCAATTGAATAAAGAAAATAAATTTAAAAAATAGTTTATGAAAGATGATGATAGCAGTACTTCTTTCATGTCTTGAAAAAGTGAATGAATTTTATATTTTACCATGAGATTCATACAGAGTATATTGTAAACAAATGATATTAGAACTTTTTTAAATAATTTTTGGAAAAATCATTTTTAAGTCATATAAAAAAGTAATGTATTAGTTTTATAAAGTATTTCATTTATGTGTTAAAATTATCATTGTTAATTTAATCAGGTATATAATATACCTCAAATATAGAGTAATAAAATAAATATTAATGAATTTTTGTGCTAGCACAGCTATTTATTACAGTATAACTTACATGTCATTTGATATACTGTAGTAAGTAAAGGCTTCATGGTGCTATCTTGAAGTCACTCTCAGAGTAATTCTGTTTTCCTTTTCAATTTCAGCTTACTTTTGTGCTTATTTTTACTGTGAAAATTCTATTTAAGTACAAAATAAATCTTTTTTTTTTCTTTACCATGTTAAGAAACCTATTTCTGGTAAAAATTGACAAAACAATTTTTTTGCAATATATATTTAAATATGTCATGAATATTTGTGATTAACCCAAAGGGTAAATGAACATACATTTTCAAAGTGTTAATTTTCAGTATTGCATATTTTGGAGTATACTGCTGCTTTTTGTGGAATAATGCGAATTTTACTTTCAGAAATCTTTAGAAAAAGAGGAAAAGGAAATACAAGAATTACAAGCTACTGTATCCAAGAAAGAAGCAATGAAAAATATCATGCTATCTGAAAAAACTCGCAATGACCAGGTATTCCTTTAAAGTAAAAATTTATTTGCTTATTTTTTTTTACACTTCTATGTTTGTAGATTGGAAATAAATATTTTATGATTTTATAAACTCATTATTGAAATTTTTGTATAAAATTTGATGAGAAATATTTTCCATGCATAATTTTAACCTATTAAATTTTTGAATGGCATATTTTCTGTATTATTTAATTAATTTGTTACAAATGGTAAGAAAGAAAAAACAACCTGATAATTATTTTAAAAATGCAATTATTGGGTAATTTTATTTATATTCTATTAAATATATTATACCTTTAGGTTTTCCATTTTCTATTTCGAAAAAAGTTTTAACTATTATTTCAAAGATTTGTTTCAGCAGATTGTAAAGTTTATGTATGGATTCTTATGCACTCAATTCAATACCCTGATATTTTACTACATTATAAATTATTTTATGGGTCAAATATTTTCTAATCCACTAGTATTTTCCAAAATTTCAGAAACAGTAGAAAGAGCAAATATTACCTTTTTATTGATTGATATGCTGTCAAAAGAGTTATTTAAGTTTTCGGCACATACAATTATTCCATGTAGCACATATCAATCTGTATTGCCATATGATACTACTTGTGGATTTTTTGAGTGATAGGACTGGTCAAATGTCTGGAGCACAATGTCTGAAACAATCTCTAACTCATGGTGTTGCAGTTACACACACACTTAAACGCTACTGCGATTCTCCTGTAGTGTTAAAGAAGATATTTTTTTATTTACAATAACTTTTAAGAGAAAATATATAGCCTATTAAGTAACTTGCTGATATATTTGTTGTAATTTTTTGTGTGTGAATTAGTTATCTTAAAGTAAACTTTCTTTCTTTCATCATGGTTAGATTTAAAGGCTCATTTCTAAAAAATAAAATTATTAAAAGGCTATTTGAAATTCATGGGATAAGAGAGATTAGACAATATTTTAAATTGAATTTTTTATAGCCTAAACACTGGAATACTGGATTTTGAAGAAATGATAGATACATTCGATAAAAAGAGATTTTGAAATAAACAAGTATGCAATACCTTATCAATTTCAAAAAAAAAAAAAAAAAAAAAAAAAAACAGAAAAAAAGTCCGAATTAATTTTTTATATTTTTGAATCATAAAGTCTTTTAAAATGATTGAATACTAATTATAAAGAATTGTTAGGGTTCTAAAAAATGGAATTTTATATATAGTGTAGTAACAAGTTTGATTTTTCTTTGATCATTCCTTAAGATTTTTCAAAAAACATTTTCTCTGATCATTTAATGTCTAATTATGTCATTATCTGATACTTCATATTATGCCATGATCATTTCTCATTGAATATTATGAAAAAAGTTATTAGAGTAAATATAAAATCAAATAAAAAACTAACTGTTTTCGAAAAGAACTGATCAGTTTTCATGAATTTTTTTGTTATCCCTTGTTAATCTTTGAAAATTATTTATATTATAATTTTTATAGGTTTGATAATTATTATTCACATTTGTGAATATATTAATTAATCTAATGTATGAAATATTCGTGAAGAATATTTATATCCATCACTTTTTAAAATTATGGAATATTTATAAGTTGATATTTGAAGTATTTAAAAAGGCTTATTAACAATAGTCTTCGTTTTTTAATTTTTTGAAATTCTTTTGGAATTTTAATTCAATAGTAATAACATAAATTCATCTTCAGTTTAATGACTGCATTCTGAAAAATGATTTGATTCTTCATTCATGGAGAAGGATTTGGAAATTCTATAAAGTTAATTCTATGCTGCATATCCAACCATAATCAAATTTGTTATAACATTTCTTGAATTTTTAAAGAGCAGTAAGTGTTAAAATCATTTAAGAAATCAAAAATTATATTTTACATCTCTTTATAAAATACTTTAATATTTAAATTATAAAATAATTAATATTTAAATTTTAATAATATTATAATTTTAGTTAATTTAATTTAACTAGTTAATTTGAAAATATTTAGGTGCAGCTTTCATGTTATCTACTAACATATATGTCATTTAAAGATTTAGTTCTAAATCATTTATGTATAACATCGAAGTGCTTGTTAATTTTTTAATTTTGAAGAATCATTTAATTTTTCAATTTTTTTCCTGTTCTAAATAATTATTAAATTAATCTTCTATTGTTTAACTTATAATTTTGCTATTGATATTATTTTATTATTACTTATAATTAACATAAAATGACTAAGGAATCAATATATTTTTGAATAATAAAAAAATTTCAGCATATTTAATTATATGTTTTATGATTTGTTGTCATTTCTCAGAGAGTTGAAGAGTTAAATGCTGCTATGCGTAAAATACAGCTAGATCCTAGACGCCATGGTTTGCCAGAAGTGGCTGAATATGCTGTAGTCAAGAAAGAAAATGAAATTCTGAAACAAAACATTAAAAAATGGAGGAAGAAAGTTGCTGTTGCTGAAGTATGGAACAATAATAATTTTATTTCTTACAGGATAATTAACATATGTGGTATATTTTTATTTTTTAAGGGAATAATCAGGATTTGTTAATTCTATATTTTCTTTTATTTGTAACTTTGGTCTGTCTCATAAAAAATAGTTATTATATAATCTTTAAAAAAAGTAAAATAATATAATTAAAAAAATTGTTTTATAAGAATTATGAAAAATATTATTTCAAAATTTAATATCAGACTAATTAAAAAAGTTTATTACTCACATATTCATTTTGGCTATCTCTTGGATACAGTGTAGAATCAAAATGCTTTTTTGCATTGGCACCAATTTTAAAAATTTCCCCTGCAGACTTACAGCACTGCAATTTTAATCAATTTGTTTATAAAATATATTATACTCTTGTTACAGATATTATTAAGTAAACATGATTATAAATAGGTAAATATAATTTAGAGAAATGACATGAAGTTTATGGTGATGAGGATTGATTAATCCATGAATATTATTTATCGTAATCTGACTCTATGTAAGGGTTTGGAAGCAATAACTCAACATTTATTATCAAAAATATAACTTTATTTGACAACCAACAACATCACCCCTTGCCAAGGGGATATACTCTGCATATATTATTCCCACTCTGTGAGGTAGGAAATGCTGTGCTTGAATGTGATTGGATGATTAACAGAGATGAAGCACATCACATTTGGGCACACTCTCTACAAGATAATTAGAATGATTGCTACAATTCAAATGAATTTCTTTGAATTGAATTTGGAACTAATCTTTAATATTCATTGGACTTTATCCCCATTTTTTAATTTATAAATACCTTTTGAACATTATGCTTTAAATTTTATCATTTTTAAAAATATAATCAAATATTACCATTAAAATATTTTTTCTATTTCATATTATTATTAACATGTAATACATAATATTCTATATCAATTAAAAAAATTAATAGATATTTTAATTTCTTATTTGCCACTTTTTCAAATTTGTTCCAAATGCATTGGTGAATAACATATAATGATTTACAAAGATTTTGTGTCCCTTTTTCTTGCATCTATATTTCTTGTTTTTTTAAAAGATAACTACCATTATTTTAATTTCTCATAAAGTAGTCATAAAGTTTTCTCATAAAGCTGTGAAATAATTCATTAAGGATAAGGCAGAAGTACTTTCATTAGTTAAAACATGGATAAGAACCAAAAGAAATAATTTTATTTATATTTATTATTTTTCAATATTTATATTGGATACTTTATAGCAGATTAGAAAATATATTTCTTTCTTTGGGACTATTTTGTATATACAAAAGAAAAAAAATGTTATTTTTGTTTTTTCATTTGTGTGTAGTTATTTTTTATTTACTTTTAAATTGAGATATCTTATGGAATTCTTGAATTGTATATGAATTCATTGGAAGTGATTTAAAATTTTAATTTATTGCAGCAAGCCAAGCTCATGCACCTGAGTGCTTTAAAGAAGAAAGCCAAAAATAAGTAAAAAGAAGTTATTCATTCTTTCTTATAAATTAATAAAATTTCTATCAAAACATGAATTTTTTGCTTTGTACATCTTAGTTACATTAGTTTTTTTTCAATAAATTTATATTTTACTTTCATACTTTAATTCATTTTTATGTCATTTCACGAGTCTTTTCTATACAATACTTGATGCTGATAAATTGCAAGAGTTACAGAATATTGCTTGTTTGTCTGGATGACACAAGAATGTGGTTCAAAACTCTTAAATGAACAAAATGTATTTAAAAAGTTATTATATTCACATATTTCAATTTCTGATCACCTTCTCTTTATTAATGAGATTCAAAATTCAAGGCAGACATAAACATGGCATTCTAAAACACATCTTTTTAGATTGTTGTTCTTTTGAAATATCCAATTCACACAAACACAGAATGATAAACAGACATACAGTCTTCACTTACACGGATCAATATTATCATAGATGAAGGGTCAGTTAATAAATCAGATGATAAACAAAATTATTACTTATGTATCTTGTTTTTAAAATTGACAAAAAAATATCAAAGGAAAAGGAAATCTAGGATCATAAATTTCAAGTTATCATGTGAGAGCATTATTATTTTTTAAGTCATTA